>OZ017742.1:131747033-132329533 GCA_963969285.1 Odontomyia ornata | reverse complement strand
AGTTTTAAGCTTGATTTCTTTGCAAGAAATCTTTTAGATATAAATAACAAGTGGGGTAAACAGACCTATGCTCATGCCAGAGGGGTTTTTTATTCGATTTACAAAATACAGTCACCAGATCGAATCAAATCAAGATACATGTCAAAGACGATTTTATTGGAGAAAATATGAAATACGAAGATCATACTATTATTAACAAAGTTGAACGAATTTCGACTCCTGAGGCTTTTGTTATTGTTATACTCATAAATATCTCCTTTGATAATTATTTCAGATGTCCATTCGCGAGGGTCATTTTTCATGTATTTCCCTCCTGTGCTCCCACTGAAGTAAAAACTGACAGTTTAAGAACTGTTTTGAAATGCTCCCATGAAAACTTTCATTTCATACTCATATCGGCTACGTTGATGAATTTTTTTTCAGGGGCTATTCTCCTGTACTGTTTTCATCGATTCATAGCCAATTTTTTCGAATCCTAGAATGGTTTTAAAACCCTTTTGCTAGGAGCTCTCTCCCGCCTCCTTGACTTGTTTCACTTATGAGCATTAATTGTAGGTACTCATCTTCAGTCATTCATTAAATTTAATCAAGTGTTCAAAGCATGCACCTTAAACGTTGAAGTTTGGAAAAAATAACTCAAAATTATCCAAGCTTCGCATTTAAAACTGCCACCATTTTGTTTTACTATTACTGATACCACGAGCTGAACCGATTCTCAAAGATCTACATGACACCTATCATTCCTGAAATTTTCATGCAAATCCTAGCAAAACTGTAGTGTCTGAGTCGGTAAAAAGCGCATGTTGTTCCATAGCCATATGTTGCCATTGTAATAAATGCAGCGCATATTGTTCCATAGTAATACAGGAAAATTCAAACCGCTATAACTTCGCTAAATATGATTCAATCTTTATGAAACTTTCAGGATATAAATAGACATCTACGTACTGAATTTCATAGAATTTAAGGGTACCATTAAGATTTTATTCAAGAAAACATAAAATCGATAAATCATACTATTACTAACAAAGTTGAGTGAATTGCGACTTCTAACATATTTGTTGTTGTTGTACTCACCAAGGCCTACATACCTGATTTTTTCAGATTTTTCGGATCACATGTGTCCAATCGCGAGGGGGGGGGGGGAGACACAAATTTTTCGTGCATTTCCCCTCCCTGTGCGCCCCTCGAAGCGAACTTTACCAAACTAAGACCTGTTTTGAAAAGTACTCATCAAGACCTTTCATTTGATACCCATATCGGCTACTTTCAATGAAATTTTTTTTTCGGGGGGTCGCTCCCCTATACGGGGAGACCCCCCTTAAATACCTTAAAAACATTTTTTGTAGTTGAGCCTTGAAGAGAACACCACTTTACACCTACATACAAAATTTGATGTTTCTAGCTTAGGTAGTTTCCGAGAAAAACTGCTGTGACATACGGACGGACGGACGGACAGACAGACGGACAGACAGGACGCGATTTTAGTAGGGTTTTGTAAAATTATTTTACAAGACACTAAAAAAGGAAACTAACTTCAAAAGCATCTAAAAGGAATTGATAAAGTTTCTGGAATTGGCGCCAATATATTTTTCCCGTTAAGGTTATCATTGGTACGAAAATTATAGCCTCTTTGTTTGTCAAATTGGGAAACTGATTTGGTGCTGATTCCAAATGTTTATTTTATCCTTTTTCTAGGGCGTTTTTTTTTATAACAACGCTGGCCTCTAACAAAATGCCGGCCTGTATTTATGCAAAATTAATAATGAATTAGTCAATTATTTTGCTTGATATCCGCAGGCCAATTTTATCTTTTTTCTTGAAAAGCTATCGAGCCTTGCTTTGTTGTGTGAGCAGGCGCGTCCTTTGAGTCATCTTCAGTGTCTGTAGATACTGAGGATGACTCTAGGGAGTCAAACTGCGTCTGTTTACATAACAAAGTAGGTCCGTTGGCTTAAAAAAAAAAAAAATTAATGAATTATTATACTTCTATATTATAAAAAGCTATCTGTCCCATTTTTCTGCATGTTAAATATGTGTGGCAAGCATCTTCCTCCTCTCTTGTATATGACATATAGTCGGTGGACCTCAACTTACGAATCTTGTGCAAGCATGACTAAATACATCCATGCTCGCTCAAGAGCTGGATCAAATAGAAGTCAGTCTCACCATGCCTTTGAGTGAGCCGCGGTCGCAGATCAGGGATGAGGTGCACAGTGCAGCTTCTCTTCGTGCTTATCACCAAGGGCGTTTGTCCCCCCTGCGCTTAAAAAAAACCCCTTAGCTGTATTATTTGGTCGTCAGTTTGAGAACCTTGAATCCGCGCTAAAATTAAAGCCATGCACGTGCCTTTTACCATAAAGCATGTTGCTTTCTTTAAATCATAACTTAAACACTCTGGCTACTTGCCCGACACACGGAGCTCACGGAGCGCGGGAAAATTGAATCGCATTGCTAAAGTGGGTGACCTAACTTGAAAATTTGCTGCCCATTCCAGGGGAAATAATTTACAAAAACGAAAACGAAGGTTATGATTTTTCGGTGCTTTTCAGATTAGGTCACCCACTTTAGCAACGCGATTCAAATTTCCCGCGCTCCGTCAGCTTCGTGTGTCGGGCCAGTAGCCAGAGTGTAACTTAAATCACATTCGATGTTGAATCATCATCACATAGCATAGCACACATAGTGAGTTCTGCGTAGTGCTGCATACCTTTCGATACATTAAATCAAAGCAAGTTCAACAGGTTGTAAATATTATCATGTCGGACATACGGAATTTTTTTAAACCGAAGCGATTGAAAACAGATTTGCCCGAGATTCTTGAAACATCTCGAATAACGCAGCCAGCAGAATCTGCCACATCGTCAGGTATGAATTATAAGTTTTTGCTTGTAAATCTTTCTCTTGACCTCTCTTACAAATTTTGTCCAACAAAACCTCACATCTTTTCATTAGTTTTTAACAACTTGATGCGATACATATTTTATATTCCGAAACATGATTTCTTATTACTGTTTTGTAGAGACCTACATTGTGTGATGCAATAAAATTAATAATAATAATTAGTACTACATTCAGTAATATTATTTAGTAATTCATTATATATGTATTATATGTTGTATAATTAATATCTATTACTAATCAATTACAAAAATTTCGTTTTACAGTTCAATCACCAGTTCAATGTGATACCGAAAAAAAATGTACGAAAAAATTATTTCAAACTTATTGCATCACCAAACCAACCAGATGCTAAGAAAGTACCATATATTGTTTCAAATGAGAGGACGCATTATTTCCAACAACGCTTCTAAGAGACATATACATGGCTGCATTTCTGTGAAGAAGTTGAAGGCTTTTCGTGCTTTACGTGTTCGAAGGCTGTTTCAACTGGGATTGTTTCAAAAAACTCAGCATATTACAAGGTATTGAACAAAGCTTTTTCACTATTTCATGGTTTTTTAGAGAAATATTTCGAATATTTCATAATTCTAAATTAACTCAAGAAAATAATAATTGGAAGAAGGCACACTGTGAACATACGAATAAATTTTTGTATCGATTAATACACATTTTATTAGATGAAATAGTATAACAATTATTATTAATAACCATGAACAGTAAATGTAATGATGGTATTTTAATTAAACCTTTTTGTAAACTAATAGAATAAAAGGAAATTATTTATTTTATAAGTATTCAAATGAAACAGTTAAATGAAACAGTTGATTTTATGACTATATAATGAAAAAAAGAAAATTATTTGAATTATTGTTGATTCTCACTGGGTTAATTTTATGAAAAATATCACTTTACTTCGATTTTTCCAGTCAACGTTTTAGTAAAATTATTAACAAATAATGAAGATGATTTGAAGAAGCATAAAAAAAATTATTGATGTTTTGATTTGTTAATTATTATTTATTTAAAAATTCAATTACAACAATACCTAAAAACAATGTAACAAATAATAAAAAAGTGACGTACTCAAAATAAAAAAATAAATCAGATTGATGCTTGAGCATCGTAGAAATAAGGTCACTTTATTTTAAAATATTAAAACATCATGTTTTTATTCTGTTTATTATCAAAACGCTATAACTTTTACATTTCATAGCAATACTTTCACTGTTACAGGTTTTCGAAGAATCGGACTTACTTAACGGAAACGGTTTTCGAAATTATAAGAAAGCTGACGAAAAATTTGCATCACATGATAAAAGCCCTCTACATCAAGAATGCGTTTTAAAATTATGCAAAGTCAACGAAACCCCAATTTCTACAATTATTTCACATGCGAATGCAAAATATCAACAAGTTGAGTAAGCAGGAGAGTGCTCCTACCAGAAGGTCTTTGTAAACATCCTAGGGTTAGAAGCAAGTTTTCTAATGGCGTGAATCGATAACTTGAATTATTCATCCAATATTTAGATATGAAATCGTTCAAATTCATACAAAAGATGAACAGTTTCTTTCAAAAGCACAGTGCAGCCGCCATTTTAACCTAGCTTAAATGTTTTTTCTGAATGCTCGGCCGATTGAACATGTTCAAGTTAAACATTATTCCTTAAATTTTCATGAAAATTGAAAGAAAATAAAAGTGCCTAAGTCAATTTTAAATATATATAGGGTTTTCCAATAAGTGGTGTTATTTTGAATAGATCTTCTGATTTAACACCTTGCGAATTGTTCCTTTGGAGCCACGTGATAGAGAAGGCCTATGCCAATAGCCCAGCGTCAATTCAAGATCTCAAAGATGAAATTCGTGAGGCTATCGAGGACATAGGGCAGCCAGTTTGCGATTTGGTTATGGAAAATTTCATGAAGAGGATATGGTCCTGTAAGCGTGTCGTAGTGGTTATTTGCTCAATGTTAATTATTGCTATTAACAGCATATCTTCTTCTCTATAATGAAATGAACATTCGATCATTTGTATTAAAAATGGCACTTTTCTTTTAATATCAAAATAACACCTCTTATTGGAAAACCCTACATCAGCCATAAACACGTGTTATTGTTGGTGTAATTCCATATAATTGAAATGGCTATAACTCACTTGATTATGATTCGATCTCAATTAAATTTTGTGAACATATATATCTTATGTTAGTCTATATAATAACGAAATTTCAAGAAGTTTAAAGGCACCGTTTCGATTTTATGGGCAAAAATGTAAATTCTACAAATCATACTATTATTAACAAAGTTGAGTGAATTTCGATTTCTAAGGTATTTGTTGCCCTTGTACTCATAAAGGTTCACGTTCATGATTATTTTCAGATTTTTCGGCTGCAAGGTGTCCAATCGCGAGGGGGGGGGACACAAATTTTTTGATTCCAGATTCTAAAAGTTCTAATTAAGACCTTTCATTTGATCCCCCACTCCACTACCTTTGATGAAAAAAAATTTTTAAGGGCCAATTCGTTATTAGGGGGGACCCCCTTAAACATTTTTTAAATTTTTGTTAAGGCCTTAACTTTTGAGAGATTATTACTTTTGACCTTTTCACAAAGTTTGAGCATTCTAGCTTCTATAGTTTCTGAGGAAATCAGCTGTGACGCACGGACAGACGGACAGACGGACAGACGGACGGACGGACGGACAGACGGACAGACAGGTCGCGAAACTAGTAGGTCTTTGTAAAAAAATTTTTTACAAAGACCTAACAAGAAGCAAGAATTGCTCTGAAAGCTATATTCGAAAGCTTGAGATATCTTGCTTGACAAGGTAAATTGATGAAATTTTGGAAATTTTTTTCGAGTAGAATATTTTTTTCAAGTCTCTTTAACTGGCTTCAACTGATACTCCAGATGTATTTGTCCTTTTTTTGGTCAATCAAAAGTTTTTTGTTTTATTCATTGTCTGAATTCCTTGCAGGGATGCCGATACGTGGACACGACGAAAATAATGGAAATTTTTTCCAACTTATTACCTTGCGCGCAACAGATATTCCTGCGTTGAAGCAGTTTTTGTTGAGAAAAAAAACTTTTTGTCGCCTGTGATTCAAATACTAGAATTGATGGCACATTCTGTTCTGCGACAAGTTTTGTGTTCAATTCGAAAAGCTGGGAAGTTCAGCATCATAGTGGATGGGACTACCGATTCTTCAACTCATGAACAGGTATCAATTTGCCTTCGTTCGGTAAAATGCTTGGAACCAGTTGAATATTTGCTAGGGTTGTACGAAACCCCGATGAAAACTGGCCAAGCACTTGCAGATACCATTCTAGATTGTTTTGTGTGCTGTGACATATGGATTAAAGACTAAGTGAGCCAATGCTACGATGGTGCCACCAATATGTCTGCAGACATAAAAGGCGTGCAAGCCATTATAAAAAAAGAACAACCAAGTGCGTTGTATGTTCACTGCACTGCACACAGTTTGAATTTATCCGTTCAGGATACGATCAAGGCAATTTACCTATTAATAGAAGGACTTGACTTCGTTAATGAAGCTGGTGTTTTTGTAAAGGGCTCAGCGAAGCGAATAGCGTTTTTTGAACAAATTCAAAATGAATCAGGTGACGATTCCAATTTGTCCGTGCCGCGACCACTATGTGCGGTAAGATGGACTGTGCGAGATGGAGCAATTAAAACTATTCTACGTCGATATAGTATGCTTCTTGATTTTTTGAAAACACTTGCTACATCTTAAACTGAAAGTGCTGAAACAGCAACTAAAGCACAAGGTTTACACAAAATGATGAGCAAGTGGTCAACTTATATTTCCTTGGAGATTTGCGGATTGATATTCGAACGAACTGAAATTTTGAGCAAAATATTGCAGCAATCGACTGCAACAATCAGCAGAATCAGAGAATCTGTTTCTATTACGCTTGATTATTTGCGACAAAAACGAAATGATCAAGGTTTTGATGATCTTTGGAAACAATTTGAAGTCAAAACTCATGAGTATGACTTAACTGAGAATTGCTCTGAAAGCTATATTCGAAAGCTTGAGATATCTTGCTTGACAAGGTAAATTGATGAAATTTTGGAAATTTTTTTCGAGTAGAATATTTTTTTTCAAGTCTCTTTAACTGGCTTCAACTGATACTCCAGATGTATTTGTCCTTTTTTTGATCAATCAAAAGTTTTTTGTTTTATTCATTGTCTGAATTCCTTGCAGGGATGCCGATACGTGGACACGACGAAAATAATGGAAATTTTTTCCAACTTATTACCTTGCGCGCAACAGATATTCCTGCGTTGAAGCAGTTTTTGTTGAGAAAAAAAACTTTTTGTCGCCTGTGATTCAAATACTAGAATTGATGGCACATTCTGTTCTGCGACAAGTTTTGTGTTCAATTCGAAAAGCTGGGAAGTTCAGCATCATAGTGGATGAGACTACCGATTCTTCAACTCATGAACAGGTATCAATTTGCCTTCGTTCAGTAAAATGCTTGGAACCAGTTGAATATTTGCTAGGGTTGTACGAAACCCCGATGAAAACTGGCCAAGCACTTGCAGATACCATTCTAGATTGTTTTGTGTGCTGTGACATATGGATTAAAGACTAAGTGAGCCAATGCTACGATGGTGCCACCAATATGTCTGCAGACATAAAAGGCGTGCAAGCCATTATAAAAAAAGAACAACCAAGTGCGTTGTATGTTCACTGCACTGCACACAGTTTGAATTTATCCGTTCAGGATACGATCAAGGCAATTTACCTATTAATAGAAGGACTTGACTTCGTTAATGAAGCTGGTGTTTTTGTAAAGGGCTCAGCGAAGCGAATAGCGTTTTTTGAACAAATTCAAAATGAATCAGGTGACGATTCCAATTTGTCCGTGCCGCGACCACTATGTGCGGTAAGATGGACTGTGCGAGATGGAGCAATTAAAACTATTCTACGTCGATATAGTATGCTTCTTGATTTTTTGAAAACACTTGCTACATCTTAAACTGAAAGTGCTGAAACAGCAACTAAAGCACAAGGTTTACACAAAATGATGAGCAAGTGGTCAACTTATATTTCCTTGGAGATTTGCGGATTGATATTCGAACGAACTGAAATTTTGAGCAAAATATTGCAGCAATCGACTGCAACAATCAGCAGAATCAGAGAATCTGTTTCTATTACGCTTGATTATTTGCGACAAAAACGAAATGATCAAGGTTTTGATGATCTTTGGAAACAATTTGAAGTCAAAACTCATGAGTATGACTTAACTGAGCCAGCGTTGCCTCGTTCCCGTAAAATACCACAACGAATCAGTCGCTTCTTGGATTGAACTGAAAGCCACAAGTATGTTTATTGTATAATAATTGGATACTCATTATTACTGTACGGAAAAAAATCTATGAAAACTGTGGTTTTCGTAATATTTTCGATATCATAGTTTACATAGTTGTACCGAAAACGGAACAAAAACTATAGTTCTTATATTTCTTTTTAACGAGGGTGGATAATTAAAATAAGTACTATTTTCAGCTTCGAATTTTACAATTGTTTTCAGATGGTCGACACCTCGTGAGATGATCAAAGTTTTGTACTTTGAAGCTCTGGATACAGTTTGTCAAGAAATTAAATCACGCTTCTGTCAGAAAGATTTTGAAATTTATAATTCGTTGGAAAATTTAATTTTGGAAGAACCTCTAAAGTGGACTGAACACATCACGGCAGCAGCTGAAAAAAGAGGTATCGACATCGACAGACTGTCTACAGAAACGATTCTGCTCCGAACTGTTATAACAATCGACAAAATGAATGGTGTCCTGGAAAAATTCAAGAAGTTGCACCCTGATACGCAGTCATTGTTCTAAACCTTCAAAACCTTGGCAAACTTGTTGCTTCTGATACCTGCGTCATCAGCTACTGCGGAAAGGTCTTTTTCAATGCTAAGGCGAATCAAGACTTTTTTTCGAACAACATTAAAAGCAGAAAGACGAAATCATCTCTGTATTTTACATGCTTACAAAGAAAAAAACAGATAACTTAAATATTAACGAAATCGTCCATGAATTTGTCAAATTCAACGACTATCGAATTTCTGTTTTCTGTTCTGTTTTCGGAAACTAGTCAATTTATGATAATGCAAGCTTCTTTATGAAGATATATTACGTTTGACGTTATATGTAAATAATCTATTCATTGATTCATGAATAAACGTTTTTTGGTACCTATATTATGTCTTCTTATTTTTATTATTCAACAAATTTTATGTAGGGACGAGAGTGTTGAAACATAAATAATATAAACATATATTGCAAAACATATATATATATATATATATATATATATATATATATATATATATATATATATATATATATATATATATATATATATATATATATATATATATATATATGCCTACGAAAATGTACCCCCCCAAAGGAAAACCGTGTCAGCATTGTCTCTTCTCGCCGGTAACTGTCTTCCTTTCGTCTTTGTATTGATATAGTTAGATAAAACGGCGCTCTCTAGCTAGGCCTGTGAAAACTAGTATGCCCGAATCAGTGGATATACGGACGAAATTTTCAGTGGCTCTCATCTCTGTATCTATGCCAAACGTCTTTGGTATAGCTGATTGCTGAGAATGTCACCCCATATTTCTGCTCTATCCAGTAGCACTGACTCTAGGGATCTCATCAAAAGTCACCTTCTTGACGATTTGGGTCCCGATACACCGAGCATTGTGAACTGCATTGATTTCATGTAGGGATATGAATTTTATAATTAAGTTCAAACTCATTTGGATAACTTACGAGTATATATACTCAAATTTCTCGACTGCTTAAATTTGTTCGGATAACTTAATTCATTGCATACAATTTATATCTAAGCGTTATTGATATGTATTATCACGATTTTGTAGATTTTCTGAGAAAAGACTCTGCAAATTTATCCATAAAGGAGTAGATGTTAAATGAGTCTTCTGCTGACTTCATGCATAGTTCATTACAAATTATTTTCCAAACTACAAATGCTGCTGGTAAAAATATCTAGAATAAGTTTAAAAGCTTTAAAACTGACGCTTTTTAACTGAGTTAAGTGAAATTACCTGTATAAGTAGTTCTTCCTGATAAGTTGAAGAAAATGCCGATAAAACATTCTGTGCATATCTTTTCTGGGCTCCCTGATACAGCAATGAATGGAAAAACTGTATAATTCCAGGAGTTGTACCGTTTTCCCACTCAATGCGTTGCTCTTCTTACTAATAGAGATCGATTTGCTAATCATATTTACTCGTATTATTCAATTCGATTGCTGAGTTAAAAGATACACCAATGTTGAGTCTCAAATATTTGATTAAAAAGATATTTACTAGAAGACTATGAGATCATGCTTATAAACAGCCGTCTGTTGAGCCCATTTGCTGTATCAGCAATTAACTTTACAGACACGTAGACTTCAAAAGCTAATGGGTATATTAGAAAAGTTGCAGATCAATAGATAAGGAATGTCACGTAACCTTTTCAAGCTCAACTTATTTGTGGCTTTCCAATATGGGATATCTGCGATATTTACAGTACCATATAGAACTGTTAATATGAAAACTGTTGCTCGGTGATAATCTTCTTTAGTGTGTACTTACCGCCGAACGAGCCGATATCATCATTCCAAGCCAAGCTGAATACTTTGGACCGTATTTGTAGTAATCGAGCAGTCACACAAGCAAACTGCTCGAAAACCTTCCTATATCTTATCCAAAATTTTAATGGCAGATTTAGAAAAAATATGTAATTATTTCCCTTGTAATCGTAATTTGTAGAATAATTTTCCTTCTTATTATTATTATTAAGTGTAATTTTATATCAATTTTCCTTTATATCAAATGTAACTTTATATCAATTTTCCTCTATATTAAATTTTAAACGTTTTCTTTACTTATATTCTTCATGAGATTTAACTTTTATTACTATTTAGAATCTTTTTCATATTTTCTTTACTTAATCAATTTTGTTGAAAAAATTTTAATCTGCCCATTAAAATTTAGGATATGGGACCATTGATTCAGTGCAGTATTACATGACGGAATGCATTCGAGTTCGGCTGAGTGGGTAACTGATTGTATTTTACGGGAAAGAAAGACAAGATTTGGACGGATGTGGAGTCTGCTTGAGATCAACATACAGCGTGGACGTGGCAAGAAAAGGGGGAGTCGACGGGAGATCTGGAAACCGCAAGCACGGCGGACGGGTTGTGTGTCACCAGTTTCACGGATTTTATAGTTCTGGTCTTGTCGGGTCTTTCGTTAACGTATGTGAAAATTATTGGTGTCCCAATTCGATTATTTGGGGACCGATTTCGTAGCAGAGTTGTAGTAATTGAGCAGTTAGTTAAATTTATTATTTTATTACTTTAAATCATTTGATAATTTCATGCAGAGTTTAAATTTTATTTTTTTATGTCAATTTATAGATTTTATATATTTTTTATATTCAGCATAACTAAAACTGCTCGATTAGAATTCGGCGCCGGCAAAGGGTTAAAAGAAATTCATGCATAATATATCCCAGATCAACTAATTCACTACACAACCAGCAAATCATTTCCATATGGAAAATCCGGTAATGACTAGAAAGCATGAAAATTACAGATTCTCGATTCCGCTCATCGGAATGTTAGTCAGTGGTGGAGCGTGATCGTATGAGGAAGTTTTGGAGGAAGAGAGTCCGTCGCAATGCTAGAAGCTTGAACGGCACAAATTCGTGAGTGTCAGGCAGAGGAAGAGGCAGTGAACTTCAATCGAACCGAATGTACTAGGCGCAACGAAAATAAGCGTTAAATTTTTAAGTGTGTGCCATTACGCGAAGAAAGTGCTAGTTACAACCCAAATTTGCGTGATTTATCTCTCTCCAGGGTTGCCCGTCGTGAATCTCTCTTTGAATTCGGAAGCGTCTGTTCCGCTTCCCATCGCGCTTTACCGGTTCTGCCGTGTTATCTTGCACACCTGAAAGCAAAACGCCGCTGCCGCGTTTCAATCCAATATTTATAGCTGTTTATCACCGTCGCCACATCTTTCCCCGCGAAAACAAACAGCTTCAAAGGACTTTCCGCGGACAATCAGCTGGCGGATTAGTGCTTTGAGTTTGAGTGCGGCCAGAGGAGTTGGGCACGTCTTGTGGAGTAGCGCTAGCGCAGGACCCGCCATCGTGCGTTTTCCTCGCAAATATCTCGTGTGCGCCGCACGGACTTTTCTTGCGTCGCGCTGTTCGAAAAAGTGGAATTTTCGGAAGAGCGCACTCTTGCCGTCGCGGAGTGTTGTTGTAGCCAGAATACTGTTAGAACAGTAATTTATCTACGAGTGAGCGCAGGGACGTGGAAATTATGCACCATGCCTTGTAGCATGTAGGGTGCGAGATAAGGAATAGCGCCAACATAAAAGTAAAACGGAGAAATCGTCGAGAAGTGAAACAAGAAATCCCAACACGATGAAAATAACTGTTTAGACGCTCTGACTGGAATTGTACGCAGTGCGCCGAATGACAACAGAGCCGCGTCGTGGTGGCACTGCAAAAGCTAAGACAGCGGGAACGGAGGCGACAAGAAATTGTTCCGGAATTTATGGACTCTACAGGACATGACTATTGAACATTATGTTGTCAAGTTGTTATTGGAGCATGAATCGCTTGAAATATTCTCCGCGCTCAAAAGCCTAACAGTTCAACTTATGTGATGACTAAATGAGTTCTCGTTTCGAATTTCGATGGTAGACGGTTTGGTTTGGTTCGAAACTGTGAAAAGTTCAGTGATCATTTTTCGTTCCTGCTAGCTAATTCAATGAACAGAGAATTATCAGATGCTATCGATACAGTGATTGCGTTTCGTGTAAAATATTCCCTTCTCGAAGGTGAACGCGATTCTAGTGTCATTTTCGCGACTTATTCGCGAATGTTTGTTTAGTGAGAGGGTTAATAGACGCGTTTCAGACACCTCTCCCAGCCCATGATACTACGCAAGAAGATACATCAACGTTGACAAATAAAATCAAGAAATGGGACTCGAATATTTTTGAATATTAACGGTATGCTGTTGCAGTATGAACCAAGATCCCGAGATACTTATCAGAATGTTTTTGATGAGTTCCTCCAAAAATATTGCTCCAATTCTAATGCCCTCTCGTGATCCCTAAACATTTTTTTTTGCATCGCATCATGAAGTCGAGAAATAACTTTTGGCGTATCCATCCATGGTGAATGCTTGAAACGAGTGATTGGTGTGTGGAATGTAATTGAAACTAGTCAACTCGGTGGTGATCAGAAATTGATAGAAAAGTAGAGTGAAGAAGATTCGTGGAACGAAATCGGTAAGGAGACATTAACAACATTATTGGAACTATTTATGCGAATCGCTAGAAGTGCTAGTGAAAATGAATTTAAGGCATGTTTGCAAGTTGTCGAAAGATCATCTATTGACGCGATGCTGAAATCCATATCCAACGTACAAATTAATTTATTGCGAGCATTAGAAAAGTTCGAAAGTCAATCTACGGCAGTTATTAGGTACTGTTACTGGTTTTTTGTAGAAATTTCACACTAAGTTGAGACGCATTTGATTGAAAACATCAAAATGCCAGAAAAGTGGATAAAATTTCTCTAATATGAGAACATGACGTTCCTGGTATGAGTAAACCAAATTTAAACTAAATATCAGGTGCAAAGTTTAGCGAAAGATTATTTCATAAATTTTATGACGTTAAGAAGAATAGAAGAATAAAAAATTAATGCAAATTTTTTTAACGTTGTTGTTGAGTATCGACAAAATCGATAAGTAAGAAAAACGTTTTTCTTATCGTTTAAAGTAGCGGTTACATTAGATTTCACATAATTTAATCTCAGATCAGGTCAGGTCAGATATCGAAAAAATTGTACGTTTACTTGTTACTTCAATATTAGCTTCAATGGTAGAGAAATAAAAAAAACCATGTTGCATTAAACGTACAACTTCGGTCTTTTCATTTCTGCTCTTTTGACCGGATATAGGACCCGGTACGGTGGCAGGCTCACACCACCAAACATGAGCCAGCCGAGGGTACATATTAACTTCTTTGTTTCAGGTGACGGCGCGGGTTGAGTGGCCCGAGCAAGGTGCCTCTTTATGATGTATGATTATATAATCAAATTGCATAATTCTATGGCATAAATAGGTCACTGGGGTACTTCTCTTCTGATGGGATGGCTAATGCGAGTTAAATTGTATGAGTTTTCCACTCAAAAGAGGAATACCTGGCCACTGCAACAATTATGGATTTTAATCTGCTTGGGTGGGTGCGCGGGGGCTCCATCACCACCCGGTTGCCCCTCTTTCATTTGTGGGCCATGAGCCTCTCCGGGTAAGGATGAGGTTACCCTGCTTCCACTTCTTTTTACTTGTTTCTCTTGTTCCATGAACAAGTCAGTTGCCCCTGGTGCAGTTGCCTACGATTTTTGCGACTTCGGTCGCCTTGCTTTTCTCGACCCCGAAAATTCGTGAATGCGAAATTCTTTGCAGTGGGTCCTTGTCCTGGGAGAATGAACTCGCCCCACGATACCGCAATGCTAGCCTGCCAGCGCATTCACGCGTCCCCAGACAAGGGTATTCTCGGCAGATACTGATACATTCTTCTGCCGAGGCAGCAGACCATCGCTGCAGTCCTTCACGGACTTTGAAATTATCCATTCACTACAGAGTGCGGGCACTTGGAAAATAAATATCACCCCGAGAGTCACGGATTCGTGACGGAATTTTTGTCGGGAGGATCACGATGTGTTATCTCCAACTCAATAACCGCCCGTTCGCATTTCCCTTGCTCAGAAAACGTGAAAAGCCAGCGCAGGGCACCCCACGATTGTGTTGTTTGTGATTGCGTTAATATCGTGGAACGTGATCCGATCGACAAAACAACGCCGGATAAAGGAGTAAGAAGTCGCACAAAACTCCGTTGCTGCGCTAAAACCCAACCAATTTAAGTCGTTGCAAATCGCAATTGAGGCCCAGAAGTCAACACGACATGCAATGTCCACCTCCCAATCATGAGAGCGTGATTCAGTTATAGGAGTCGTTCTCAGTTTTAGTAGCGGATGGGCATATCCGTCGCGTTTTTGGCTGTTTAAAAGTATTTGTGTTTTTGAAATTGTCCAGTGTGATCATGGAAAATAAATTGATCATTAAACAGCTGCGAGAAGGAAAACCTTGAATCGTCCCACCAAACAACTTGATGCTATCTCCACTTGACCTACCATAAATAATTGCATTCGACGTCTCGTCTTATGTATGGATTGCTTTCAACCGAGAGCTAAGAGTGAGCTTGAACAGTATTGCTTATGGTTATATTCTGGCACGATGGAAACGAAACGCGCAACTTAGTAATTGAGCGAATTGTATTCGCAACATGTATCTGGCCTAGATTTTTCAGCAACAGCTCGTTTCTAGTTCACGGATACAGATTGACTTTCCCCTCAATTTATTTGCATTTGGAGCGAATCGTGCGTGCAGAGAGGGATGAATATCTGGTATGAATAATATTTTACGAGTCTTAGTAATCACTTTCGTGTGTAACGCTTTAGTTAGCGAGAAAATTGCAAAATTTATCCGAGTTAGGCTATTTGCGGGCGCAATTGATTTTTTCATCTTGGTTGTGATTATGTGCATAGTGAACCCAGTTGTTGATAAGTCCAAAAGCATTTACATGTGAGAAACTGCTGTACAATAATCGAATAAGGGAGAGTGCTTCGACCTCGTATGTGTCAGAATAGAGACTCCGAGTCAGTGTTGTTTTCAGCGGTCTAATAATCAAATTAGCGGGTCAAATTTATTCTCGTGATAGAGGCTTCCATAAGGACTTCATTTCCTTCTCTTCTTATGAAAATCCTCCTTACTCGAACCTGTGCTACAATCGCTACTTGCCAGCGTCATTCCATTTGGAGGTTACACTGCAGCGAATTCAAGAACAACTGCAATTAACTCCTTTGAAACAATTGTTAAATAAATTCGGAGAAGGACAACAAGGAAAATCATGCGAAATTTCGTCAAATATTACAAGTGATATAAAGAATCAAAACCACGGCACAGCTACACACTTAGTGAGAAGGGAGAGTAGTCAAGCATAATTGTATAACCTTGCAAAAATACCAACATTTCGTGGACTTTCATCACTAGAAAAACTAAACTTAGCGCATAATCGTGTTCAAGTGATTTCAAAGGTTGCCCTCTCGTCATTACCTGGACTGAAAGAGTTAAATTTAGTGAAAAATTGTATAAAAGTTATCAGTGCTGGATGCTTTCCTACCTAGAATAGAATCTTTTCACTGAACCTAAATAGTAATCACATAACTTAAGTTTTGCCAGGCGCTTTTCAACATTTGAGTGGGTTGCTTGAATTGCACTTAAGCCATAATAACCAAGCTAAACCCACATATGAGTACGACCGCGGATAAATAGTTCTAGATTTCCTTCCCACACATACACAAATGTTACATATTGCATACGCGCCGCGTAGCTGTTCTCTTTTCAAATGATTACCATTATTTGTTTTAATTCGTAACTGTTAAGAATTCGTCATTTGAAAGTTTTAATAAATTTGTGGAATTGATGAAAAAAAATAAATACTTAAATACAAGTAAATTGACAACAGAAGCTCAAGGCTTTTAAGTAATAAAAAAAAACAAAAATATAAAAAAAATACTTTGTTGAAAGATAAAACAAAACAAGTTGGGTAGACAGACCTACGCTCATATCAGAAGGGTTTTGTACTCAACTTACAAAATGCAATCACCAGCAACGAATAATATCAAGAAACATGTCAAAGAGATTTAGTCCTTTAAAAGAAAATCCATTGTTTCTCCATATTCAACCAATAAAAATCACTCAAATCATGAAACCCCAAAAACATTCATGCCATCGATCTTATCTGAAAATTCTAAGAAGATCAAATCAAAACTGCTGTATCTGGTTCGATGGAAAGTCCATAAAATACCAAAATAGTGTGTTACTTTTGTTGTAATTGGAGAAATTTCAAATGGATATAACTTCCGTGAATATGATATAAATTTCATCAAATTTACAGAATATCGGAGCCTTGTGTAAGGTTGGGTTTAAAGGCATCCATACGATTTTATTGGAGAAAACTCGAATATCATACTATTATTAACAAAGTTGAACGTATTTTGACTTCTGAAGTATTTGTTATTGTTGTATTCATAATTATCTCCCTTGATAACTTTTTAACATTTTTTTGGTCACAGGTGTCCAATCGCTAGAGGGGAAACACATTTTTCGTGCCCCCAATGAAGCAAAAACTGTCAGTTTAAGAACTATTTTGAAGAGCTCTCATAAAGACTTTTCATTTAATACTCATATCGGCTACCTTTGATGAAATTTTGTTTTCAGGGGCATTCTCCTGTACTGTAATCATCGATTCATGGCATCAGAATCTTTTTTCAACCCTAGAGTGGTTACAAAGCCCTTCTGTTAGGAGCTCTCTCTTTCCTCCTCGACTTGTTTCAACCATGAGTATTAATTGTAGGTACTCTACTTCAGTCATTCATTAAATTGAATCAAGTGTTAAAAGCATGAACCTTAAACGTTGAAGTTGGGGACAAATAAATCAAATTCATTCAATCTTCGCATTTAAAACAGCCACTATTTTGTTTTACGATTACTGACACCAATAACTGAACCAATTCTCGAAGATATTCATGATACTGACCATTCCTGAAAAATTCATGCAAATCCTAGCAAACCTGTATTGTCTGAGTCGGAAAAAGCGCATATTGGTCAATAGCCATATGTTCCCATATAATACAGCGCATATTGCTCCATAGTAATGCAGGAAAATTCAAGCCACTAATACTTTGTTAAATACCATTGGATCTTAATGAAACTTGCAGGAGAGGTCAATTTTGTATATAGTCATTTGTATATTAAATTTGGTTGAATTTCAGGGTACCGTAAAGATTTTATTAAAGAAAATGTAAAATCGATAAATCATACTATTACTAACAAAGTTGTGTGAATTTCGACTTCTCATGTATTTGTTTTTGGCCAACATTCATGATTTTTTTCAGAATTGTCGGATTAAAGGTGTCCAATCGCGAGTGGGGGTAGGCGAAAAGTTCGTACATTTCGCCTTCCCCTGCCCCCGACGGAACTGGTATGGAAAATTTAAGACTCTCATTGATACCTTTCCAACGACATCCTACTCGACTACCAACGAAGAAAATTTTTTTTTGAAGGGTCACCTCCCTATATGGGGCGACCTCCCTAAGCCTCTTTGAACAATTTTTCACCCCAAAACTTTCAAGAAGTCGCCACTTCTGACCTTTCCACAAAGTTTGATGGCTTCAGCTTCTATAGTTTCAGAGAAAAAGTGCTGTGACATACAGATGGATAGACGGACGGACGGACAGACGGACACAAGTCGTGATTGCAATAGAGTTTTGTATTTTAGTACAAAACCCTAAAAAAAGGAAATCAAAGAAAAATCAATATGTGTATTTAATGAATTTTTTTTGCGGGAATTGAATGTTGAATACAATGGATTGTTAAAGTTAAAAACTCGGTTTTTCCAGTTCATTCAACCTGGCCGGGTATAGGACCCGCATCGATGGTAAGCTCCTCCGTTTTTTGTTTAGCAGGGGCTCTTGCTGGGTAGAGTGGCCTTCCGTTCGCGTACCGTTTTATGATATATGGTTATGTGATTTCATTGCATAACACTATAGCATGAATTGGTTACGTTTGTGCTTCTCATTTGACGGAAAGGGTCATACAAAGTGCTTATGTATGAGTTTTTCACTCAAATGGGAAGCACATGGCCACGTCTACATTTGTATCTTGATCCGGTCGGGAGGGTGCGAGAGGCCACCACCTTCATCTGGATGCCCCACTCTTATTTGTGGGCCATAAGAATCGTCGGTAACGACGAGGTCTCAGCCAGTCCGTCCATTTTTCCTCGGCTAAACTTGTTCTTTGAACAAGCAATGTCAACCTTAGTACGTTACCTCGGCCTTGACACCAGCGGATCGGCATTCGATTCTTTAATTCGTGAATGCGTAATATTTTAGTAGTGGGTCCTTGTGCAAGGGGGAAAGAACCCGCCCCACGACACCGCAACGCTAGCCTGCCAGCGCATTCACGCGTTCCCAGGGAAGGCCAATCTCGGCGGATACTACCATCCTCTTCCGCCGAGGCAGCAGATCATCGGAGCAGTCCTTTACGAACATCTTCCATACCCATTTCACTACAAATTGTCTTGAACGGATATGGCAACGTGCTCGTCGGGGAAGACTTCAACGGTAAAGTAATCAAATGGGGCATACTTTAACAGATCTGCGGGGAAAAAGAATCCTAGAAATAGTAGCCAGGATATTGCTCATTGTGCTAAACACCAAAAATTATCCGAATTTCCGTCATATTGACTGTGAAGAAACCATATTGGACGTGACAATCACCTCGGAGTCCTTAGTATGGAGAATATACAATTGGAGAGCATAAGAGGACACATTTAATCGAGATCCATGATGATGTCTCCCCACGTCCGTTCCCTCAGCTTTCTACAATTGGTTGGAACATCAAAAGGATGGACGTTGAGAGGGTCGTAGAGGTACTCATGACAGGCGCTCCACTGCAGGGTGATTTGCAGGGAAAAGAAGAACTGGCAGCTCAAAAAGTGGTGAGTTCAGCTATGAGCATTATTACGACTGCTGGCATGCCAATCGGAAACCCTGGCACATCAACTCCCTAGTATACTGGTGGTCGACTGAAATCGCTGAAAAGTGAAGGGAGTGTCACAAACTTCGGCGTGAAATGCAATGAACGGGGAACTGAGATGAGGCATGCAAATACAAGTCGGCCGGGAATTGCCTTCGCAAATGTATTAAAAACAGCAAGGCTCACTGTTGGTAAGGTCCATTTGAGAATATGAACAAGAATACGTGGGGCCTTGGCAACAAGCTAGTTAATTGGAGGTTTGGTGTCCTACGGATGCCTTGCATACATAACATAATGCGGAAAAGATGGTGAAGTTGGTGCAGGCGATTTTCCCCGCCTATCTCGTCCATGCTGACGCTGTCCATTGTGAAACTGCAGCTTTTCTATCACCATTTTTCTGACTTGCTGCTAACCACATTCAACGCTTGCCTACGGGACGGGCCTTTGGATAACGATGGAATGTGGCGAGATTTGTGCTGATCAGCAGGAGGAAGGGAAATTCCGGATCATCGTTTGCGTTCCACCCTTTATGCATGCTAGTCACGGCTAAGAAAGTGGAGAAACGCATCAAGGGAAGATTCATTGGCGCAATTCTTGCTGCTGGGGACCTATCTCCTCGGCAGTATGGACTTAGAGCAGGCTAATTTACCATTAATGCGGTTGCAGAAGGGGTAAGTGCGGTACAAAAGGCAGAGGAACATAGTCACACTAAGTGACTGATCGTTTTGTGGTGACACTTGATAATAGGAACACCTTCAACTCCAGTAGATGGTTGGAGGTTCCGGGTACACTGGATGCGGCTTTTGAGAAACTACCTGAAGGGCGGACGCGTGCTTTACGACACGAAAAAGGGCCAATGAAGGGTGGATGTTACATGGGCTATTACTCAAGGGTATATGCTTGGCCCTGGAGATGCCAGATGTGTAGCTCTCGATTGGCTATGCGGATGATGTTAGTCGTTGAACGTACCGTTAAATAAGCGCAACTTAGGCTAAGTATGCTAGTTCACCGAGTAGTAGACTGAATAACTGCTCTTGGGCTTAGCCTGGCACTAGAGAAAACCGAAGTGGTCAGCTTGATAAATGAGAGAATCTCTAGAGTGAGGATGATCAGTATTGGAAACCCACTAATTGAATGGGGGCCAGCGGTGAAGAACCTGGGGCTACTGATTGACTCAAAGATAAGTTTCTCTGAGCAAATCACGGTCACAGCTGAGAAGACTGCTTCAATTGTATTGGCTCTGGGTCGACTCATGACAATGGTAGAGGGACTCAACCCGTCAAGAAGACGCCGCTTGATGAGTACTGTGTGGTCATTTCACTGCGCCGAGTAGAAATATGAGGAAACGATCTAAGCAAGAAAGTGCACCAAAAACACTTGGCAGAAGTACAGAGAAGAGGAATATGGAGGATTGTATCATCATATCCAACAGTCACTGATTCCGTGGTGAGAGTTATTCCAGGCGTGATACCTTTTGTCTTGCTTGAGAGAGAGTGCTGCGATATTTGCCTGAAACAAAATGAGGACGCAAGGGAAGTGTTTGCCCGTGAAGAGAAACAGCTTTCACTCAACGATTGGCAGCAGTTTTTGGTGAATTGCATGAAGGCAAGGTGAACCATGTAGCTCATGATATGTGACGGTAACTTAGTCGAAGGCATGATGAGACTGACTTCTATCCGACCCAGCTTTTGAGTGGGCATGGCTGTTTTCAGTCTCACCTGCACAAGATTGGTAAGCCACGGTCCTCCGATTTTCGAGGAAGACAATGCCTGCCACACATTTTTTACGTGCGAAAAATGGGAAAAGCTGTGACAGGACCCCCAAAGGGAGGCGAGAACGCTCAATGTGGATAGTATAGTTGCAGTGATGCTTGGATCAGTTGACAAATGGAACTAAATTTCCGGGAAGTCCTAAAAGATAAAAGACACTTACAGCATCTTGGGACATCAGGTCTGGGGGATCACTTGTCGTAAAATTGCTCTTCCTCCCTCCCCTCCCACTAGAAGAGGGATCCTTCACCTCTTAGGCGCGTCATGGAGTAGCAAAACGAGACCAAGCAGATACAGACTGGGTTCTCAGATTTAAAAGGTAGGTTTTAGTGGAAAGTCCAGTTGCTCGTTAACACGGGGCCCCACACTTAGTGCGTAAATGGCGCTCGCCCTCCAACCACAATATATATATATATATATATATATATATATATATATATATATAAATATACACATAAAAAGATATATATACCTATATTTTAGTATGATTCTACATGAAAGGTACTTAATCTTTTTATTTCCGCCAAGAAATGTTTGCGTAATATTTTAGGGTTGAGTGGTTTAATGTTAATTTAAAATTATAATTTCTTTTAGTGGAGTTCCATTGTTAAATATGTTAACATGGATCGGGCAATGAAGTCATGAGTATTATTTTAGAAACAGAGAAAACTAACTGAAATAAAACAAAGAAAAATGCTGTCTTTCAATAAATTAATTGTATCGCACGCTGTGTGGTATATGGTGTCATCTTGCTGAAACCACAAGTCAGCAACCTTTAAATTGAGCACCGATAAGTTAATAATCACGTCTTGGTACCAATAACCGTTGACTGTATCATTGTGATCACCAATCACCACAATTGCCGATAAAGCGCAACAAATGGTGGCTTTTTCTGGATGCAATGGGCTTTCGACAACTGCTTGTAATAATGTTTTGACAACTGGAGTTTAACCAAACTACATCTCTGAACAAATTTTCAAATGAAATTGTGGATCAATGGCAATCTTAAATTTAAACAATTTGCGAACGTTTCTAATGCAATTGTCTATTAATGATGAATTGCTAAACTGAAATAACTTCAAAATAAACGAGATCCTTGACAGCGGCTATCACAGAAAATAGTGCTGCCATTTCTGAGGTATTTACCTTTAAAAATAACGGCATTTTGTAATTTTGGACTTGACCTGATGATTTTTTCAATGTTCTGTTCACTGCCAAGTGTAATTAATATCAGCTGAAGGATTTGATCATAACCATAATGATAAATATTTGCACGTTTCTAAAACTTTGAGCGGGTTCCACTTTGTTTCAGACAGTTTGACCGTGGATTTTTTACCGTGAGCTTCATTAAATAGAGCTAGACTTTGTCAGAACAGAAATCACGGAGTTTCGCCTAAAATTGCCGCCACTTTCTTTTTGCTTTACAGATTCAGCTTAGATATTTATTCAATACACCTTTTCTAAAAATTTGGTTAAAATCAAAGCCAAATGGCAACCTTAAGCCTGGTCACAAAGTATAAACAGCTATCCATTTTTGCCCCACATCAGTAACTAGATTAAGATAACGAAAAACAATACCCTATTTCGACATATTACTGGTGCAACACTGCAAAAGAAATCCATTTGCTTCTTCAAATGAGCTTAAAAGGGAACTTGACGCATCAATCACGAGTCGTACCATAAGATCCCGGTTGACAGAAGCAAACATTTTTGCCCAATTCCCCAGAACGGTTCCATATTTGATCAAACGAAATACTTAAAGAAGTTGGGTAGACAGACCTACGCTCATGTCAGAAGGGTTCTGTATTCAACTTACAAAATGCAGTCACCACCAACGAATAAAATCAAGAAACATGTAAAAAACGATTGGAGAAAATATGAAATTCAAAGATCATACTATTATTAACAAAGTTGAACGAATTTTGTCTTCTGAGATATTTGTTGTTGTTATACTCATAAATATCTACCTTGATAATTTTTTCAGATTTTTTAGATCACAGGTGTGCATTCACGAGGGAGGAAACAGATTTTACATGTATTCCCCCCCCCCCCCCGTGCCCCCACTGAAGCAAAAACTGTCAGTTTAAGACCTGTTTTGAAAAGCTCCCATAAATAACTTTCATTTGATACTCATATACTCTCAGCTTCCGTCACTGGATGTAATTGCCACCTGCGCAAAATCTCATATCTCATATGGCCTATAATACGAGTCCTGATCTTATCAAAAGCTATGTTATTGCAAAATTGGGATTTGAACCTACTTTACTGCTCTGCAAAAAACTAACGCCTGATAACCTCGCCGTGCAGAGGATCTCATCGATCCGTATTACTACAAATACGGAACACAAAGCGCTCCTAACCCCTGATTTTGGGCCTAATGGTGTGTTTGTTAAGGAGTTTGTCACTGATATACGGAAAAAATTTTCGATCAAGTGTTCATCTGCGAAACAGAACTTAAAAACTAATTTAGATAACTCGTTCTCATTTTATTATCAGAATGTACGAGGTTTACGAACCAAGCCCAATGAAGTTCGACTTTCCTCTCTTGTGTCCTTTGGCAACTTTGTTTGCTTCACGAAAACCTGGCTCACTGAAGATATACATGGTTATGAAATTTTGCCTTCTTATAATGTTTTTCGTAATGATCGAAATCGCTTGAGCGTTAGTAAGTCTGATGGTGGTGGTGTTTTTATTGGCGTTCATCGATCAATTCTAGGTGTCTACTCTTGCGACTTTCTACCCCTATCGTCTACATTTCTTTATTGATCCTCACAGTCTATATCCACCCTGATTGCTCTTCACACGTCTATGAAACATTTTTTTCGGAACTCCCCTCCTTTATTTTGGACCGCTTTCCTTCTTCTTCGCTTGTTATTTGTGGTGACTTTAACCTCCAAATTGTTGTGTGGGATGCATCATTTTCTGAAATAAGCTCAATTGACTGTCAATCCATTTCCTTTTCTTCATTTCTCTCCATGTGTTCACTTGCCCAATTCAACAATGTCCCCAATGTTACAACAAAGCTTTGGATCTAGTCTTGTCTAACATTCCTAAATCATCCGTTTTCCTTTCTGCTTCGCTAAATGAATATGTTAACCCTGGTCCTCACCATCCTCCACTTCCTTTTTCTATTTTCACGCCTTGCAAAACTGCTCTGAACAAAGTCTTTTCTCCCCGCCTTAATTTCGTGAGAGCTGAATATAGTCAAATGGAGACTGAAATAAACTCCATGAATTGATTTTCCTTTTTCTGTAATTTAAATATTAGGGTGCCGTTAAAAAATTTTATAGCTTCCTTAAATCTTTGATTTCGTAATATACAGCTGTCTGCTTTCGAAAGAGATCAAAAGACGCTCCTTGGCTGAATAGAAATATCACCTCTATCTTAAAAGCAAAGAATGCTTCCCGTGTTAAGTATCGTCTTACTGGCCCTGCAATTCATCTTTTTAGCTATAAAAGTTTACGCAGAGAAGGTAAAAAATTGGCTAATATTGCCCAAAAAAGTATATTGATTATGCTGATGATTCTCTTAGAACGAACCTGAGTAAACCATTCTGGTCATACATCAATGGGCTTGAAAAATCAGGTCGTTTGCCAAATTCGATGCACTATAATGGATTCTCTCCATCCAATGATTACGAGATTTGTAAACTTTTTGCTCAACATTTTCGTTCATTTTATGATACTCCAACTGCTGAAAATTCTGATCATACTTTTGGTTTGTCCTTATATTTGTCCTTTGCCTATGTAAGTCCTCTTGACATAGAACCATTACTAAAAAGTCTAGACAAAAATATTGGCTGTGGTTGGGATGGAATTTCTAATATTTTTGCCAAATCTTTGTCATCTTCTTTGTGTGTTCCTTTGTCCATTCTTTTCAATCGTAGTCTTCCTGACAATGAATTTCCTGTTCTTTGGAAAAAGGCTAATGTATTTCCGGTTTGCAAATCGGGTGATAAGTCTAATATATCTAATTATCGTCCTATCTCCCTACTTCCGTGTTTTAGTAAGCTTTTTGAAAGAATTGTGTATGATCAGATTAATCCCTTCTTATTTCCATCATTCGGTGAACAGCACGGCTTTATCAAAGGTCGGTCCACTCTCACGAACTAGCTTTCATTTTCAAATACTATTGCTTCAGTTTTCGACAGAGCGTAGCAAGTAGACGTCATTTATACAGATTTTTCTAAGGCTTTTGATTCAGTGGATTTATTAATAAATTAGGTGAACTTGGTGTAGGCTCATCTATTTGTTGATGGTTCCACTCGTACATTGTCAACCGTAACTGCATAGCCACTGTGAATTCCTAGAGTTCTTCTCCTTTCTCGCGGGATTCTGGAGTGCCTCAAGGGTCCATTCTCGGCCCATTACTATTCCTCGTTTTTATCAATGATCTCCCATCGTTATTCAAATCCTATTTGCTTATGTATGATGACAATTTGAAAATTTTTAGAGTAATTGAGTCCTCGGAAGACTGTGTCTGTTTACAACAAGATTTGCAATCTCTATTAGATCGGTGTACGAATAATCGTCTGAAACTAAATATAAGCAAATGTCATAGTATCCCTTACTCACTGAGAAAGTTTACCATTCCTTTCGATTATTCCTTATCTGGTACTTCCCTGGAATCAGTCGTTTTACATAAAGATCTTGGAGCACTCTTTGACACTAAGCTTCATTATGGGCAACATATAGCCCAGGTGGTTTGCAAAGCCTCTCGAATGTCAGGCTTTGTATTAAGATCCACCAAAGGCTTCAAAAATATTTCTTCCTTTACTTGTTTATTTTTCTCACTGGTTAGAAGTTTATTGGAATATTGCTCGCAAATTTGGAGTCCTCATCAACACAGTCTATGTAGTACTGTGGAGACTGTTCAACGTTGGTTTGCCCGCTCTCTTCTCTTTAAATTTTGCATCTCCTATTCCCCTTATAAGAATCGTCTATCCCTCTTGTACATACTTTCTATAGTCTCGCGTCGCATATGAACCAAAAAATCTTGCCAATCAATCTCTGTAATGAGGTATCCACCTATATTATTGATTTTTAACGTTCCCTTTGCCAGAACCAATGTGTTTTATTTTTTGCCATTGGTATGTTTACCACGTAATCACAACTCTCTTCGTCGTGGTCCGATACCTCATTGCTTTGTGCGATGCAAAAATAAACTTAAACAATTCATTTTTCTTTATAGTTTTGTAGATTAACCTGAGCATACTTTCTAGTTTTAACTTTCTTGCCTAATTTTTCTAGTTTTGTTTGGATATGTATTGATTGATTGTTTCTTTTATTACTTCTACTTTTTCTATACTATAATTGGATTTTTCTAATCTGTATATAGAATTCTGTAAATAAATAAATAAATATCGGCTACCTTTGATGAATTTTTTTTCAGAGGCCACTTCCCCGTTCTGTAATCATCGATTCTTGGCCAATTTTTTCGAAGCCTAGAATGGTTATAAAGCCCTTTTGCTCGGAGCTCTCTCCTACCTCCTCGAATTATTTCACCTATGAGTATTAATTGTAGGTACTCATCTTCAGTCATTCATCAAATTGAATCAAGTGTTCAAAGCATGCACCTTAAACGTTGAAGTTGGGGAAAAATAACTCAAAATTATTCAATCTTCGCATTTAAAGCAGCCCCCTTTTTGTTTTACTATTACCGATACCATTAGCTGAACTGACTCTCAAAGATATTCATGATACCTATCATTTCTGAAATTTTCATGCAAATACTAGCAAACCTGTAATGTCTGAGTTGGTAAAAAGCGCATATTGTTCCATAGCCATATGTTTCCATAGTAATGCGGCGCATATTGTTCCATAGTAATACAGGACAATTCAAATCGCTATAAACAATACCATTCGATCTTCATGAAACTTGCAGGACAGATCAATCTTATAAATTGTCATCTGTGTACTGAATTTTATTGAGTTTAAAGGTACCGTTAAGATTTTACTCAACAGAACATAAAATCGATAAATCATACTATTACTAACAAAGTTGAGTGAATTTCGACTTCTCATGTGTTTGTTTTTATTGTACTCATAAAGGCCTAAATTCATTATTTTTCGCAGATTTTCCGGATGAAAGGCATCCAATCGCGAGGGGGGTACTCAAAAAGTTCGTACATTTCCCCTTCCCCTGCTCCCCTCGGTACCGATATGGTAACTTTGAGGCTTGTTTTAAATAAATCTCATTAAGACCTTTCCAATGAAAGGTGAAAAAATTTATTTAAAGGGCCACCTCCTTATATGGAGAGACCCCCCTTAAACCCCTTTGAAAAATTTTTCCACCCCAAAACTTTCAAGAAGTCACCACTTCTGACCTTTTCACAAAGATTCATGGCTGTAGCTTCTATAGTTTCGGGGAAAAAGTGCTGTGACATACAGAAGGACGGACGGACGGACGGACAGATGGACACAGGTCGTGATTGCAATAGGGTTTTGTATTTTAGTACAAACCCCTAATAAAACAAAGCTCATGACTCAGTTGGGGAAAAATACCTCAAATACACAAAATGTCACTCTTGTCGAATAAAGAATCGGAAATATGAGCCAGTTTTTGTATTTAGGCGTCAAACTAACGAGAGCCTGTGTTACGCTATGGGTGTTGAACATGGACCCTAACCAAAGCATCCACAAATATATTGGACGCCTTTGAGCGCCGGGTCCTGAGGCGAATAATTGGAGCAAAACTAGACGGGGACCAATGGTAAATTCGATATAACCATGAGTTGTATTAAATTTTTGACGAACCGGAGGTCTCAACGATTGAAAGACTGCGGAAGCTGCAATGGGCTGGCTACATGTATCGTATGGACGAACCACGAATACCCGAAAAGGCATTCATCGGACTTTAGTTGATTGAATTAACTATCATCATCACCTCGTCCTCGTAAAACTTGAATATTGGTGTTTTGTTTGTAAGCTTAATGCTAATTTTTAATACGGTTCGTTTGGCAATTTTTATTATTTGGATTAAATTTGTTGTGTACCTTTCATACAATACTACGATGATCTGAATCTGCACACCCATCAAATATGGTCACGAAATTATTACTTTACGCGTTTGTTCTGTTGTTTCAATAGGGAGAACAGCATCAACGCTAGTAGCAAAACAGCATATCTAGTTTCCTTGACTAAGAGTTCACTTTCGTGCATATTACAACCATTTCGTTATCTTATAATTCCGATGACAATAAAACAACCGCAACAAACCTCGATTATAGCAAGATGTAAAATACTATCGATGGTAAATGCCGATAGAAGAGTGGATTTATCAATTGCAACCAATATAACTACACGTTATACTCACGTTATCAATATGTTGTTTTCTAATCCATGTCATAAAACTCATGCACTTACATTGCTGATTGATTCCTATCATATTCTATGCAACATCATTGCATTGGCAGGAGGCATAATTACAATACAGGCTTACCCACCCCAAAAGCGAGCGCTTGTCGGAGGAGGATTGGGTGAATACCATTTTTAAGGATATTGTAAAATCAGCAGCGCAAGATGAAATTATGGTGTCTTTCGACGTGAAACCTCTATTCCCGAGTGTTCCAGTGATGGAGACACTGGCATACATAGAAGAATGGCTTTCTCACCAAGAAAACTCATTATCTTGGAAAATAAAAACTAGGCAGTATATCCAACTTGCGAGACTTTGCATGATCGAAAATTATTTCACCTTTCGGGGAAAATTTTATAAGACGAAAGGCGGAGTAGCGATGGGAAATCCACTTTTACCATTCTTTGGCGAGATATTTATGACGAAACTAGAAGACGGACTGTAGGAGAAAGGACAGTTACCAAAACATTGGGTCCGATATGTGGACGATGTGTTTGCGTATGTGAAAAGGAGTGACGTGGAAAAGGTGCTTGCCGATCTGAATGGAGCCCACAAGAATATAGTATTCACGATGGAGGAAGAGAAAGACGGTAAACTATCGTTCCTAGATGTAGTAGTAAGGAGGACCCAAACAAATATAACTTTCGATGTATACTGGAAAGCAACTCACACACAGAGAACGGTCCCAAATACATCGAATCATTTCACAGTATGCTAAGTAAGTAAGTAAGCTAAGGAAAAGGAGATGAGGTACATTGTTGAGACAGCTAGACTAAATGGCTTCAAGGGCTCGACGATTAGGAGAATGGCACAGAAGATCCAGATAATTAGACAGCGGCAGGGACGATTAACATTATCAAATGCGAATACCGAAAGAACGTACTGGAAGGCTTTAACTTATCACGAAGGCATCAGCAATCGGATCAAGAGGCAAATAAATCAGCTCAATTCTGTACGGTTAATCGAATCAAGCAGCAAGAACCTGCTCAAAAACGTTCTCGGATCAACGAAAGACAAGCGCGAACCACACGAAAAATCTGGTATCTATCGCATCGAATGACGCACTTGTGAAGAAGTGTACATAGGTCAAGCGAGGAGACTCATCGGCACGCGATTCAAGGAGCATCTAGGCGAAGCAGCAGCAGCAAGAAAGAAAGAACTTCGAATTTCAAGTCGGTGGTAGCGGAACATGTTATCACGAAGGGACACGAGATAACAATGGAGGACGCTATAGTCATCAAGGAAGCTAGAGATATACGAGAATTGGATGCGATGGAAAGCTTGGCAATTACCCGGGGAAGGAAAAAGTTGATGAATCAGGATGACGGAAACTGCAGAGCATGGCTATTTAAATTAATTAACTAATAATTTCTTTCCTGAATCTTGTAAAAACAATATATTTTTATAACTACCCCTCTTGTAAATTACCTTTCCTACCTTTTATTAGCTTAAGCAAATTTCCCTAATTACCTTTTAATGATCTAAAGTAAATTTTTTTAAACATAGCTAGTATATAAGCAGGAATGTGAGTAAAAATAAATTAATCGCTGAAGAAGACCGAACGATTATGGTCGAAAATCGTTTTCGAGAGGAAAAATAAAAGTAAAATACACAAAATTCAAAGAGAGCTGTCTTTTTCTATTTTCAGTTGGAGTATTTTGTGAAGCCGAAAATGAATTCGATTACAGTAGACCATCGCCACAGTCCTTCACGGACATTTATACTACATAGCACTGCATAATGTATTGTATTCTATATGCAATCTCAATAACTGGAATCCATCTGCAGATCTATTCCTGGTGAAGATAAAGCGGTACCAATGCTAGAAAACTGAACTTTCCTTTACTGTTACCGGATTAAAATGTCCTTCAAATGAATTCCAATGAAAATGCATAAACAAAGCGAGTAAAACAATCTACGTATGGAACTTATAACATTTTTTCCTATGGAAGAGGGTAAAAATAAAATCCGACTTCGAAATTTTCTAAGGAGGGTGAAATAAATTTCATATTGCCAGTTTTTTCATTTTTTTTTTTATCATACCGCAAATCATTTCGAAATGGGGAAATAGATTTATAGAAAATTCCATGAAATTTATTTCACCTTTTTTAGAACATTTCAAAGCCGGTTTATTTTTTTCTTAAATGGTTTTAATTTCACGCTTTTTAAAGATTGATTTGGTATTCATAAGAAAGTTTTCTGACCCAAATCATCATTGTCTATCCAAAAAGGATAAACATATAGATTCAAAGCGTTCTGCAGATTATTTTCATTGTTTTCATCCATAGAAGCTTATAATAACAATACTGTTAAAAATAACAATTATAATAATAATTCGGCAGGGCCGCCAGACCATGGACCTGAGCGCATTCACGGGTTGCGGGTAGGGGACGACTTTTCTCGGAAGGTTTGCTTTGAATACCCAATAAACAGCTGTGGGCAGTGGTTGGTAAAGAAGGGAGAGTTTTAGGGATGGCTTAGGCCACCACAAATACCTGAGTGTCAATGATCTTCTCTGTGACATGACGAAATATATGGCGTCATCAAGTATCCATATATCCTGGCGGGTAGGTAAAATGCTATGGAAAGGAACCAAGACAAAAAACCAGTGATAGAAGTCGAGGAAGGAAAAAAAGTTACGGTACAGGGGGTCGGTACCCCAGCATCGGTCGCAGTGGGAGGTGAGCAAGCAGGCTGCCGGCTTTGGTCATCAAGAGGCGCAAAATGATGGCTAGCACTCGGGGTCAAATCAATCTAACCCTTCCAATAGGAAAGAATACATTGATCTACAGAGGAAGTTAGGGGAAGACACCTGGGCTAAATGCAATGCAGTTTTGAAAAAAAAATCATAGAGTCAATGATTCAAAAAAACATCGCCTGGCAGTCAAGGGTGGCATTCTTGAGCTTGAGGAAATTTTCGATTCAACAACTGCATGCCGGACAAACTGGAAACAAACTGAGCATAAAATGAAGGTAGTGAAGAAATCACTACTCTTTACCAAAAACACCACTGGTACGCCATCAAAGGAGCAACAACGCTCAACTAAGCGCTCTAGAATAGAAATTCCTCTTGATAACCCAACCACCCACCTAAAGAATGGCAGACAGTTCTAAAGACTAAGAATTGAACGGACGTGCAAACCGAAGATAATGTTCGAAACAAGGATCTTAGAAATGAAGGTTCCCACCTAAATTGGAAGGGAAAACTAAAAAAAAGCCCCGGAATCGTTGAAAGTAAGCAATCGTTACCAGGCCAGCTGAGGGGAAGACGTAGGCAGAAGCCTTGGGAGCAATCTGAATATCATTCCACCCAGAGGGCTCAGGTACGCAAATACGTAATCAGAAAGACTGTTGAAATGAAGTGAGGACCATGCCAAGCTGCAAGATAATATAAAAGAGGTAGTTGGAATAAAATGGAAGGTTAAGGTCCCTAGACCAACAAGGAAATTGGGCTACCTGGCCTTGACTGCCTTATTACTGATTGGCTCCACTCGTTCGGCATACATTCTTGTTGCCAAATGTACTAGATTACTTAATGGATGCCTTTTTGAACATTGCTGCCATCATATTTAATGAAATCCACTGGAATCTCACCGATGTGCGACGCTTTATTATCCTCTTGGGCTTTGATAGTGGAACAGACGCTTTATTATCCTCTTGGGCTTTGATAGTGGAACAGACTTCATCCGGAGTTGATGGGGCCGATGGAGGCTCACCGGGAATATTTAGAGACTATGATGTTCTAGAGCTGTGTGGAGGACTAAAAAGTTTTTTAAAATATGATGATGAATCCTGTTTTTATCAGCGATGATGTTACCGATGTAATCACAGCAAAGCATGGTCTTTTGCCGATAACATCGTTTCAAGCTTTTCACTACTTTGTTTGCTTAACTTGTTTTGTTGTTCATTAGACTTTCATGCATGCTTCTTAATTGATTGTCATACTATTTTCCTATCTTAATTCTAATCACCTCGTTTGCTACTCTTCTGAGATTTTCACAATATTCTCTCTACATTCTAGGTTTCCTACCGAAGTATTGTTTGTATGCCTGATTGTTTTTGTCTAATGTATTTTGGCACTCATCAGCGAGCCAATGATTTCTTTTGCGCTAGGCTTGATGTCCGATCGTCTGTTTTGCCACGGTCTTAATTGCTACTGTCGCTTCGGGCCATAGCTTGTTGCTTGCTTTCAGCGATGTGTCGGATAGGATGAGAGCCAGCTGATTGTCGAGTATATCTGTGAAGGATACAGCAAGCGATGCCTTTCGGTGTCAAATTTCTGTAGAGGACTGTTCTTCATCGAATACGCCTTTGACATATGACATCAATAGGCAAATTTGATCAAGTAATGATCCGAGTTACAATTGGCTCCTCGGTATGCACAGACGTCAAGTACGGTCGACGCCCAACGTTGTTGGATTGGAACATGGTGAATCTGGTTTTGTTTTTTGCCATCCGGTGGTACCTAGGTCATTTTATGTATGCTTCAATGTTGGAAGCAAGTCGAACGTACATATAACTAATTTCTGCTATATGCAAAATCAATCAGACGCTGGCTGTTGTCATTTGTTTCCTCGTGGAGACTGTTTTGTCGAGTCTTTTGCCGATGAGATTTCTCGACTTAAATATACCTTCTTATTCAACTGCTAATATTTGCAGAATCCATATAAGGATTGCAATTTTAGTTACGATCCATTATAGTATAACATATTGTGCTTCGTTTAAAATCCCTGCAATCAAAATCCTTATGTGTGTCGATCAATTTTGCTTGAAAATCAGGGTGAAAGTAGAAAATTTTCTTATTTCGACTATAAAAGTCCTTTACCGTTATTTGATTGTCATGCCCTTCGAAAAGGACCTAACAAAAACCTCTAACTCTTCTTTCTTTTTCCGCGCAAAAGGCTTTGCATAAATATGCATCAAAATAAAAGTAATGACAAAATATATACGGGAAAATCTGATAACCTTCTCTCCTTCGGAATTCGGTTAAAAATTATCACCTTTTTTCCTATGGATACAAACATGCCGTTAAATTTATTGGGGGGGGGTCTCGCACATCGTGATGAACAGTAAACTTCATGGTTTCTCTCAGCACTTTAATATAAGATTTATAGCAATATGTATTGAATTTAACTAGTAAAATCCTAATGTTGTATTAGATATTTATAATTTCCTTTGAAATTTAATAAATCATTTCTCCAGAAAATTTTCTTTTTCTTTTTTAAATCATAAAATCTGCAGCCATCCCTTTTATCAAATCAGTGCAGAACAATGAACCAATATACACGGTTTGTAAATTTAAATATGCACCAACTTGGTACGTAACAATCTGCAATACACCTCAATCTTTGTACATTTTTATTACAACTTTACACAAGTAATGGCGCCAACGTATATATAGTACATTGTTGCATTTAAAGTATCTCAGTTGGTGAACTGTTTTATGACTTCAGGTACTGTCTGGTCTTTTATAGCAGACTGTATTATGGTTATGGAGTCGAGAGAGAGTATTTCGTGGAAGAAACTCAAAATACAAAGAATAACCAATTTGTTAACAATAACAAGTGTGAGTTAGGAAATTTGTTTTGTTTAAAGTTAATATAAATGGTGCAAAGTTTTCTTCGTAGTATTTTTCATTTCAAAAATGGTTAAGGAATTTTTGAAACGATGTGTGGGGAAATAGTGCAAGGATTTTAAAGGATGCTCTTAATTTTAAGTGACTATAAATTTCACATGAAGAATTGAGTGGGCATCATTTCTTAGTTAGTTTAAAGTTTTTAACCGACTTCAATAGGAAAGAATGCTACCATTTTCAAACGTAATTATTCGATATATGTGTGGTTGTTCATTGTTAAAGGTAAAGAGAATAGGAGACATTCCACCTTTCATTATTCAGCAGTTCAATCAAGAACACGACATATATTAACAGTACCATATTGAGCTCTTACAATCAAAGCCTAACTTTGGTGTTTTGGTTATTTTAACATGAAATATATTGTTGCCTAATACTTCCTGTAGAGTATATTGGATAATTCTAATAGTACGTTTCAAGAAATATTTTTGTACGGTAAAGAAGATCATTTAACAATTTGGATTGGAATCTTCATCTAGTTAACACAATTTATTATCAAATGTATCGAACTTAGTTTTAACAGTCATTTAAAGTGTAACAAAATTTATTTAAACCATTCATAGGGTTTTGTAAAATCATTTTACAAAACCCTACTAAAATCACGACCAGTCTGTCCATTCATCAGTCCATATGTCACAACAATTTTTCTCGCGATCCGTATAAGCTAGAAAAATAAAAAGTAGGTAGAGATAGCCAATATCGGTACCAAATGAAAGACGTTTTTTTATGGTAGGGAGGTGAATGCTATTTATGCACAGAGTGTGGGACTCCCATGCGCGACTGGATTACCCACTAAACATCTCCCCTGTCAACCTGAGAACCCAGCCTGGAACCGTTTGACACATTACTTCGGCTAGGTCTCGTTTTGTTACGCCGTGGGGTGCCTTCAAACTGGGGAGTTGTTACGGATAAAACCGAAGGGCACCAGTATTACCTCATCCCGAACACTATCGTAGCATTCGCGTGACTCGGTATATATTTAGAGAGCTAAGCCGCACTCGACTAGATTTTGTTTGCCACTCCAAACTGTATTCATAATAGTAGTTTAAATACGATTATTTGTAGTTTTAAGCAAACATAACTGTCATCGAGCGAAGGGCAGAGTCAACGCATGCTTGAAATTGGAATGTTTCCCACAAATATTTCGGAAAATCTTTTAAAATAATTTCACATGATGATGTTTTCTTCCCTGATTTCTGCGATGTATATTTTGCCGCACCAAACATGAATCAGAGAGATGATGATTTAGCAAATTTCCATGCCAGCCGAAAGATCTAGTCAAGATTTGAAGACAGTAAGAGATCCCAAGATCTCAAAATGGGTGGATACCCTGTGAGTTCAAAATCGGAAGACTGGCTAATTTCACGTCAGAGATATTGGGGTACACCAATTCCAATCATACATTGCGGATCATGTGGTTCTGTTCCAGTGAATGAACGAGACTTGCCTGTTTTATTACCGAGAAGGACACAATTGAATGAGACAATCAAGTGGATAATCATGTAACATGGCCGAAACGTGGGAATACTGAAGCGGAAAGAGAAACAGATACATTGGATACTATTGTGGATAGTTCCTGGTACTTCCTTTGATATCTTGATCCTAAGAACGACGTAGAAATATTTGATAAGCGAAAGATGCACAGATTTATGCCAGCAGACTTGTATATTGGCGGCGAAGAACAGGCGGGCTTACATTTGTACTATGCAACAGCGATTGTGGCTGACAATAAATGATTCCTACAATGCACGTACCGCTCCTAATGTTGATGTACCAAAATCAGAATCTTTCGACACCAGTGACTATAAACTATATGATGCTCGAAATTATTACATCAAGGGGGCAACGTTTCACTATAAACATACACACCAACAAAGTGTGGCTATTTCGAAAATGCAAGGACTAATAGTTCTTACAGGATATCACCAACGGAATTTTCCAACTACATCAAACAAAGAGTAATGCAACAACAACTTCATCATTCCCACGGCCCAACGAGCAATCACTTTGGTCCCATTGGACCAGCTTCTCCCTCGCGCTCTTTGCCGCCCAATCCGCTGGCTTTGGGCTTGCAGAACGAGCCATTCTAACACCCCAACATCAACAAACAACAACACTTCTAGTCAAGGCGCTGGATCTTCTACTCAAAGCACTCCCATTAGTTCTCCCGAAGCTAGCCAAGACTCCAAGTTAATGGATGGTCGCAATTCCTTCTTTTCCAATGCTGGACCCTATCAGCACCTTTTGGTTGCTAACTAAATCCAAAGCGAAGGAGCATGATAAGGAAACACTGAAAAGTCTATACACCATAATATAGTTTTCGTATGCAAACTAAAGTAATATTTTTCTATGAACGTTTTTTTAAATAAAGTCGATAAAAACACACATAAACAATAAAAACCAAACAAACATACAAAATACCCTTGATCTTGAAATAGCACCTTATTATCATTCAACTTGAGACATGAAACAAGAAAATTATGCGGTAGGAAAGTTTCGGTAAAATGTTTTCCGCGTTTTTATGAATTCCTAATGTCCTGCAAGGAGGACGTTTGTTTTGTGTTTACTGTAACTTTTCTCGCAGCCTCCGTAATTTGCTGTTTTCACTTTGAATAACCACAAAATCAAGAAGCAGTGAATGGAATGATATTAGAAAAAGGTAAACAAATACGAAATAGAGATAACGCAAATGCCAAACTGTCAGTGAATTATGTTCAGCTGATTCAGCCGCACTTGGAATGCTCACCACCAGAGGGGAGCGGAGACCAAGTGGCGGCAGAAAGGAATTACCCCACTGAAGAGGTGGATGACCGAAGTGCGGAACTATAGCCGTTAGGAGGAGGCTATAAAAGCGCGCGAAGAATGACGTGCCTCCTCTTTTTCCTTTCCTATCGTGTGCGACGAAGCAGCTGAGAAATAACAACAAGTGCGGAGGTAATTTGAAGCGCAGCGGAAATCATCAGTGTACGACAGCAGGATCAGCAATTGCGGAAGAAAAGGGAGATTGAGATCGAAGCGATTAAGATCGAAACGACGAGCAAAGCCCAGACGTTGGAGGAAAGATTACAAATTGCAACAACGGATACAATCATCGAAGGGGCCCCTTTGTAGGTACACAGTGGAAGTAAGTTTTCTTGTTGATTTCAGTGTATCAAATGTTAAATTATATTGAATTTAAGAATTGGAGTATATGTTTTGAAAATTTTAAATAGTCGTATTTTCTTTGAAACGAATTAACGCTTTGTGGAAGAAATTTACGTCTTTAGGACAAGAACGATGAAAATCTTTTTTTCAGATTACGGATTGTAACGAGTGCGGCTTGGAACGGCAAGTCGAAGCAAAAGTGTATTAAAATTAAGTGAAACTAGTGATATCGAAAGTCAGAGTGTTCGGGGGTGGTGTAGTGGCCCCGGCGAAGGTTAGTGCTAGGAAGAAGTAGAGGAGTACGGTTGTGCAGGTGTAGAGTTGGAGTGAAAGTCAGAGTGTGCTTGTTAGATAGGGTTTCGGCCGAATAGCGTCGTGATTAATCCGGCTAGCCGCATTCTCACTTGGCGGCTATTTTTGGCCTTGAGGGACAAGCGAGTGGCGCCCACGCCCGTCTCCGGACGAGCTAACCGGGTCCATAAGCCCCGCCGGAGCAGCCCAATTTCCCTGAGGGTCATAGTGGCTCTCGTGGAGTAAAAAGTAGGCGTAACAGAGTCTTTTCCTAGCGGGAGGGGAGAGGGGAATAGGAGATGCCAGAAAAGCGATCCCCCAGCCCCAGCGCCCCCGGCTGCTGTGAGTCCCTTTTATATTTTAGGACTGCCCCAGCATAATGTGCCACCTGGTTCCATTTGTCAACCGATTCGAGCATCACCGCAACTATATTATCCGGGGTGAGCTCTCCCGTCTCCCTGTAGAGTTCTTTTTGCAGCCTGACCCATTTTGTACATACAAATAAAAGACGTTGATGAGAGACACGTTTTGCTCCGAGGAGTGCAAGGGGAGGGGAAATGTAGGAAAATGTTCTGTCCCCCTCTGTAAATTTGTTAAAGAAGTCAATATTCAATGAAATTTGTTAATAATAGTGCATTTTATAAATTTTACGTTTCTGCCTATAAAATCAACAGAGGACCCTTAAATTTTCCAAAAACTGTTGTAGTGTTTAATCATGTTTATATAAAGTTCGTGAAAACACTGCTTTAACTGCCTCAACAAGCTAAGATTTTGGGTTTCGCTGGAATGACCTTGTCTGACGACGCTTAGGCACGCTGGCAGCTAGCTACTGTGGTGTCATAGGGCGGGTTCTTTTTGCCAGCGCAGGTTCGGCTACAAACATAATTTCGTGCTTCCGAACTAAAGATATAGTTCAGCCTAACGAAAACCGAAGTAGTCTAATTATTTCCTGCTTACCGTACTGATGATAAAAATCATCGATACGTTTTCAACGGGGAAGTTAGCTCATATTCGAAAATTGGGCAACGAGGTAGATTTGGTAAGCCCGAGCAGCCTCCCAACTGGATCTAAGCCCCGGTGACTAGGTTCATCTTCAGGGACTTCTAATCCCATGGCGTGGAAGCCCCTAACTTCAACCGAGAATGTGAGCAACCCAATGGAGTCCGCAGCGGAAGATCTATCCCCTCATGTGTCGGCTCCTTACCCATTTCAGGAATAAAAAAGAAGACCCAGTTTCAGATGGCTTAACAGTTTCTTTTTATTTCGCGTTTACTCCCAAAATTATCACTTGACCAATTCCAATCAACTTGAAGCTTGTCTCTCTAATGTAATGTTTTAATCGGTTAATCATTTCTGTGGACAATCAAGGAACACTTCAGGTTAGCACAAGATATAAAAAAAATAATAATAAAAACAAATGAAGAAATGCACCATGCGCGTTGGAAACCCAAACCTAAAATACAAAAAAATACCATTCTCTAACAAAAAATACTTAAAATGAAAATGTTTCGGCATATCTTTTTCTCTAAAAGCTGATCCTATCGACTCATTTCCTTCACTTACGCCCAAAAATAGTAAATGAAAATATTAAATATTTTCTGGCTTGAAAATAAATGTTTTGCTTTACTTCCTGTAAGTTCATACTATGTGTTTATCGTTATCAATCTGATTTTACATAGATTTATTCGAACAGAGATAGACTGCTGATTTATTTTAATTTTTAGTTACATCGTTTTAATTATTTTTTAAACCCTTTAAGAATGTTACTGTAAATCTTTCGAACTGAATTCTCCCAACCGTATTTTTAAATGGAAATTTAAATTTAAAATTTGTAACAACATTTAGATGCATGCAATTCAATAAATTTAATGCAGGCAAAAATATAGTAAAGAGAAAAAACTATGTACTCATCTATTTCCGCGAGCGCTCGTGAGATAGGCAATGCTAAAACTAAAGTTTTAAGATTCAAACCTTTTTTATACATTACCATGTAAATATTCCACTATAAATTTTAAAATTCTATTCACTAAATAAACTTGTTAGCTATAAATTTCATGCGATGATCACCCTTTAAAACAAACGATTCACAGCAGTCTGACAATATATTAATGTATTTTCAAAAAGAAGGGTATAGGAAGGTGATCTAATTGCTATTGTTGTATTTTCTGGTTCAAATTGGCTCAAAAGTTTTCAGACAATTTTCTGCTCTTGCCTTTTTTCCCGGGGTAAAAGTACGAAAATACCCCGTGATCGCTCTAATTTCTTTCATTTTCTCGATTCCGTTTTCGTTCCCGAACACCCCAACAACTACAGCAAGAAAAACTTATTTTATAATTTTCTTTTCTCTCACCCTCATCAAATGAATAGCAACTTGGCTAAAGCACCCGTAATACTTATAGGATATTTGACTGCCAACGACTTTTCTTCTATTTCTTTCTTTTTGGTGATAAATTTTAAAATGCCCACGTGGCAGTGAATAGAAAGAAATAAAGGGTTTTTCCGTTGAATTTCCTCTTCCACTTCAATTTGTGAGTAATTTTTGATCAAGCAGCAAAAAGGCTACAAAATGCGAAAAAACACAAAGAAGTCCATCTTACTAAAATGACGTTTGCATCAATAACGAACTCACCGATGCCTTTGACACTTTACGGACGAGCGTATGAAATAATCCTCAACGTTAATTTAATTACACAATGAAGTTTATTTAAACGATAATCTTACACTTCAAGTTTTGCTCGATCCGTACGAATCGAATCCTCCAGAACTTTTCTTTGTACGTCGCAGTGAGAGAGAATTTACATTTGTACATTGCGGTTGCAGATTCCCGGCGCTACACCACTTTCAAACCTGCTGGCGGAGTATTTATCGGCGGTGTGACTCTTGGATTTGCTGTTCTTGGAGTTGGCGTTTGTGATTCGGCTGGTGTTGATTGTGGTATCATGATATCAGTTGCTGTTGACAATGGTGATGTTGCGGGCAACATGTTATCCGCTGTTGTCCTTTCCGGCGCTTCTCTGCTTGGAACCTTCTCTTTGTGGCGCGACGGGTGTTCACGTACGTCTTCGATAAAGGCAGGTTTGAGCCGTTCGGCACTAATGTTGGCACTGTGCCTATTGATGTCGATTGCGTAGAGGACGTCACGAATTCTTTTGAAACTTTGTGCAGTCCTGAATAAGGCTGAGTCAAAGGTCTCTTAACTGCGTCGATTCTCATGAAGATGTGTGAGCAAGTTTTAAGACCTTTGTTTATAAATAGCGTTTGAGTATTGCGTTGCCCTGTAGCTGAAGGACGCATCTGCATCATGCTCTCGCAGCTTACCTAGGAATTCGTGTGGCTCGATTGTTGTCTGCTGTGGTACGATTGATTCTCCAGGAAAATTGAGTGTAGTTCCATATAGCATCTCGGCATATGATGCTTTGTGGTCTTCTTTGACCGCTCCACGTTATCCCAGCAATACGGTGGGGAGTATTTGCGGCCAGGCTGGATTCTGCTCGTGACACATAATTGCTGCCTTGAGCGTGCGGTGCCATCGCTCGATGAGTCCGTTAGAAGTGGAGTGAGAGGGTGATGTCCTGGTACGACTGCATCCCATAAACCGGGTAAGTGCCTTGAACAGCGAGGACTCAAATTTAGCGCCTTGATCTGTTGTTATTGTTTGTGGCACACCAGAACGAGTAACCCAGTTGTTGTAAAATGCTTGCGCGACCGTCTCGGCGGTTTGGTTAGTCAGCGCTATTGCCTCGGGTCACCTTGAGAATCGATCGATTGCTGTAATGCAGTGTTTATATCCTTGAGACTGGATCAATGGTCCAATAATGTCTTGGTGCATGTGCTAAAATCATTGCTCGGGCATTGGAAACGCCTGCAACGGATTTTTTTGGTGGCGGCCAACTTTCGATCGCTGACATGGTATACAGCTACGTGCCCATATTCAAATGTCCCTTTTCATCTCTGTCCAGACGAATTTATTCGCAATGGATCTGCACGTTGCTCGAGATGTCAAAGACTTTTCTATGCAATCCTGCTGGAATAAACGGCCGAACGTTTGCTAGTGTTGAGTCGATTATTACTTGCAGATTGTCACCCATGCTGACTCGTTGTAAGAAGAGTGACGTGTTATTGCTTTGTAGTAGTTCCTGTTGCTCCTTATCCGTCTGTTGTTCACGTCCCAATTCTTCCAGGTCCACTGCAGTTGATACGGTAATCTCCTCGATTCACGATAATGCGTCCGCGACGTTGTTAGCAGTTCCGGCTATGTATCGTATGTCTGTGGAGAACTGCGATATAAAGTTTAAATGTTGGAGTTACCGTGGTGAAGCCTTGACTGACAGCTGCGCGAAAGCGGATGCTGCTGTATATGGCCAGCAGTTCGTGATTATAAACGCTATATTTCGTTGTTTTTGGATAATTTCCTTTGGAGGAAAGCCAGTGGTAGCCATTTGTTTGCTTACAATTGCTCTAGAACCGCGCCCACTACTACGTCTGACGCGTCTGTGGCCAATCTGAGTGGTTTATTAGCCTGAAAGTGAACAAGTAACACAGCGTGGGCCAGGCTCTCTTTGCAATTCTGGAATTTTCCTTCAGCTTCTGCTGTCCACGCGATGGGTGTCTTATCGTTTTTCTTTATCGATGATAAGAAATTATTTAACGGCGCTTGTAAGCTCACAGCATTTCGGATGAAGCGTCGATAATAATTGATGCATCCCAGGAAACGACGGAGTTCTGCGATTGTCTTGGGTTTTTTGTAGTCTCGGATTAATTGAATGCGAGAAGGTGGTGGCGAAATGCCTTGCGCATTGTTCAAATGGCCTAGGTACTCGATCCCTGCTACACCCCACGAGCATTTTGGAACATTAATTCTCAGAGCGTTTTCGGCGAGGCGTTCAGAGACCAAGCGAAGGCTCCTCTTGTGTTGTTCTTTTGACTCGGACGCGACCAGGATGTCGTCGACGTAGTAAATACAGAAGTCCAGGGCTTGAAGTACATGGTCCATGAATCTCTGGAAAGATTGCGCTGCGTTCCGTAGGCCGAACGTCATTGCAGTGAATTCAAATAGGCCGAACGGTGTCGTTACCGCTGTTTTTGGGGTGTCCTCTTCATTAACTGGGATGTGATAAAATGCCTTAAGAAGATCGATTTTCGAAAAAATACATTTTCTGGCTAGATCAGCGGTTACGTCTTGAATGTGGCGCATTGGGTTACTATTTGGCACGGTGGCGGCGTTTAGTCGTCGGTAGTCCCCACACGTTCTCCATGTACCGTCTTTCTTGTTTACGAGGTGCAGTGGGCTCACCCACGGGCTGCTTGATGGGCGACACAATCCTCTGTCTTGTAAGAACTGAATTTCCGCTTTGGTGACCTTCAATTTCTCCTGGTTCAGCCTTCGAGGGCGTTCTGACATTGGCGGTCCCTTAGTTTGATGTAGTGACGCACCGAGTGAGTAGTCACTTTGGTTCTGATGGCCGGATTTGTTATACTCGGAAAATCTTTGAGTATATCGTCGTATTGCGGGTTTTTTCTGATGCCCGATATAGACTCAACTTGCATCGTGCTAATCCGGCCCGCCATTGCACTTTTCATAACAGGATCGCGTAGCCGTTTGTTTCTTATGTCCACTAGTAGTCCGTAGTGGTTTAGGAAGTCGGACCCCAATATAGGATGTACGACTTGTGCAATATGAAACTGCCATGGGTACTGACGCTGAAGGCCGGGTGATACACTTAGCGTTGTCTTTCCAAACATATCTATCGGTGTGCCATTTGCGATGTACAATTTGTACAAACCGCGTTTGTACAAATTGTATCTATCGGTGTGCATTGTGTTAACTGGGAGGACCGAGACTTCTGCGCCCGTGTCGCTTAAAAACTTAATTTTTGATTTCGGGTCCCATATTTCTAGGCGACTCTGACGAGAATCATTAGCTGTCACCTGTTGAGCTTATGGTTCGAGTAGTTTTTCGGTGGTGGTACACGAAAATTGCAGGGTGGACGACAGCGCACAGCAGCTTCTTCGAATCCGATATATTATCGCCATTTCGTGTCCGGCTTTCTTGTAACTGGGGTGGTGTTCGCCTGTCGTGTTAGGTGGTGGCACTGATTACATTGCGGATACACGTTCTTATCTGGCCGCTGAATTTTATTAACTTCAGCTCTGCCTTCCATCCTTTGTGGGGAAATGCATTTATCGTGGTAGTTTGCAGCAAGGTGTGCATTATCGTGATTAATCACTTGCGCTACATTGCCATCTGCGCAGATACTAGCTATTTTCTCTGCCACCGCCTTAATTTTGCTTGACTCTGCCACCTCTGTTGCTGCGAGAATCGCTCGTGTTTGCGTTGGAAGGCGTTGAAGCCATAACAATCTCAACATGGTGCCGGACATATTGTTTCCTGCCACTGATTGCAATTGCGCTAGCAATTGTGATGGACGCTGTTCCTCTAATTCCAAGCCGTGCATCAATTGTCTGATGTGCTCGTGTTCACTAATTGCGAATACGGACAATAGCCTTGCCTTTAAGGTCTCGTATTTGCCAGTGGCAGGCGGTGATTCTGTTACGTCCGCAACTTGCGTAATGATTGACAACTCCATTTTGGAGAGAAATTTGTCGAAACAAGCTGCGTCGCCTGTAATTCTGCATGCTCGGAACGTCGCTTCCACGCGCGCGAACCACAATTCCAGTTTGCTCTGCCAAAATGGTGGCAACTTACACGTGATGGCTTGAATCCCTGTTGCGTCTTGCATTACGTTTATGCCAGTGTTCGCTGGGTTGTTTGAACCGCTGACTACATCGTGAAATTCTTCGTTGGCCATACTCGCTTGTTACTAACGGGGTCACCAATGTACGGACGAGCGTATGAAATAATACTCAACGTTAATTTAATGATACAATGAAGTTTATTTAAATGATAATCTTACACTTCAAGCTTTGCCCGATCTGTACGCGTCGACGTATCGTCGTCGAATCTCCAAAACTTTTCTTTGTACGTCGCAGTGAGAGAGAATTTACATTTGTACATTGCGGTTGCAAATTTGCGGCGCTACAACACAAACATTGGACTGAGGCAGGGTGATGCGCTGGCCCCATTGCTGTTAAATTTGTGTCTGGAGTACGTCATGAGAATGCTACCTGTCGAAACACGAGGTATATTAGCAAAACTTTAAATGGATCACTCCCCCTTCTTCACATCAATTTAATGTAAATCTATACGATCATTTTTGCTGTACATTGAAGCTTTCATTACGTCGTGCGGATATATTGATCTCGTTTTTCGGATTGCTCCGATAGCTTTTTCAAATTAATTATGGAATTATGGAATATAATTTTTTCTGAAAAACTATTAGAGAAGAAAAATGTTAGAAGAAGATGGTTTCGACGTTTGTACTAATTCTCATCAGGCCATCACTCTTAGATACACACTCTTAGATACACACCGGTGAGGTATATTACTATACAAGTCGAGCCAAGTAGTAGCCTATGCGGACGACATCAAGATTTTGTCACGGTCATTAACAACTGCCATAGTCACGGTCATTAAAAACTGTCATACAACTCTTCTTGAAGCTTGACAGTAAAGCAAAATTAGTAGGGCTACAAATTCAATGAAAATAAAGCAAAGCCTATGACGCAGTCAACAAAAAAATACCTCAAATGTCCAAAATATCACACTTGGCGAATACAGTATCGAAAACGTTTGAGAATTCGTGTATTTAATCACCAAAATAACGAGAACCGCTAATCAAAGAGACGAAATATGCCGAAGATTACAGACCGCAAATAAAATATTATATTCTGTTTTGACAATCTTGAAGAACAGCTGCATACACAGGGAAACAAAGCTGCAAGTATATAAATCTGTAATAAGACCTGTGCAATGCTATGGGTGTGAAACATGGACCCTAAGCCAAGCATCCGCAAATATAGTGAACAACTTTGAGCGACAGGTTCCGAGGTGAATAATCGAAGCGAAGCTTGACGGAGACCAATGGTAAGTCCGATACAACCATGAGTTGTATAAAACTTTCGATTGTCGGCGGTCTCAACGATTGTAAGACTGTGGAAGCTGCCATGAGCTGGCCACGTGAATCGAACGGATGAGCAACGGATACCCGAAAAGATATTTGTTGGGAGAACTGATAGGCGTAGACTAGTGGAGGACCGAGAAAACGTTGGTTTGACTCGATGGACGAGGACAGTTCATCGCTGCTCGGATTTCAAAATTGGCTTTGGTGTAATGTGAAGGCCTGAGAGGGGCTGTAGTGTTACGAAGAAAAAGAAGAAGAAGAGGAAGAGAAAGAAGATGAAGACGTTTACAGAGTCTACCACATCACCACGTTTCATCAATATTCTTCAATGATTTGTTTATAACTTCGACTTCTTGTTCGTAGCACTACAGCTCCTGTCGGACTTTCGCTCCCTGCAAATAGCGCCTCTAACTGTCTCGGTCCATTTACCGCGTCCTCCAATTTCGAAATCCGAACAGTGATGAACTGTCCTTGTCGACCGAGTCAGACCAGGGTTTCCTCGGTTTCCCCACTGGTCTCCGGCCTTCAGTTCTCCCAACGAATACCTTTTTGGGTATCCGTTTTTCATCCATACGATTCATGTGTCCAGCCCATTGTAGTTTCCGCAATTTTACAATCGTTGAGACCTCCGGTTTGTGAAAGATTTTATGCAACTCACGGCTGTATCGAATTCGCCATTGATCCCCGGCTAGCTTCGCTCCGGTTATTCACCTCGGGACCCATCGCTTAAAGGCGTTCAATATATTTACGGATGCTTGGGTTAGGATCCATGTTTCACAACCATAGCATACTTGTGTATGGAGCTGGTTTTCAAGATCACAACTACGGCGACAAATTTTTGGACGTTTTTAATGGCCGTGATTTAGTCTCAGACAGTTCCACTTTGAATTTTTATTGTGAGATTTGTTACTCAGTCGAATAAACCTTACCACCGATTTTCACCCAAATTGTCATTTTGCTTCCGCTCACCCTAGCTAGTTGAGGTAATTTATCCAGCACACAATTCGATGAAAATCGAAGCGAAATTGCCATATATATATATATATATATATATATATATATATATATATATATATATATATATATATATATATATATATATATATATATATATATAACATATATAGGCCCGCGTAAATTTAGCACAGCACAATTTTAAAAAGTTTCCATTTATGGTTCCTTTTTAATCGTATCTCTATTTCATGTTTAGTCGATACCGATTGCCTTCATTTTCAGTAAACTATGGCACATAATTTTCATGGAAGCTTCATTAAAATGATATCCTATTGTTTAGTGAAAACTCAACTATGTATTTTCATGCTTAAATTTAAAGCTATGATCAGTTATGGAAGAAAAAGTATCATCTTTTAAGGTCGCGATTCCTGTCGGTCTGTAGTATGAAAATTACTCATTTTAGATTCCTGGGCATATATTTTAATATGTATAATATTTTTTTTTTTGTGGTAGGGAGGTGAAGGCATTTACGCCCGCCGAGTCTGGCAGTGTGGGACTCCCGTGGAGGATACCCTTGGACTGCCCACTAAACACCTCCCCTGTCAATCTGAGAACCTAGCCTGGAACCGTTTGACACATTACTTCGGGCCAGTTCTCCTTTTGTTACGCCGTGGGGTGCCTTCAAGCTGGGGAGTCCCTTTCCTAGCGGGAGGGGAGAGGGGAGGAGGAAATGCCAGAAGAGCGATCCCCCAGCCCCAGCACCTCCGGCTGCTGCGAGTCCCTTTTATATTTTAGGACTGCCCGAGCATAATGTGCTACCTGGTTCCATTTGTCAACCGATTCGAGCATCACCGCAACTATATTATCCGGGGTGAGCTCTCCCGTCTCCCTGCAGAGTTCCTTTCGCAGCCTGACCCATAATATCACGTGTTATCGTTGTTGTAGTTGATAAATTTTCAATCAGCTGTGGCTGGACTTTTCAGGTCTCAATTTTTATACTGATATCAAATAATTAAGATACAATTTTTCGGGGAATGTTCACCTTTCAATTTTATGGGCGAAAACGTAAAATTCACATAATGTTCTATTATTAATGATCGAATTTTCACTGTATTTGCAGTCCTTAAGGCCTACTCCCTTGGCTTTTTTCAAATTTTTCGGATCTCAGATGTCTAATCGCAAGCGGGGACACAAATTTTTCGTATATTCCCCCTTCGCCTGCACCCCTTCAATCAAAACGTGTCAGTTTAAAACTGTTTTGAAAAGTTCAGATCAAGACCTTTCATTTGATATATATTGGCTGCATTCTGTAAAAAATTTTTCGATGTGATGACCAAATTTCACGTTTCTGGTTTATGTGGTTTGCGAGAAAACTTGTTGTGACACATGGACGGGCAGACAGGACGTGATTTTAGTAGGTTATTGTAAAACTATTTTACGATACCCTAAAGTAGTAACAACAGCAAAAATAAATGTACGGGCAAACCGATAATCTTCATTATTTTGAAAGTTAGTTAAAAATAAAACAACTCGATAGATTGCTCATATTTCAGGGTTTTATACTAACTTAAAAATCTTATTGAAATCGTGAGCTGCCTGCCCGTTGATCTGTCTGTCTGTCCGTTTCTCCATCCGCCTTTATGCCAAAGCTTTTTATCTCGAAAACTAATGAAACTACAGTCACAATCAGAGTACATAATAACTACATGTTAATTTTTGTGAGCTCAATTCTTTTAATTTATGCATGAGCCAAGTTTTGATAATCAGAAGTTTGATTTTCTAATAATTTCGCAATACCGTTCCGGCAGGAGCACTCTCCTGCTACTTTTACTTGTTTCATCTGACAATGCCTATGAGTTTGACATTTAGTTTGGTTGCATATCATTAAGTTAATATATATAATTCGTAAAGCTATTATTTCTTCCATTTTTAGGGTTTGTAATGATTTTGACGTCTTTCGTTCATGCAATAGAGATTTTCCGAAGGAAATCTAAGCCGACCTCTCATCAGTTCTAGACGTGAAGTCTTGGAATATGACAACGCACTTTACCCCTCAGGCCCTACAAGTCCAGATACTCTTAGTCTACTCCGAGGTGGCTACTGGCTAGCTAGCAAGTTCGGAGAGGAGTTTCGGTCACAGGTCTCCCGCGAGCAGACTTATTCCAAACGATAAAACTCAGCCACTAGCTTAAATGCACGATTTAGAATGCGTTGAATAACTTACAACGACTCTACTTCAAATAACGTAGCTTTGTAACCAGGAACAGGAACAAAGATCACCACTGAAAAAATACATGTCTCCGAATATTACCAGCGCGTTCCCCGAATAAACTCACCCGAATTCAAACCGAAAAAATTTACTCTAAGAAAAAAATATGCAAAGTCAATATATGGCACCGCGTACCGACCGCAACATGATACTGACGGTTTCCGGATTACTGGAACTCTAGCCTCTCGGTGGTATACTCACCTTTTGCCGGCATTGACCTGCTGAAAGGGAACAGGTTTACGGGGAAGGAAAGACGACGATAGCTTTGATAATTCATATTTATGTGCTTATAATCTTTTCCAGAATCTAGAGCGCAACTTCAAAGCGTATTGACAATATTCTAACTTTATTCTCTTACATCAATCAATTTTATCTTATTAGTATAATTTAAATTTTCATACGAAGCCTGATGTTTCAGCAAAAGTTACATTAAATGTACTTGATTTTCTTCTTCTTCGTAGCAAATACTGCCTCCAACTGTCTCAGTTCATTGACCGCGTCCTCTAATTTCGAAATCTGAGCAGCGATGAACTGTCTTCGTTGATTGAGTCAGACAAGTGCTTCCTCGGTTTCCCCACTGGCCTCCGCCCGTCAGTTCTCGCAACGAATACCTTTTTGGGTTGTAGTGAATGATATCTTTCAAAAGTACGTGAAGGACTGCAGCGATGTTCTGCTGCCTCGGCAGAAGAAGATGCAGGTATCTGCCGAGAATGCCCTCGTCTGGAGACGCATGAATGCGCTGGCAGGCTAGCATTGCGGTGTCGTTGGCGGGTTCATTTCGCCAGCACGAGGACCCACTACAAAAAAATTTCGCACTCACGAATTTGATGGTCAATTAATCAAGAGGCGACCGAAGTCGCAAAAAGTGTAGATAACTACACCGAGGGAGATAGTACTTGTTCCGAGAACAAGTGGAACCTGAAAAGAAAGGTGGCTTTGAGGTAGCCTCGTCATTACCCGACGAAGCTCATGGCCCACAAATGAAAGAGGGGCAACCGGGTGGTGATGGAGCCCCTTCGCACCCACCCAACTGGAATAAATCCATATTTTTGTTGCAGTAGCCAGGTATTCCTCTTCTGAGTGGAAAACTCATACAACTTGACTTGTATAAACTTTCCCATCAGAAGGGGAGTACCCCGGTGACCAATTTATGCCATAGAATTATACAATTCGATTGCATAACGCTATGCCATAAAGAGGCACTCTGCTTGGGCCACTCAACCCGTGATGTCACCAGAAACAAAGAAGGGTTAGTTAAGTACCCGGCGACTGGCTCATGTTTTTCGTAGGCAGCCTGCCACCGTACCGGGTCCTTTACCCGGGCAAAGGGTATCGGAAAGGAAAGACCGATTTTTAAAAAATTTAGCACTTCATTTTTTCCTTATATTATAATTATATTAATATTTTATATTCAAAGTTTAAATTTATAAAATTCAAATAATTAATTTATCATTTGAATGTAAAATTTGCTAAAAATTTTTAAATTTTATATATAAAAAAAATTTATATAAAATTATATTATGTAAAAATGTGCAGAAGAGAAAAGAATATATATATATATATATATATATATATATATATATATATATGAAAAAATATATATATATAACCAAATGTAAGAAAATGTATATGAAAATATATATATATATATATATATATATATATATATATATATATATATATATATATATAACCAAATGTAAAAAAAATTATGTATATGAAAAAATATATATATATATATAACCAAATGTAAGAAAATGTATATGAAAAAAAAAATATATATATATATATATATACAAGTATATAACAAATGTAAGGGTACTCACCCAAACATCCTCATCGGGCGCCCGCTGACGATGTGGGTGGTCCTGGAATTCAAATTTTTCATTCGTGATAGCTACTTTTTGATTACACAAATAGCAAGCCCGTCGGCTGCGTCCTAAAGCAGGCATTTACAACATTGAATGCTTATTTTGCCGGTTTCACGAGTTGATCCGTCTTAATAACTTCCTGGCGCTCTTGCTGTACGTTAAATGTTATTCTATCGATTATTTAAACCAGTCGTTTGTAGAAATAAGTCGTCTCGATTATTTTGACAAGTTGTTCAAAGTAAGTATTAGAGTAAAAAATCCATTGCATATCCAGGCTTCCAAAATTTTAACAATAGTATTTACATAAGGGCCCCACACTGTTGTTGCAGACAACCAGTCGCAGAGAATAGTTCCATTCACTTCCAACAGTCAATCTGCGCCAAAGGCAAATAAGACTTATCACCTGAAGGCGAACACTCTGCTATCGCTGAACTACACGAACCATAAACCGATCACTTCATGGACACGGAATGAAAATCAGATTCGCTAAACAATTCTTTTGTTTTTTCGTTGACTGTGATATTCAAAACGTCACTAAGATATTCACCGCATAGAAAGATAGGAAAGAGTGGTTATCTGATTTCACTTTTGGAGCGCATACGTTACGGAACAAACAATCTTCAGATCCAACTAAGTCGGATACTATTGGATCACTATGAACGGATTCACTTCTTTCATTCCTGCAATCAGTTTCGGTCTGTTAATAATATGGTGATAGCCCCCACTAATACAGGAAGGGATAAAAGTAATAAAACGGCAGTAATAATAACTGATCAACCAAATAGCGGTATACAGTCGAACGTAATAATGCAATCAATAGTTGCTTCAGGGAATTTATCTTTGGGATGGATGAAGATAATGACGAATAAATTCTCTTTACAGTATGTCCAAAAATGTTGTTCGATCATACGCGCCTTCGTCTCGCTAAAAAAAAACCGTGCACCTTGAGTGGATCTGGCTTCGCAAGTCCAGATTTCGTTAGCCACTGGCAAAAGTTCTCTCGCTGATCACCTTGAAGCTGTAATACTTCACCGTATTCGGGACGCTCTATTACTGTGCCATTGCACGCAAATTCCCTTTTACATGCTCGCACAATTTTATTCAGGTCCTATTCCGAGGAAAGGCCCGGCACCGTAGTTAGTGTTTTTCGACCATTTCTCTGCTGAATTCTTATGTGCGCAAGTCCGTCCTGTACAGTATCATCAGCACAATTGATTGCATCAGCAAAGGGGTCAAAGTTTTGCAAATTCTGAATGGACATACGATAAACCAATTAAACACAGGCAAGAAATACAACTGCCAATCGAATATCGGGCATAACTTGTCAAATCCAGTTCGGAAATTAAACTCCTCGCGTGTACGACGACTAGGTTCGAAAGATCTCGTTTTCACCATATACTGGATTCACTAAAATGACAATAGTCAAATATCGAACAGATGGAAACACTAACTACCGAATATTTCCTTACATATGTACATCAGACGGATCCATATCCCATATCGCTGGAATTTTAGTTCTTGCCTTTAAATGTTGAACATGATCGGGATCCTTTCGCAGAAGGCAATCACTCTGAAGAGGACAATCACGCCAATTCGTTATTTCTTCCTCTTGTTCAACATCCTAAAGTTTAGTAGAAATACAATTTTCAGCTTCAATTTCGATTATTTGTTCCGGCTATTGTGCTTCCTTTCTTTTGTTTTATTCTTCCAATCAATACTTCTTCTACTTCTACTTAATCTCAATTAAATTTGATTTTTTTGAGAGTAAATCAAAGTTCCCCGAGAATTCTTTGAATTTTACGTTGACCATTTCGTCAATACTTCTCCATTATATTTCTTGGTATTTTCTTCGTGATGGATTCAACAAAAAAAATTGGAAGAAAAAAACAGAACGTGTGCGAATAATATAAAACATTCAATTTTACCTTCTTGATGATTTCCTTAGGTAAGTCATGCAAAAATTATAATTCGATTTGATGGCGTATTTTAGGAGCAAATTTGAAATGCCGCTAGTATCTATAACATTCTAAGGTGCTAGCTGTTCATTTCTACACAGTTAAATTTTTGCCCGGAACTTTTAAAGGCCATGATATACGCACTTCATTCCGCGAAAATCGCAGCTTAAGAAAAAACAATGCAAAACATTTTTCCTTATCGTCAAAATGTACACGATGCTTTTCAAACCCCGCTATTATTCCCATTCCCTTCTTTTGCCACGATCACTTTACAGTTCTAGCCCCTCTTGCGGAAAGCGTATTTATTGCACTTGGACGATGAATATCACATTTTATACGGTCAGATCTAACGGATAAATTTGACTGAATTTCACTTAATTATTCTAATCTTTTTCACAGCTGGTTTAATTCGAAATTAAGGGCACAATTTGCTCGGATGCGAGTAGATAGACCGGCTGAAGAAAAAACTTTCCGAACTGAACAATACACCTCTCCGGTCGGGATACACCACGAAGTCCCTTTTCTTAAATCTTTGTCTCCTCGATTTTTCATCCAAAAATTTTTGACGTTCGCGCACACGAAAAATTCATCTCTTCCCTTGATTACCACACCTGTGCTCTGTCAAAAATCTTAAATCATCCCAGATCAATTTTAAAGGGCTGCGTTCGTTTGTTTAGTTGATCTGGGACATTTATGCCTGAATTTCCTTTAACCCTTTTCCGGCGCCGAATAATCAAGCAGTTTTAGTTGTGCGGAAGAAAAGAAAAAAAAAAATAATAAAAAAATAAAATAAGAGAAAAAATCTATAAATTGACATAAATAGAAATAGAATTTGAATTCTATGTAGATTGATCCCATAATTTAAAGGGGAAAAAGGAAGAGAGAAAAAAATAGTAAATTTAACTAGCTGCTCGATTACTACAGGGTATCCGTTGTTTGTCCATACGATTCAGGTGTCCAGCCCATTGCAGCTTCCACATTCTCACAATCGTTGAGACCTCCAGTTCGTCAAAAATGTCATACAGGTCATGGTTGTATTGAATTCACCATTGGTCCTAGTCTAGTTTCGCTCCGATTATTCGCCTTAGGACCCGTCGCTCAAAGACGTTCAATATATTTACGAATGCTTGGGTCAGCGTCCGTATTTTACACATGTAGCATAACACAGGTATTAACACCGATTTGTATACTTGGAGCTTTGTTTTCCTAAGAATGCAGCTGGTCTTCAAGATCTTCAAAAGTTTCCAAAATATTTTTTTTGCGAGCTGTATTCTTCGGCGTATTTAACCTCTTTCATTGCCTGCTTTTGTTATTTTAGCGCCTAAATACACACATTTTTTCGATACTGTATTCGCCAAGTGTGATGTTTTGTGTATTGACTGCGTCATGAGCTTTGTTTTATTTTAATTGATTTGTAGTGTGCTTTTCTGTTGAGTTTCAGGAAAAGTTCTTTGGCAGTTTTTAATGACCATGATAAAATGTTGATATCGTCTGCATAGGCTACTACTTGGCTCAACTTGTATAGTAATGTACCGCGTGTATCGACAGGTAGCTTCCATATGACGTAATCTAGAGCCAAATTGAATAGCAACGGGGCCAGCCTATCTCCCTGCTTTAGTCCGATATTTGTGTCAAAGGCATCGGTGAGTTGGTTATTGATGCGGACTTGGAAGGTTGTCGACGTCATTGTCATGTTGGTAAGACGGACTAGTTTGCCTGGGATGCCAAAGCAAAGCATTATTTGGTACAGTATGTTACGATCCATACTGTCGCACGCTTGCTTGAAGTCAACGAAAACGAAACTCCCAGCATTTTTCAAGTACCTGCTTAACTGTGAAAAATTGGTCTGTTATTGATCTACCGGCCCTAAAACCACCTTGATACTCCCCAATAATACAGTTGGTGAATGATCCGATTTTATTTTCTAAGATTTTAGAAAATATTTTGTATGCCGTACAAAGTAGTGATATGCCTCCATAATTTTCGGACTGTAGCTTGTCGCCCTTTTTTGTGGATAGGGAATATCATTGATTGGCTCCACTTTTTTGGCATATGTTCTTGTTGTCAAATGTGCCGGATGACTTTGTGAATAGCTTGATGAACACTACTGCCACCATATTTAATGAGCTCCACTGGAATCTCAATGATGTCCGGCGCTTTATTATTCTTCTGGACTTTGATGATGGAACAAACTTCATCCAGAGCTGGTGGGGCCAATGGAAGTTCTCCGCAGACATCTATACGCTCCGATGTTGTGGAGCTGTTCGGAGGATTAAGGAGTTTCTTGAAATATGATGCCCATCTTTCCTTAATCTTGATTTCATCAGCGATGATATTGCCGATGTCATCACGATAGAGCATGGTTTTGGGCTGATAACCACGTTTCAGGCTTTTCACTACTTTGTATTGTATTGTGTTGTTGCTCGCTAAACTTATATCTATATTTCTCAATATATCGTCATAGTATTTTCTTTTGTTAACCGTAATTATATTATTCGCTACTCTCTCCGTATGATACTCGTGGCAAAACGTAAAATTTAGAAATAACTATAAAACTTTTCTACGAGACATTTATAGGAAAGGTAAAACTTCAATGTATTAAATAAGATAATAGTATAAAAACACTAAGACTATAACAAAAAATACTATTTACCTTGACACGATTTTGCCATGCCGGTTAACGCTAAATTGTCAAACATGCACTGATCGCGAACGATCCACATTTGGACAAGTAACTATTGAATGATGAATGAAAACACAAAAGGAAGCTCCCGCTAACAATTAAACGACGAATTACTTTAGGGTTCCAATAGATGGCGTTGGAAAAAATGTTAAACTAAATTATCACTAGTGATACCGGGGGTCTCAGGAGGTTATGTGTAGAGTGGCTCAGCAAGAGTAGAGGGAGCCCCAGAAAATCCGCGACACGGCTGAGCGTTAGCCGGCCTCAGTATGCCACCCTGGGCTACAGCTGCGGTGCCTTCCGTGGTTGCTACTGCGTGTATTTCTACATTTGTAAATTGTTGGAAATCGTATCGTTTTTTATTTTCAGAAATTCGAACATAGCTTGGGGTACTTCGCGGTTTGTTAGGAGACCAGTTATTTGAGGCGCTCCCAGTATTCAGAGTGTCCGCCATTTTGGAAGTGATGAATTTCTCCAATGAGGGAGCTGGAATCTGAAATTCCATTATGGACGCTTCTTGTACTTTCCTACGACTTATTTGAATATATTGTACATAGTTAGTGTTCACATTAGGTCCCCTAGAGATATTCTTGGATAGATTGTATAGATACAGTATCCTTGTTAACTTTTTATCAGCGTTATTTGATTGTACACGTCTTTCCTTAAATGTCTTGTGTTCGGGGTCTATGTACATATTTTTATCATCCTATAAGCCATGCAAACTATACTGAATAATGATATAAATGCTAAATACTGAATAATGATATAAATGGATACCCTCACTCAGATACATGGAGAATTCAAAATTTAAGGCTCAACTTTCTGTCTAACTTACGAAATTCACTTCACTTTGCACAGCTTGCGGGAACTGTCACCACCACCTAATGGTTTGAGGGAGGAAATGGAAAATATGCAAAGCAGCGTACTTTATGTAAAAAAGATAAACGTCACCCGGAATGTTGGCTTCTGTGTATGTTTATTCTGTTGTCACAACATCTCATGTCCAAATTTCCAACAAAAAGCATCAATCCATATTGACTTACAGTCAATAATAACTTAATTTTGTTAAAGTGCTTTCGAAATTCTCTCTTTAAAATACTCATCCTGATTATAATCTAGAAGTTCACTGAAAACTCACACGTTCACTCGCCATAATAAATCTCAAAGGATAATCCATTGCTGGTCGAATTGAACATAATGATGCGGTGAAACAGCATGACCACAATCTTCTTAGAGCAAGAAGAATATTCGAAACCAAGTCCTTGAACGTTAGTCTCATAGAAAACCCTCAACAAAGTATGTTCGAGAATAAATCTTGGAAAATTGAACAAATTGCACTTAATTTGTACATCTGGGGTAAGCTACAATAGAATCATTGTCCATTGCAGGAGGTTTCTGCTGATTTGCAGTTTTCTTGTTCGTTACCGATGTCTCAGATGCATTCAACTCGTGAGTTGATTTGGTCTCTGTAAGATTGACTACAAGTGTTTTTTTACCTATCGCTATAAGGGTTTTTCAATCCAACAACAATATTAGTCCTTCGAGGAAGATAAATTTTCGATGCGAGCATTTCATTACAACTGCTGTATGTGGTAGGTTTTTCTTAATAACATTGACTCTGATAAAAATATAGAATGATGAGTCTTCAGACATTGGTTCATCAATAATTAATGAAATTTAATTTTAAGTACAATTTGCCAGTGCAATATTCGATGGTGATCAAATTTTCTGAATGTTGGTATCATGGCAAAAATGCATTCAATCATATAAATTTGACCCAGGAATTCAATAAATCTGACTTGATATGGTTGACAAGATTATTTCTTTTATAGTAACTTTTTCACTTACCACACGAATATCTTCTTTCGTCCTTAATCCTGGCAACCAATACATGACAGTATCGTACGATACTCGAGTGGTGCACAATACGTGATTCGAATTTTCAATTTGCTGCTGCACGTAGTAATCGAATCAATTTCCGATTGTGCTTTGCGAGTCGTTGGAAAATGGTACATCTATATCTTATCCAAGGCTTCAAATAGAAAATTGACAATTCGTTGGCTTGTTGTTTGTCTTATTAAAATTTATAAAAATTTAACATTATCTGTTCATCATTCAATTGGACTTTACTGTTTCTAAATTCTTCATTTCTGGAAATATTTTTCGCAATGATGAATATTTTATTATTTAATGAGATCGTATATGAGGAAAAACCGTTACTGATGGGATGGAATCTTATTAAAATTTAAAATCAATGAGCTCTAAGGCTAGACCGCAAAGTCAAATTACATATGTTACTATACTTTGCATTTCTCATGTAGTACAAAGAAATAAAACAGATGCTTAAAAGTCATCACATTTAAGATACAAAGGATTGACGTTTGGAAGTTGAAACGATCAACACGCGTTTGAATTGGTCAATATCGAAATCATAAAAAACCTATTAGAAAACGAAAATTTATAAGTATATTTCATCATACAAGATCATATACATAAAGTTTGAAAGTTGAAGACCGGAAGAAAGCAGAAACTTCATCTTGGGCGCGCGCCCATAAAATCCACTGTGGCTAGTATTATAAAGGCGGCAAAATGGAGTAGTCATTGTCAACAAGCAAACACGATGGCGGATCAAGCAAACACGATAGCGGAGTAAGCAAACACGATGGCAGAGCAACCAAAGACCAAAGCCGCCCGCAAGGAAATGCCTTCGGACATGACTGATGCGGACGATACAACAGCAAAGAGTTCAAGCTTCAACGAAGATTTTAACCTCATAAACTGTAAGGTAAATGAATTTATAGGAGCAAAGGGTAAATTAGTTACCAAATGTAAAACCCCGGTTTCTATACCAATCCCACCCACACCTAGCACTAACCGTTTCAGCGCACTTGCGAACGATAGCCAAAATAATAACTCAAACACGGCTAACAGTCGAGCAAAGAAGGTATGGTTCCCACCAATTTTCATTGAAAATTTAAAAGCAACGGTACTTAAAGTTATTATGGACAGATACATCCTTACAGATGGTACCCGTCTAGAGTACCGAATCACAAAATTGTCAAACTCCCGACTTAAAGTCATAGTGGACAGACTCGAGGCACACGACTACATTATGAACCTGCTTCAAAACACAGAAGCAGTGGGATACTCATTCACCTGCAAAGAAAAGAAAAAATGTGTCGTGATGCTAAAGGGTATTAGTTCAGAATTTGCAGCGGCGGCTGTTCGAGAGGACATAGCCAGACAAATCCCGAATTTAGGCCTCCAGACTGTCAGTCCACTTACCACTGCATGGTCGAGAGCAAATAAAATCGACATAGATTTATTTAGGATTACAGTAGAATCGTAAGCTGATAAAAACGAAATGATAAAGCTGCGCTACATTTGGGAGCACCCCAAAAGGAGTGATCTGGTGCAATGCTATCGGCGTCAGAGATTCGGGCAAGTATCCACCAATTGTGGATTCCACATGAGATGTGTAGCATGTAGGGAGGAGCATTGTTCCAAAAGCTGCCCCAGAAAAAATATGGACAAGCTGGAAACAGCGCCATTCTGCACCATGTGCAGGACCCATGGGCATCCAGGAAAAGATTGTTAGACAGGGCAATCGAAAATAAAGCCAAACGGACGGCACCTCAGAACAGATTCTCACCGCTCCCCACACCACTTTGCCCTCCCTCCAATCGGACCTCATATTCAGAGGTTTTTAGGAGTGGAACTCCGACCCATAATTTTGTTTCAACGACTCCTAATCCTGTCGAACGCCTACAATAAATAATCGTGGAGTGGCTGAGAGTCTCTCCCAGTGAACTCCTATCCACAGTCAGGACAGTCCTCCCATACTTTGACACCACTCCTGACCAAGAGAAGCCGATGGTGCTCCTCAATCTCTATTTCAACCTTTATGGTTGCAAATAGACTAACCATTCTATCCCTTAATAAAAACTCCCTAATCCCACATGATAAGAGGCTCTACATTGCTGATTTGGTCAAATCCTCCCAACTCGATATCCTTCTTCTGAACGAAACAGTTCTTAACCATCACCACAAAGTCCGTTTGGAGAACGACCATGTGCTTCGAAATGACAGTGGCAGCGGTACTGCGATACTGTTTCGGGATGATTTAGATATTCATCAAATCCTTTTTGAACAAAATAATTCCTCCTGTACGTTAGCAACGCTCAGCACCAAGAGACCCAATGGAAACCCAGCCAAAATCCTTATTGGCTCCCTATATCCCCGTGCGATCTAGGTCCCCAGATCCCATTTACACTTAACCGAATCCTCGCAACAGCCTCATCCCACGACTCATTTATACTAGGAGGAGACCTTAATGCCAGACACCAACACTGGGGGGACTCCACAAGAAATACCAACGGGAACTATCTATTTGAATGGCTCCATGCGGACGCCCTCCTCTCAGCATCCATAGCAAATGTTGGGGTCCCAACATTTTCCAGAGGGAACTCATTTTTAGACAACTTCATAATATCCTCTGACCTCAACGATCCCACGATTCTCTTCACTTGCTCCACATTTACCTCGTTATTGGACCATCATGGCCTTCATCATAATATAACCCTTAGATCACACATACCAGTTCCTACTTGCCCATCTCACTATAGACCGTTTAATTCTATAGACTGGCCAAACTTCAGAAAAGACCTCAAAGACCTCCTTCCGAATCTCCCACCGGAAAATATCATTCTCTCGAACGCAGAAATAGACTCTCATATATCAGTACTAACATCTGCCATTATAGAGTGTCTAGACCAGCATGCCCCTTCCAGAAACCACGCAGCTCGCTTCATAGATGTTTATCTCAGGACACTCTTCAATTTGTAAAAACTCGGAAGTATATATATGCTCCAACGGCTTAAGCGTATTTACTATCGAAGCTTTAACCGGTACAATGAGGAGTATTTGGAACTTAAAACGCAAATAACAAACATTTTCCGTGAAATCCAAAAACGCATCAGATCAGAAGTCAACATCTTCTATAAAAGCAGACTGATATCACTGCGACCATCTTCATATATTTTTAAAACGATAAATCAATTCACGAGCCGTAAAAGTTCCAAATTCAACATTCAAAAAGACCCTACAAAGCGAGGGAACGAAGTCTTCACTGCACAATCTGAAAAGATCGTTGCATGTGAGGAATACTTCAAACAACTATATTGTCACCGTGAGTCATCCAACATAGCTTTGAACAACAACGTTGAGGCAGAGGTTCTACTAACGACAGAAGGGTACGAGGGATCTTATTTAACTATATTCTCTAGTTATAATAAAGCATCCTCTCCACAACATCCAGTCTTCGCCGGATTTTTCAATTCGAAAATGTAAGTAGAAGACCTGCTAAATGCTTTAAATAGCAAGCTATCTCACGGCCTTGATGGTATCCCGAGCAGAATACTCAAGAAGTGCAGAAAAACCATCTCCTCCTTCTTGACGATATTATACAATAATTGTATTTGTAATGATTTTTTTAGTTTGGTTTGGACACTTTTCAACAGATATTTTATACACGAATGATCTAAACTTTATAGTTGGCCAACGTTCCTACCTGTGTTGGGAGCATGCGCTAAGAAACTTTCAGCTTTTATGAAATAAGGAACGTCTGACGGCCACGGGCTCTTAGTCTTTAAGCAAAAATAAACAAGATTCCGGCTGACATAATTTCTAGGTATTAACGACGTAACAGGACGGATCTGTTTAGTGAATTTTTCATAAGTTCTAAGTAGATACTTTAATGACAAGTGCAAATGCACATATGAATAAAATGAGATACAGTATAAAATTGCTTTGTAACGTAGTGGATATCATATGTTTTGAAGAAATATTTGATTAAAGTCTTCATAAATAATTCAAAATTCCAGCACATATTTACGTGAAAATTAACAAATATTTAAATTATGTTGCATGCGTCCTATAGACAAATTACGTATGTTTTAATCATTTTGATCGTTAACCATAAAGTATCCTTCCCGTTTTGACTTAAATGCTAAAATAATCCTTTTTTTTATCATAATTGCTATGACATATCTTATCCTAAATATATACATTTCCCTTTAAACCCAGCAAACATTCATTTCTACTAGTCTTAAATTAAATTAACTTCCCCTGATATAATTTTCACTAATATTATTTCCTTGCGTCTCAAAATTAATGTCATCAATAATTTTATAAATTTCTTCTTCTAACCTGATCTATCCTCAATGAATTTCTACATTTTCGTATTCTAACCTCACCTCGAAATCGTTGTTAACTGGCATCTCGAATTTTCAAATATATATGAGCAGTCACGTAGCATCTATAGACTATGATGAGTTTGAGCCTCTTTGTTGGTTCTATGCGCATCGTGATGATTTTGTTCATTTGAATTTGTGATATCAATAACGGTCAACACTTTCAGTTTAAAAATTTCTACGGCACCATCAAAGCAGGAGGAGATGATACATGCAGTTCTTCATGCAGCAAATTTAAGTCCATCAGACGATTCGGCTCTGCTTTGATCGTCTGTATGTGCACTCTAGACGTATCTTGTTTGGGCATAAGGTTAACTATCGGTTTTAGATGCACCTCCCGCTGTTTCTGTTAAGAAAATTATTACTCGACAAATGAAAAACAATTCAATTACTCCTTACCCACTGTTAGTTCATATTTTCGTCCCTTTTGAATCCTAAGACTGTGGGGGGGTAACGAAAAATACAGTATTTTCCTCCCGCGTGTTTTCTCCCTCGTTGCGTCGGACTGTCAATCTGAACCTCCGACAAAACAGATGTGGACTGGGAGTCGTCGCAACTGACGCGGAATGGAACGCCACATGGCGGCAATGTGCAGTTTTATTGGTCGCCAGTGGCATAGTGTTTTGATGGCAACGGTGGGGGGGCATTACCAGATGGATATGCCTCGAAATGTATAGGTGTTTGATTAATATTACGTTTCAAATATTTTTATCCACAGATCTAAATATTTGGAAAGAAGAACAAAAAATATTTTCTGCGCAACGATATCCGCACGAAAGATGAAGTCCGCTTGCACTTCGAGGTCATACCCATCTGGCCGGGTGCAAGGGTTCGGGATCGAAATCACTTCGATTCCCGGGCGTAGGCGTCACATTACATATTAAAAATGGATACTTTCCAAAACCTTGGAAAGTTGGCAAACTAATACCAATAACAAAACCAGGCTGCGAAGGTAGCATTAATAATTTTCGGCCAATTTCCCTTTTGCCTAACATGGGTAAACCCCTTGAAAAAGTTATTCTGCGAAACTTGAACGAATTCACTAGTCCCCTGATCCCCGATTTTCAGTTTGGATTTGAACGTGAACGATCTACGGAGCATGCAATATTGCTATTGCACAATAGAGTCACCCGCAATCTTCGGCGGAAAGAGTGCACAGTGGCCTGTGCTCTAGACCTGAAAAAAGCGTTCGACTCAGTTTGGATCAACGGTCTCAAATACAAATTGAAAATGGCATCCTGTCCGGTCGCAATCCTCAGAATCTTATACAGCTTTCTTTCGGATAGAACAGCCTAAATTAAACTGGGGAACCTCATTTCAAAGCCTATCTCTATCAAATCGGGAGTCCCACAAGGCTCTATCCTCGGTCCCGCCCTGTTCAACTTTTTCCTTCATGATATCCCACGTCCAAACTGCTCGACTATCGATATAGCAATGTATGTAGATGATATCCTCCTTACAGTCACCCATAGCCTCCCAGAGATGGCCCAAATAAAGCTGCAGTGCTCTGTCCTCAACATCTTTCAATATCTGAAGTACTGGGTGCTCGAAATAAATGTCAGCAAATCGGAACTGATCTGCTTCAGAAATGCCAGCGGGAGAGGGCACCGCCTTGCCATGTCTCAAAGTAGGAGTGTGCAAGCACATATTGCTGGTGAAATCATCCCTCTCAAGGAAAACATCAAATACCTTGGAGTCCATTTTAACAATCGACTTAAGGTGAATAGACACGCAAGGAAAATTCCCAATAAAGTGAAAGCAGCGTCCGCAATTATTTCGTCTCTCTTTTCTTCGAAATCAGTCTGCCCAAAAGTTAAGGTGTTAATGTACAAAACTCTTATTAGGCCGATCATTACCTACGCGTTTCCGGTATGGCTAACAATCTTGCCTACTGCGGCCGAAGAAATCCAAATCTTCAAGAGGAAGGTCCTTAGAAAATGCCTTTCCAAATACAGACGGCTTAATAAGAAGTACTACAGGAATTCTATCCTTTACAAAGATACGGAGATAGAACCAATTCTCCACTACATGTTGGCAATGTCTAAAAAACGCCTAGAGAAATTCCTCTCTTGCTGGTCACTAACACAGTAACTGACAAGCAGGTAGATTAAGTTTCAAGTTTTTGTTTCTTGTTTCGTTTTCGACAAAAAGAATTAAAGCACATCAATTCTGCCAGCATCTGCTTCAATTGACGTTACATGAAACTCTTCATTAGAATGGGAAGGCACAAGGCATGTGTGACGAGGTTGATCTTATATTGAAATTTCGATTATACGCAAACCACGAATAGTAGGATCTGTTATTTGCAGCCCTTTTGGACTTTAAATACGCTCATTTTGGGATGCAATAAATTTAGATATCGTTCGAAGAGGCTTTTTTGTGATGAGTTTCAGTGCACATATAAACTAAATAAGCTGTTTGATAAGCCAAGCATCCTTCGCAGTATGTGCCGCATGATCCTTTCTCTGCTTCAGCCAAATAATCATGAAGTATCGTTATTGTTGATTCGAAGATATGCCTTTCAATATGACCATCAAGTTCACTTGGAAGTCTTGTATGAACTTCGACGGATGTTCCTTCACTGTAATCCCGTTAAACGAACACTTCAATGCAATCCGACTGCAGAGCACTACTTTCAAGGGCGTTGTTTTGTGACTTTTTCACACATGAAACCGAATATTGCTAGTGAACTTGAATAAACGGAAACTTACATTTCCCTTTGATAACAGATGTTAAGTCTGTTAATTTTATTGTCAATAGCAACCTACCATGCATAATCCACCTTTTAATTATGCGGTGTCTTTTTGCGCTGAGTTCACTACGCCATTACAAAATAGAGCTCCATAAAATATATTCACTTTTGCTTCGAATGATCACCAGCATTCGTGGAAGTCGTGCAATTCGTCGTCACCGTCTCCACCACACGAGGATACTTTTGTTTGCTATATGTCGAACGAGTATCGCTTTTTTGCCGTAGGCTTATAAGTTATTGACTCTCACTTTTTATTAATTGTACAATAGATATAGATATTACTCATCAAAAAAAGTAAATACGTATTTTCCGCAATTTTTAATTCGTTTTATTCAGAATGCAACAGAACGGTCTTCACTTTGCACTCAATCAATATCACACCGAGTTATGCCCTTTGTTTTGCGCACAATCTAAAATTCCATCTGAGAATCGATCACAAAGCACCGTTTTCTGATTATTCTCCAAACACTGCACGTTGTACGCGTTCCTTTAGCACGTATCATGGTTAGCTAAATCAAGAACTCCCCTCGCGTAAGGAAATGTTTGTAGCGCACATAGCTAAGCTGTCAAGAGTTCGACAATCCAGCCGTCCAATTTTTCCGACGTGCTCCCGGTGGCGATCAAAAGCAGACTCGTCGATCAATCTGGTCAATCAATCGTCACTAAGAACAACTCGCTGTTGAGGCCGCTTTCTACTAACCAACAATCTGATTTACTTATGATCAGCCCACCTGGTTCTTCATCCAACAGTCGGGGAGCGATTCCAAAGAAAATACCACCTCCAATTCAACATCAGAAATCGAGTGACATCGTTCCCTCAACAGATCTCGATTCTCCTGTCATTCGTGCTTCTATACCTTTGAAGAATATCTTTATATCTAGAGTGGCGTACGAAACTTCAGTTGAGGACCTAAAGCGTTATGTCAACAAAAAGTTTGGATCATCCGTTAAAGTCTTTACTTGTCATAAATTGACTAAGGAACATTTAACGGACAAAGTAGTTGCCTCATTCAAATTGGTGATTTCTGCGAATAGTGATATTGTCCTGAATCCAAATCACTGGCCTGCTGGTGTTCTTGTTAAGCCGTTTGAATCTAGACGAAGAAATTTTCGTCGGGCGATAAACGAAATCCCAAAGCTCTAGTCACAAGTAATCTTGATGAACATTCTAATAATCATAATGTTTTTTCTACTGTATCCTCTTTAAACGTCAATGAATCTCTTTCAAACCTTAATACTCTTCAATGTAACTTCTCTTCTCCTAATAAAATGTGTTTATCTATTTTTTACCAAAATGTACGAGGATTAAGGACCAAGCTTGAGGAACTCTTTACCTCTTATCAAGTTAGTAATGATTCTATTATCTGCCTTTCCGAGACCTGGCTGAATGGAAACATTTTGAGTACTGAAATGTTTCCTGATCATATTGTATATAGATGTGACCGTGACCTGATTGCCACTAATAAGGCTGATGGTGGTGGAGTTTTAGTTGCAGTTAGCAAAGCTCTACCTAGTTCTCCTTGTTCTGATTTCTGTTTTTCTCCTACTTTAGAATGTGTTATTATCAAAATTTCTCTCCCTCATAATACAGAGTTCTTGATTTTGTCTATTTATATTCCTTGTAATTCACCTTTAACTGTTTATGAGACGTTTTTTGATGATCTATCCTCTTATCTAGTTTTGCGACATCCTCACGCCAAAATAATAGTTTGCGGGGATTTTAACTTACCATACATAGTGTGGAAAAATTATACTACTCCTTCAATCTCGTCAGTTGACCCTTTTTCTATAACCCTGTCATCTTTCCTATCTCATTGCTCCTTCTCTCAATTTAACCATATCCGCTATCCTAATGGTCGTCTCCTTGACCTTGTTCTATCAAATGTTCCAGTTAGCCATTTATCTGTATCTCAAGCCTTACATCCGTATGTTCCTCCTGATCGGCACCATCCTCCTTTATCTATAGATCTTATAGTCGATGAAATTAAATTTAACAAACCTCATCCCGCTCCAAAACTTAACTTTTTTAAAGCTAACTATGAAGCAATTAATACAGAATTACTTTCAGTCAACTGGCTAGATTTCTTTAGAGGCCTAAATTGTGAGGCTGCTTTGGATAAATTTTACAAATATATTTATAATCTTATTCGCTGTTATACGCCTCTTCAGACATCCCGTAAAGCAAATCATAAACCTTGGCTAACAAAGCGAGTGCTTAGTGCCCTACGAGCAAAAGATAAGGCACATCGTGTCTTTAAAACACTCGGCACTATTGAAGCAAGATGTAATTTTAGCAGGCTGCGTGCTATTGCCAAAAAAGAGATCAGATATGCTTTGAAGGCTTATTTCAGCAGTCTGGATAGCTCCCTTGTGGCTAATAATACAAAGCCTTTTTGGTCTTATATAAGATCGCTGAAATCCTCTTCTTCCATTCCTAGTAAGGTCCATTTGAATGGTGCAGAGGTTTCTTCTCCTCAAGAAGTGACTGACTCATTTGCCCAATTTTTCTCTTCAACTTTCTCTTCTCCCGCTGCAACTGTGCATCCTGTTGTCTTACCTAATCATCTTCCCTTCCCAATTTCCTTTATTTGTACTGATGCATCTGAAGTCGAAGCTCTGATCAATGCTCTTGATCCTAATATTAGCCCTGGGCCGGATGGTTTGCCAAACATATTTGTAAAGTCGTTAGCCTCATCGCTTAGTTTTCCTTTATCTCTCCTCTTCAATCTAAGTTTGAGTACTGGTACATTCCCGAACCCTTGGAAAACAGCTAATATTGTGCCTATTTTTAAAAGTGGTGATCCTACGTCAGTTTCCAATTATCGCCCTATTTCTTTACTGTCCTGCTTTCCAAAGTTACTTGAACGGTTGGTTCATAATCGACTCTCAAACTCACTAGCTCCTATCATTGCTCCAGAGCAGCATGGCTTTCTCAAAGGATACTCCACTACCTCTAATTTAATGGAGTTCACAAACAGTATTGCAAGAGCTTTGGATAACCAACTGCAAGTTGATGTGATCTACACAGATTTCTCCAAGGCCTTTGACACTGTGAATCATTTACTTCTTTGTCGTAAGCTTGAAGCTCTTGGCATCTCGGGTGCTCTTCTATCTTGGATGTCATCTTATCTATCGTGTCGTCCCTGTCGAGTAAGTCTCTCTGGTATTACGTCTAGTCCTTTTTGTCCTTCATCTGGCGTTCCACAAGGTTCAATTCTTGGGCCTCTTCTCTTTCTGTTGTTCATAAATGATCTTCCCTTTGTAATTAATTCCTCGTGCCTTTTGTATGCAGATGACTTCAAAGTATTTCGAGCAGTCAAATCCCATTTAGACTGTCAGCTCCTCCAAAATGATTTGAATGCTCTAAATGAATGGTGTGCTTCAAATTATTTATATCTTAACACTACTAAATGTCATAAAATGACTTTTTCTCTTAAGGACTCTCCTATTAATTTTAATTATATATTAAATGATGCTTTGCTCTCTGAAGTGTTCAGTCATAAAGACCTTGGAGTAACTTTTGATCCAAAACTCAAATTTGATGCACATATTTTAAATGTGATTACTAAAGCATCTAGAGTTTCCGGGTTTATCCTTAGACATTTACATAAATTCAATAGCATCTCTTCTTCTGTCCGCCTATTTGTTTGTCTTGTTCGCCCTTTGCTTGAATACTGTTCTGTTATCTGGTCCCCCCGATATTCCTATCTCGTGACTTCTTTAGAAACTGTCCAAAGAAAGTTCACGCGTTTTCTTTTCCTTAAGTTTAATTTGCCGTATCAGCCTTATGAAAGTCGTTTATCTTTCCTATCTCTTCCATCCCTAATATCCCGACGAACTTATTTAGACCAATGTTTTTTGTACAAACTCTGCTACCATCAAGTCCCATTAAATATTTTTTCTGAGCTGCGTTTCCGACAAACATCTCGTTCATCTCGGATGAATTCTTATTTCGTTATACCATATGCTAGAACTGATTTATATTTCTATTCACCAATCTTAAGAATCGTACGAAATCATAATAATCTCGAGCTTGGTCCTTTCCCCTCTTCTTACATAGCATTTAAGAAAAAACTAAGAGAGTTACTACTAGTTTAACTTTTAATTATCGACGTTTTAGTATTCTTTTTCATTTAAATTTTGCTGATTGTTCTTTGCGTTCCATTTTGTGATTGGATTGTTTAGTCTGTAAGATGGAATAAATAAATAAATAAATAAATTCCGCAACGGTGGATTGATGAGCCTCTAGCTCAGCCACTGTAGATTGCGTTCGGCAAGACAAAACGTGGATGGGCTGTATTATCTTAGTGCTCTTATGTCCAAAATTTTAGTTTGCAGATTTGAATTTTTAAATTAAAAGAAGATAATAATGTAAAAAAAATTTAAATGATGATATAAAGATAAATATCATAAAGAATATAGTTATAAAGAAAACCATAATACAGAGAGGAAAAAGATAAGATAAAATTTATCTCGCAGTTTCATACGAGGTGGCCGATATACTCCTCAGGAGCTGCCACATCAGTCACTCGGGGCAGCTCGACTGCGGGGTTCCAGATGACCACGAACCCATATATATATATATGTTGCAGCATGGCAGTGCTGCAAGCTCTATCGAGCAGTAATTTCCACATTTACGCAGTGGTGGCGAACTTATAAGAAAATTTTGTTTGAGGATTGCTGGTTGTCCTAAGTGAAAGAACTACATTGTTCTTTCACCCGAGCATTTTAGCTATCAACATAATAGCATTATTCGCTCGATGGACTTCAGCTGGTTCCAGCATATAGGCTGGTTCCATTAAAAATCTCGCAGTTTCATACGAGGTGACCGATATACTCCTCAGGAGCTGCCACATCAGTCACCTCGGGTATATCGGTCACCTCGTACGAAACTGCAAGATTTTTAATGGAACCAGCCTATATGCTGGAACCAGCTGAAGTCCATCGAGCGAATAATGCTATTATGTTGATAGCTTAAATGCTCGGGTGAAAGAACAATGTAGTTCTTTCACTTAGGACAACCAGCAATCCTCAAACAAAATTTTCTTATAAGTTCGCCACCACTGCGTAAATGTGGAAATTACTGCTCGATAGAGCTTGCAGCACTGCCATGCTGCAACATATATATATATATGGGTTCGTGGTCATCTGGAACCCCGCAGTCGAGCTGCCCCGAGGTGACTGATGTGGCAGCTCCTGAGGAGTATATCGGTCACCTCGTACGAAACTGCGAGATTTTTAATGGAACCAGCCTATATGCTGGAACCAGCTGAAGTCCATCGAGCGAATAATGCTATTATGTTGATAGCTAAAATGCTCGGGTGAAAGAACAATGTAGTTCTTTCACTTAGGACAACCAGCAATCCTCAAACAAAATTTTCTTATAAGTTCGCCACCACTGTGTAAATGTGGAAATTACTGCTCGATAGAGCTTGCAGCACTGCCATGCTGCAACATATATATATATATGGGTTCGTGGTCATCTGGAACCCCGCAGTCGAGCTGCCCCGAGGTGACTGATGTGGCAGCTCCTGAGGAGTATATCGGTCACCTCGTACGAAACTGCGAGATTTTCAATGGAACCAGCCTATATGCTGGAACCAGCTGAAGTCCATCGAGCGAATAATGCTATTATGTTGATAGCTAAAATGCTCGGGTGAAAGAACAATGTAGTTCTTTCACTTAGGACAACCAGCAATCCTCAAACAAAATTTTCTTATAAGTTCGCCACCACTGCGTAAATGTGGAAATTACTGCTCGATAGAGCTTGCAGCACTGCCATGCTGCAACATATATATATATATGGGTTCGTGGTCATCTGGAACCCCGCAGTCGAGCTGCCCCGAGTGACTGATGTGGCAGCTCCTGAGGAGTATATCGGTCACCTCGTACGAAACTGCGAGATTTTTAATGGAACCAGCCTATATGCTGGAACCAGCTGAAGTCCATCGAGCGAATAATGCTATTATGTTGATAGCTAAAATGCTCGGGTGAAAGAACAATGTAGTTCTTTCACTTAGGACAACCAGCAATCCTCAAACAAAATTTTCTTATAAGTTCGCCACCACTGCGTAGATGTGGAAATTACTGCTCGATAGAGCTTGCAGCACTGCCATGCTGCAACATATATATATATATATATATATATATATATATATATATATATATATATATATATATATATATATATATATATATATATATATGGGTTCGTGGTCATCTGGAACCCCGCAGTCGAGCTGCCCCGAGGTGACTGATGTGGCAGCTCCTGAGGAGTATATCGGTCACCTCGTACGAAACTGCGAGATTTTTAATGGAACCAGCCTATATGCTGGAACCAGCTGAAGTCCATCGAGCGAATAATGCTATTATGTTGATAGCTAAAATGCTCAGGTGAAAGAACAATGTAGTTCTTTCACTTAGGACAACCAGCAATCCTCAAACAAAATTTTCTGATAAGTTCGCCACCACTGCTTAAATGTGGAAATTACTGCTCGATAGAGCTTGCAGCACTGCCATGCTGCAACATATATATATATATATATATATATATATATATATATATATATATATATATATATATATATATATATATATATATATATATGGGTTCGTGGTCATCTGGAACCCCGCAGTCGAGCTGCCCCGAGGTGACTGATGTGGCAGCTCCTGAGGAGTATATCGGTCACCTCGTACGAAACTGCGAGATTTTTAATGGAACCAGCCTATATGCTGGAACCAGCTGAAGTCCATCGAGCGAATAATGCTATAATGTTGATAGCTTAAATGCTCGGGTGAAAGAACAATGTAGTTCTTTCACTAAGGACAACCAGCAATCCTCAAACAAAATTTTCTTATAAGTTCGCCACCACTGCGTAGATGTGGAAATTACTGCTCGATAGAGCTTGCAGCACTGCCATGCTGCAACATATATATATATATGGGTTCGTGGTCATCTGGAACCCCGCAGTCGAGCTGCCCCGAGGTGACTGATGTGGCAGCTCCTGAGGAGTATATCGGTCACCTCGTACGAAACTGCGAGATTTTCAATGGAACCAGCATATATGCTGGAACCAGCTGAAGTCCATCGAGCGAATAATACTATTATGTTGATAGCTAAAATGCTCGGGTGAAAGAACAATGTAGTTCTTTCACTTAGGACAACCAGCAATCCTCAAACAAAATTTTCTTATAAGTTCGCCACCACTGCGTAAATGTGGAAATTACTGCTCGATAGAGCTTGCAGCACTGCCATGCTGCAACATATATATATATATATGGGTTCGTGGTCATCTGGAACCCCGCAGTCGAGCTGCCCCGAGGTGACTGATGTGGCAGCTCCTGAGGAGTATATCGGTCACCTCGTACGAAACTGCGAGATTTTTAATGGAACCAGCCTATATGCTGGAACCAGCTGAAGTCCATCGAGCGAATAATGCTATTATGTTGATAGCTAAAATGCTCGGGTGAAAGAACAATGTAGTTCTTTCACTTAGGACAACCAGCAATCCTCAAACAAAATTTTCTTATAAGTTCGCCACCACTGCGTAAATGTGGAAATTACTGCTCGATAGAGCTTGCAGCACTGCCATGCTGCAACATATATATATATATATGGGTTCGTGGTCATCTGGAACCCCGCAGTCGAGCTGCCCCGAGTGACTGATGTGGCAGCTCCTGAGGAGTATATCGGTCACCTCGTACGAAACTGCGAGATTTTTAATGGAACCAGCCTATATGCTGGAACCAGCTGAAGTCCATCGAGCGAATAATGCTATTATGTTGATAGCTAAAATGCTCGGGTGAAAGAACAATGTAGTTCTTTCACTTAGGACAACCAGCAATCCTCAAACAAAATTTTCTTATAAGTTCGCCACCACTGCGTAAATGTGGAAATTACTGCTCGATAGAGCTTGCAGCACTGCCATGCTGCAACATATATATATATATATATGGGTTCGTGGTCATCTGGAACCCCGCAGTCGAGCTGCCCCGAGGTGACTGATGTGGCGGCTCCTGAGGAGTATATCGGTCACCTCGTACGAAACTGCGAGATTTTCAATGGAACCAGCCTATATGCTGGAACCAGCTGAAGTCCATCGAGCGAATAATGCTATTATGTTGATAGCTTAAATGCTCGGGTGAAAGAACAATGTAGTTCTTTCACTTAGGACAACCAGCAATCCTCAAACAAAATTTTCTTATAAGTTCGCCACCACTGCGTAGATGTGGAAATTACTGCTCGATAGAGCTTGCAGCACTGCCATGCTGCAACATATATATATATATATATGGGTTCGTGGTCATCTAGAACCCCGCAGTCGAGCTGCCCCGAGATGACTGATGTGGCAGCTCCTGAGGAGTATATCGGTCACCTCGTACGAAACTGCGAGATTTTTAATGGAACCAGCCTATATGCTGGAACCCGCTGAAGTCCATCGAGCGAATAATGCTATTATGTTGATAGCTAAAATGCTCGGGTGAAAGAACAATGTAGTTCTTTCACTTAGGACAACCAGCAATCCTCAAACAAAATTTTCTTATAAAATTTATATTTATAAAAAAAATATTATATACTTTATAACTATAAATTGGAATAATTAAATTTTTCAAATCTGCAATTAAAATTTCGGATGTTTTATGCTGGTTTTCGAGCAGTTTGCTTAGGCGACTGCTCAATTACTACAATCTTAAAGAGCCGGCACAAGAAGGTAAGTTACAAAAAAACAAAGAAAGTGCTTATACTCTGTACGTGAATTTGAGGGTATATAGGTATTTCGGACATTTTGGCTAACTCGGCTTTGATGCACTTTGGACAAAAACTGATAGTTTTAGACGATTTCTTGCCCCAAAACATTTCTTTGATTGAGGTTTCTTAGCATTATCGATGTTTTTTCAAATTTGCGTCCTAAAAGGAGTTAAAGGGGCTCAAAATTAGAAAAATGTTAAATATGGAATCACTCAATTTCAAGTAAGCCATTCTAACCTTCTCTTGAGGTGCACTCTTGACAAAAATGGTACTTTCAAACAATTTTTGAACGCCCAAAACATTTTTCAATGAACCAGACCTACAAAGAATACATCCGATAATCAGTTCGGGACAAAGAAGAATAATATGAAGCCCTCCAACCATAAACTAAAATCCCCTAAAATCCCCGTTGGCATCACCAACCAGAAAGGCACAATTCTCGTTGGCACTCTTATTTTAAAATCCAATCATAATTTAATTGATCGCCACTATGAAAGCTAAATTTAAGGAAAATGTTCTGTTGCATAAAAATTTCCAATGTTAGCTTTTTCAAATATTTTCATGAATATATCTATTCAACACTTCAGTTACTGCTTGTTGTTGTTTTTGTTGTAGCGCTGCAGCTCTGATCGGGCCTTCGCTTAGAGATAGTTAGGGTGTCTCATTATCATGATCGAATGTGTTATCACATACAAGGTTATAGGTCAGTATTACCCTTTGACCGTGTGTCACTCAGCTGTGATACGTTTTGATTTTTAAACCAGCACATATTATAACTGAACGGGCTTATAGTCCGTCCGAATAAGCACTCGAACTAAATTTCGTTGCTGCCAACGAGAGTCTAACTAGGGACCTTTGGCTTAGGGGATGAGTGCTCTAACCACTACACTACGCAGACTATTGCTAAAAAAATGAATTTTGCTCACCGCTAAAATAATGAATGTTTCTCACTTCCTGCCCCTTTTTATTGGTTGGGAGGTGAATGTCATTTACGCACAGTGTGTAGAGCTCCCATGCTCACGAGAAGGTGACTGGACTACCCACTAAACACCTCCCCTGTCAACCTGAAAACCCAGCCTGGATCCGTTTGACACATTACTTCGGGCCAGTTCTCGTTTTGCTACGCCTTTAGCCGCCTTCAAGTGGTGGGATTCCTCTTCTAGCGGAAGGGGAGGGGGGAAGAGGAATTGCCAGACATGCGACCCCTTTTATCTTTTAGGACTGCCCGAGCATAATGTGCCACCGGGTTCCATTTGTCAATTAATGCGAGCATCACCGTTGCTACATTATCCAGGGTGAGCTCTTCAGTCTCTCTGTAGAGGTCTCTTCATTGCTTGCTCCATTTTGTGCACGTGAAAAATGTGTGGTAGGCGTTGTCATCCTCTCCAGGGCAAAATCAACAATTGGGGGACCGTGTCTTACCAATCTTGTGCAGGTAAGACTGAAAACACCCATGTCCGCTCAAAAGCTGGATCAGATAGAAGTCAGTCTCACCATGCCTTCGATTTAGCCATGGTCTCACATTCGGGATAAGGCACGCAGTCCACCTTCGCTTTGCGCAATTTACCCAAGACTGCTGCCAATCTCTGAGCGAGCGCTGACATCCATCTCTTTTTCGTCCCGATTTCGATACAGGTAAATTGCGTGGAGCTCTCTGGCAAGGAGGGCAACGCCAAATCAAAGACTGCCGGATGTGAAGATGCAATCCTCAGTACTCCTCTTCTATGTACCTGTACCAAACGTTTTCGGTATACATCCTTACTGAGAACTTCACCCCATATTTCTGCTCCATACAATAACATTGACTATACCACTCATCAAGAGGCTTCTTCTTGATGGGTTGGCCATAAGTCGACTCAGAGCCGATACTCCTGAAGCAGCCTTCTCATCCATTGTCCTGATTTGCTCAGAGAAACTCATCTTCGAGTCGGTGAGTGGTCTCAGGTACTTCACCGGTGGCTTTGATACGATTAGTACAGGTTTGTCTCCAATACTGATCATCCTTACTCTAGGGACTCGCAATAAGCTCCATACGGTTTTCACATCGAGACATCTATGAGAAAATGTGGGCATCACCAGATGGTTGCATATTCAACCAGATCGATCATGTTCTCGTGCAAAAACGAGCCACCACCAGCATTTTCGATACGCGTTCGTTCCGCAGCGCTGTCTGTGATTCAGATCACTTTCTCAAAAGGGTCAAGTTCCAATGCCATATCTCCAAGGACCGTAATCAAGGAACATCACTTACTCCAAGTGCTAAAGAAATGATGGGACGCAGTAACACAGCAGAAGGGCCAGGTGCGAGTCAAAGGACCCTATTTGATGGTGGAGCCAGCGGCAAACGGTGACTGATGAGGTTCGGCTAGGTGTAAGCCGAGGAGCCAAAGTATTGACGGGATGCAGTAATATGGCAGAAGGGGCAGGTGCAAGCTGAGGAACCCTATTTGACGGTGGGGCCGGAAGTGAACGGCGACTAATGAGGTTCAGTCAGGCGTAAGCCGAGAAGCCGAAGTATTGATGGGATGCAGCAACACAGCAGAAGGGCCGAGAGCAAGCCAAGGGACCCTGTTTGATTGTCAAGCCGGCGGAGAATGGTGACTGATGGGGTCTGGCCAGGCGTAAGCCAATGAGCCGAAGTATTGACGGGATACAACAACACAGCAGAAAGGCCAGGCGCAAGCCAAGGGACCCTATTTGATGGTGGAGCCGGCGACGAATGGTGGCCAGGAGCCGAAGTATTGACGGGATGCAGCATCACAGCAGAATGGCTAGGCGCAAGCCAAGAGACCCAATTTAGTCGAAGTTGAATATGGCCAAGCTAAAGCCGAGGTGCCAAATTACGCTTTTGCTTGCTGGGAAAACACAGAGAGCGGGTGCTCTGCTCTCTGTGATTTTATACACTTAAATTGCTGGCGCTGTCAATCAGGGTGATTGATATTTTCCCCGATTGATCGAAATTCCACCTTTCATTTCTGCTGACCGTGTATTTTTGTCAATCAATTTTCTTCATTAAACAAAAATCAATAATTCAATCAGCTGAAATGCTGAACTTGCATTTTCTTCAATTCGATTTTCATCCTCCGTAGAATTACTAACCATAGTCCATTGAACGCTTGCGGGGATCAAGTTGCATGCATGGTTTTGTTTTTATTCTGGAACGACAGCATTCATCCGCTAATGCGTTTGTGATGATCAAATTTCTAACTGCTTGTCATCGCTGTTTTCTGTCTAAATGCATGGTCTGTTGCTTCCGTATTCCTTGATTTCGGCTTTGCGGGGCTTTTGCGACTTTGAATAGGTGTCATTTTACTTTTGATACGATGGTCGTGGGATATTTTTGTTGCTGCTATGTTTGAATTGTTGTTGTTTAGTTGATTTTGCTTGTAATTAGATTTGTTTCTCTATACAGTATTCGATATTAATATAATTAGCAGTTTTTGATGGCATAATGAATTTTTAAATTTGTAATTGTTTCGTTTCTATTTATTGTACCTATTTATTGCATCTATTGTATAAATAGTTTGTAAATTGTAATTGTTTGGATCGTTAAAGAGAAGAAACGAGCTCTGGATGATAGTGAAAGTGACTATTAAGACCATGGCAGTACAGACGTTTGGACATCAAACTCGGCGCAAGAGAAATGAATGGCTCGATGGTGAGTGCTAGAATGGGTTAGATAAAAAGAATCAGGCGTACAAAGATTACGTTGGTAGGAAAACCAGGACGACAAAAGAACACCATGAAAATCTCAGAAGAGTAGCGAATAAGATAATTAGAATCAAGAAAAGAAAATACTATGAGGACTAATTGAGAAGTATAGATGTAAGTTTGGCGATCACAAGACAAGCATACAAAGTAGCGAAAAGCCTGAAACCTGGTTACCAGCCCGAAACCGCGCTCTGTCGTGATGACATCGGCCATATCAGCGCTGATGAAACCAAGATTTGAGAAAGATGGTCATCATATTTCAAGAACCTTCTTAATCCTCCGTACAGCTCCACAACATCGGAGCCCATAGATGCCGGCGGAGGGCGAATATTGGCCCCACCAACTCTGGATGAAGTGTGTTCCATCATCAAAGCCCAAAAGAATACTAAACCACCGGGTATCAATGAGCTTCCAGTGGAGCTCATCAAATATGGTGGCAGGAGTGTTCATAAAGCTATTCACAAACTCATCCAGCACATTTAGCTAGAAGAGCATATCCCAAAAAAATTAGAGAGCCAATCAACTATATTCCGTATCAACAAAAAATGTGACAAGCTGCTACTTTGTACGGCGTAATAAATATTTTCAAAGATCTTAGAAAATAAAATTAGATCATATGCCAACAGTATTATTGGGGAGTATCAAGGTGGTTTTAGAGCAGGTAGATCGACAATATACCAATTGTTCACTGTCAAGAATGTACTTGAAAAATGCTTGGAGTTCAACATAGTTGTACACCAGATTTTCTTTGATTTGAAGCAAGCATACGGCTTTGCTTTGGCAAAATGCTTACCAAAATGACAATGAAGTCGACGACCTCCCAAATCCGCATCAATAACTAACTCACCGATGCTTTGACTTAAATATTGGACTAAAACAGGGCGATAGGCTGGCCCCATTGTTGTTCATTTTGGCTCTAGAGTACGTTATAAGGGAGCTACCTGTCGATACACGAGGTACACTACTATACAAGTTGAGCCAAGTAGTAGCCTATCCGGATGACATCAATATTTTGTCACGGTCATTACCAACTGCCAAAGAATTCTTCTTGAAACTCGACAGCGAAGCAAAACTAATAGAGCTACAAATCAATGAAAATTAAACAAAGCACATGAGGCAGTCGAGGAAAAATACCTCACATACACAAAATATCACACTTGGCGAACACAATATAGACAATGTTAGCAAATTTGTATATTTATGTGCCAAAATAACGAAAACGGGCAATGAAAGAGACGAAATACGCCGAAGAAAACAGCTTGCAAATAAAATATTTTATTCAGTATTGACGATCTTGAAGACCAGCTGCATACACAGGAAAACAAAGCTCCAAGTATACAAATCTGTGATAAGACCTGTGTTATGCTATGGGTGTGAAACATGGATCCTAACACAAACATCCGCAAATATATTGAATTCCTTTGAGTTACGGATCCTGAGGCAACTAATCGGAGCGAAGCTAGACGGGGACCAAACGTGAATTCATTACAACCATGAGCTGTTTAAAATTTTTGACGAGCCGGAGGTCTCAATAATTATAAGACTGCAGAAGCTGCGATGGGCTGGACACATGAATCGTATGGACGAACAGCGGATACCCAAGAAAGTATTTGTTGGGAGAACTGAAGGCCGGAGACCAGTGGAGAAACTGAGGAAACGCTGGTCTGACTCGGTCGACGAAGACAGTGCATCGCTGCTCGGATTTCAGAATTGAAAGATGTGGTCAACGGATCGAGACAGTTGGAGGCGCTATTTGCAGGAAGTGAAGGCCCGAGAGGGGCTGTAGTGCTAAGAAGAGAAGAAAGAAAACGTAGAATCACTTAAATGAGAAAAAAATCTTCTCGGTCATTGTTTTGGTTTTAAATCCTGCTTGGAAAACGTTTTTCATGTCGAAATATCACCTTTATCACCTTTTAGTTTATTTTCATCTTACATATCTGTTTTGTATTTTTTCGAATGGAAAGTCACTTAAGTTATATACATTTATTTTTTTATGATTGCCAAGAATGAAAGTTTATGTCAGTTACTTTAACTTTTATCTAAATGATAAGCTACAGTTTGCACACTCCGCCATTGTCTACAATTCACTTCTATCAATTAAAATCCTCCACTCAGATGAATGCCACCAAAGATTTTTGGTTTAGAATATCCGATCAACGATTAAAAAATGTCCTATTTTACCGTCAAATTAGAATGAATGTGCTATTCAATTGTTAAATGGGACTATATATGATGATTCCTCGGGAATGAAATATGATAGGCTCCTTTGCCAGAAGGTACTTGATGCAGATTTCACTTTGATATTCAACTTGCCGTAAATGTCTCAACCAGGACCACTTATTTACCACAGTTGTCAGATTCTACACGGTTTGACTTGCGATGCAACAATAAAACATCAGAACTATCCGTGACCACTTTCATTCTCCCTTACTGATGCCACTCCTATCTTGCTCAAGGTTACTTTGTCGCTTACCTGATCTAGATCCAGTTCTTGTGACAGGGCGATGTCCGACTAAACCTTTGTCGTATCCAAGAAAAATTAATGGATTTGGTCAATTTTTGTATTCGCTCAATTTTCTTTTCCAATTTAACACGTTTCCCGCCTGTTACTGTCGGTGATTATCAGAAATAATTGATCAAACACCTCCCAAAGGTAATCGTCGTATTAAGCGGAGATGGATCAATATCGTTTTATTTCCGAGGTACTGCGGCTCCGGATACTCCACATAGTGCCTTAAATTTAGACCTCTCTTCAATACTGTTAAAAGTTCTTATGACTCACAATGTTAAGATCAAAACCACTAAAGAAATAAGAAAGAGTGCGCCGCACAACGTATTTAACACCCGCATATTATTATTTGTCAGATTGGAGTTGTTTTTACACTGTAATGGGAGATATACTAATTTCGCGTGATTTTGAACAAACTTGCGAGAAGTTCACTTAACTACTTTTAACTACCCGCACTAATGGACGGTTCGAACTTTCCTGCGTGAGGTATCTCGCGGCTAAATTATGAACAGGAAAAACGCCTGACAAGAATCAAAACGAAAAATCTTTGCAAAGCGCACAATTTTCTCGAAGTCGCAAAACCGCGCTTGCCTGACTTCTTTCTATCTTCCACTCAACTCAGCTTAGCTGTCTCGCTGACAACGCTTGCTGTTTCGCTATTCCGCATTGAATTGGATCATCGTGCCGTCAGCGAAGCTTGCAAATGCGCAGGGGCGTATCACTTGCATGCAGGGTGGGGCGTATAAAATTCAAATATAGGCCACAAAGTCAATTTGAAAAAAGTTAGACAATGGGGTAAGCTAACCAGGGCAAAACGGTGCAGTAATGATAGACTAGAATGATGTAATATATTGATAAGATACATGGATATGATAATTATATACATATTATAAAGATAAGATAATGGATATGGTAATTATATACTGTAATGATAAGATAAATGGATGGGATAATTATATACTATAATGATAAGATAATGGAATATGAGCGTTCTATACTATAATGATAAAATAGTTAAATGAGATAATCGTATCGCACTTTCCTATCTTTATCTCATTTAATTATTTTATCATTATAGTACAGTAGTATAGTAGTAGTATATTATATTATAAAGATAACATAATACGATACGGTAACAATGAGATAATGCGATATGATAATTACATTATGATAAAGATACGATAGTTATGTACGATAAAGATAAGATAATACGATACGATAGCGCGATAAAAATACGATAATTATAAGCGATAAGAAATAAGATAATTCTAATCTGTCAATACCCTCAATACAGCTAAATATACAAAATATGGAACTCTAATGTTCCGATGATGTAACACTATCTCCATGATTGTTTCCAAATTTTTCGGCTCAAACGTGTGCAATCGTGAGGGAGGGGGGATCCAAGTCTTGCATACACTTTACCTCACTCTGGACTCCCTGAAGCATAAATTGGCATTTTACATTCAGATTCTGAAAGTGCTAATCTACACCATTCGTTCTATTCGCCGTTCGATTACATTTGATAAAAACGCCAATTCAGCATTAGGAGGGACCCCCTCAAAATGAAATGTTTGGTACGGCCCAATATTTTGAGAAACCACCATTTCTGATCTTCTCACAAAGTTTGAGCGTTCTAGCTTCTATAATTTTCGTGGAAACTTGCTGTAATACTCGGACTGACAGGATGCAAAAAAGTAGGCCTTGGTAAAATGTATTTCACACAACCCCAAAAATCATATTCCCATGCAAAACAATAAAGAAAATTAAAATCAAGGAATTCTTCTTGCGTACATTGTAGGTAATGTCAATCTTCCCTTTGTATCGTTATTCAGAGGAAATTGGCAGCAATATTTAGGGATCACACCCAATTAACCCTCCGAGTACACATGGGGTCAATTTGACCCAGACGCTACTTTGACCGATTGCAGCGCCTAGGTCTGCGGGAGAGTGGGGGTACTATGGCTTCTATGTATATTTTAGTGTCTTGACTATAAGTTTACACAGTTTGTTTACCTTTCGAAGACGTTAGTTATTGGTGAGAAACCTTTGAAATCAGCCTGCGGTCAATTTGACCCCATTGTGTACTCAACGTCAATTTTGAGGTAAAAATTGATTTTTTTTTTACTTTATCAATGGATAGATTAATTCAAAAAGACAAAAAAAAATTTGAAAGTATTTTTATTTTTTTTTAAAGCAATATGGAATATAATCTGCGATCTAGTGTGCGTAATCGTTTGTTGGCTGAAGACAGCGGTGATGATTTTGGCGGCATTGGTTCCTCCGAAGACGACCACGTCTCTGAGCAATCAGTATCTGATTATGAACTTTCTGAATGTTCAAAAATGATGATGTGGTGAATGCAATTCTCAGTGAACGCCTTTTACAACCGCGTGAAAATTCAGCCCCACGAGGGAGGCCAACATCAACATTGATCGGTAAAAATAAGACAAAGTGGAAAATGGGAGCTCGTGAAAGATTATCAGGTTGGAATATATAAATATGCAAAATAAATACTTCCTTTTTAAGGGACACTATAGGGCTCATTTTTCCTTTATTCTGTTATGTCCTGAGAGTTTCCACATAAATTTTTAGCCAAAAATATTCTAAATTGAAAAAGTTACGATTTTTTATGTTAAAAATGCTAATTTTCGTTTTTTCAGGTTGTTCGCGAATTTTTTACGTAGGCTAAGGACATTTAAGGTCTCTCTAATGTATGAGAATTACTAAAAGAGCTTTCAAACTATTTCTGAAAATTTTTTCAAACTAATATTTGTAGTGGGGGCGATACTCTATACGTCCAAAGAAGGTTGGGGTCAAATTGACCCCATATGTACTCGATGATCGAAAAAATAGGTGTGTACTCGGAGGGTTAAAAACGGCTATCTTAAAGTAGCCCTGAATATCACCTGGTTAAAAACATTCAATTTAAATTTCAATCGCTTTCAAGCAACTAATTCCATTTGACAAATAGCATACAAGCAAAATGAAAATGGAAAATTAAATTACCGGAAATACACATTAAAACTAGAGACCACACGCTTATAAACTTTGCAATGACCTTAGCCAGTAAAAAGAAATAAATCAATGGTGAAACACAATAACCACATCCGTCGGAGCCCCAATGAAAAATAAAGCTCACTCTTCTTAGTCGACGAGAAAAAGCGTAGGTGATAGGAAGAACAACTATGGTAGCAATTCACCTGTTTTACCCTAAGTAAGTGAAGTTAAAGAAACAGAAGAAATACTAGGAAATATGTTGGAGGACACAGCGGAAAGCAGGAGTGAGTAGGCCACCAGGTATTCGTAATGTAGGGAAAAGGCTAATTCATTGCAGTTATGTCTCGCAACTTTGACCCACTTTAGAGTTTCATGGTGAATCGTCCGTCGTTTTTCCTTCATCCAAGATTTCCTTTCGCTTCAGGATCTGTCGTTACACAGTCAGTGCTGCAAGATGACATTGGAAAAGAAAAGCTATTGGTAGTTGAATCCAAGTAGATTGAGGAATGTAAAGGTAGTTCTTTTCGGCTTAAGCAAAATATTCTTGAATTGTCCTTTTGACTATGTACATCTATATGTGATCCTTTAATAGTGCCCGGAAAATATGAATGAAAACTACTGAGCTGCAAGTATCAATTAATACAGCAGAATTGAGAGAATTTCTCCTCTGAGCTATATATCCAGTGTTCAAGTCGAAAGTAGTTACTATGTTCCAAGAAGGAAGCAATGAGCATGTGTAATTTCTACGAGTCATTTCATGAAAATTTAATTGGATGCTGAAAGGTAATCCTTTCTTATGAAACACATCACAAGCGCTCTGCATACGAAAGGGCTCCCCAGACAATCCTATTCTAAGCTCTACAGTAACGAGCATTGTTGCGCAATAAAGCCGTACGTTATAGTGTACTTTTTGCTGTTTTTTTTCCTTCATTGTCATCATTGTTGCCCTTAATTCCTATTTTCTCTCATTTTACCTCTAGTAACTACGACCGTACTTGTATGTCTTTCGCGTTGCTGTTTGTGCACTGGCATAGTGTGCTGTTAACACAAGAGCTATTCCTTTGCCCCATTTAGCTGTACCTGTTAAATGGATACCTAGTTCTTGCTTGTACTGTCGCCGTATATTATTTCCGAGAGCGTCTTTACTACAGTCACTATTCGCGGGGAGCACTCAACATTTGCTTTAACTGATGTTTAATTCACGAACCATAATGTTTACGGTGTCTCTAAAGTGCTAACTTTTATTTATGCATGTGTAGACGAAAAGTTTTCAAGAACGTTTAAAGGCTGGCAATAAATTCAACGAAATTTACACACGTGAGCTTTGGAAGATGGAGTTTGAAATTATTACTGTGATGCATGAGAGAAGGTCTAGCTCTATATAGAATATACTTGTATTTATAATACACAAAATGAAATATTAAGAATCTTCAGTACTGTAGAATACAGTAAAAGCTTTTTTAAACCACGGCCGCGTTTGATAAAGGGTGGTCCAACCAAAACGCACGATGTTAATTGTAAATAAAACAAAAAGTTTTAAGAGAATTATATTAATATTTTTTATTATAATCGAAGAATCTTTGGCAATTATGTGTATAACAAAATATCGGCCAAACGCTCGCCACGGCTACTGTGGCATACTTCTATGCGATGCTTCATATTTTCAATGACACTGAGATATAATTGAGGTTCAATGTCGTTAATGTGCTGAATTATCTCATCCTTCAGCTCTTGAATTGTTCTTAGCTTATTGATGTACACTTTTTCTTTTAAATATCCCCAAAGAAATAAGTCCAAAGGTGTCAAATCACATGATCGTGGCGGCCGCTTAGCATCGCCATTGTCTCGTTGACTATGTGGCAAGTGACACCACATATCGTCCAGGTCCATAACCTCGATTCCTGGCCACAAGAAGTCCGTTATCATCTCGCAATAGCGAACACCATTCACGGTAACTGCTTGGCCGTCCTCAATTTCGAAGAAGTAAAGCCCGATGACGCCGCTAGCCCATAAACCGCACCAAACAGTCACTCTCTGTGGATGCATTGGCTTTTCAACCATTACTCGTGGATTTTCATTTGCCCAAATCTGGCAATTCTGCTTGTTAACGAATCCACTGAGGTAAAAGTGTGCCTCGTCGCTGAAGATGATTTTCTTTGTAAAGTCACCATTCCCTTCTGTCTGTTCAACCAACCATTCGGCGTATTGCTGACGCTTGAAATTGTCAGTAGGCTTCAGATTTTGAGTCAATTGAACGTTGTAAGCATTTAAACTCAAATCTTTATTTAAAATGCGCATCAGTGATGTTCGTGAGATGTTCAATTGTTGGGCACGACGAGTCGAGGTTGACGGCTCTTCTGCCACACTATCGCCAATAACAGCAATGTTTTCCGCAGAACGTACTGGGTGGCCATGCGCGGGTGATCTCACATTTCCTACAGACCCGGTTTGCTGGAATTTGCGCACAATTCTCCCGATTGTGGACACATTTGGTCGATTATGCTGACCAAAAAAATCAGGAAGTGCATGAAATGCATTTTGATTTGAACGCCCATTTTCGTGAAACGCTTTAACAACCTTAACGCGCTGCTCAATTGTGTACCTCTCCATGATTGAATTCGTCCAACACTGAAACAATGAAACGTCAAATTAAATTGGGCGAAAACCTTGACGTTAAGTTGTGACACAATTAACATCGTCCATTATGGTTGGACCACCTGTTATTTTCTTGTAACGTTGAGGATTTAACGGCGGAATGAAATTGTGTGCTGTGAAGTGTGATGTATGCGGTTTGTCTGAAGAAAGAGCAGTATGTTAGAGTTATGTAGATGGAGTGACTGAAGGAGTAAGAATAGTGAGAGAAAGTGAATTAGTCGGTACCATGGTGTCAGACTCCATAAAGGACAACGAGTCACTAGGTTTCAACCTGCTGATTGGAATGTTGATATGATTACCCTTGATGCTGATGGTTTAGTATTTTGTGTGTCGAGCGACAATTTGAGAAGGGCCATCGAATAGCAGTCAGATAGGCGGACGAAAGAAATTGAGTCTGACAAAGACGTGTGAGAATGAGTCAAGATGCTTGAATTTGTAGATTTTATGTTGAGAGTGATCTGTAGCGTCGGCAAGTCGAAGTTTAGTCATAGTGGAAATTAAATCAGAAACGAACTCCCATTACATGAGCCTCTTGGAATTTGGTTGCATGAAATCGCTCGAGCATTTTCATCATAGAGAACTTCTGCTGGTGAAGCTAAGAATTCTTCTCGGACTGAGATACGAAGATTGAGCAGTGCAAGTGGAAGTGTTCGTCTTTAGGATGAATCACCCTGAGCCATAAGTGCTGACTTGGAGGTACGATGCCATCGTTCAATAAATCCGTTGGCTTGAGGATGATAAGCTGTAGTGCAATTGCGTATGAAGCCCATTAATCGGCCTAGTTCAGCAAGGAGTACTGACTTAAATTTCCTGCCTTGGTCAGTGGCGATGTATTGGGGAACTCAATTACGCTTAATCTAATTCCTCAGCAGTGTGTTAGCGGATGATTTGGTAGTAATGTTTACTAGAGGAATGGCTTCCGGCCAACGCATGAAACATTCAATGATTGTAAGGATATTTATATTCCTGTGATGATGTAAGTGGTCTGGCGATGTCGATGTGAATGACCTTAAGGCCTTCAGAAATTTTCGGAAACGAGCTCAATCCAGCGCTTACCTGTCTGGAGACTATGCGTGATTGACAACGGATGTGTTCACGGGCCCAAATATTCATGTACTTGTTCATGCTAGGCCAAAATGTATTTGGAAGTGATGAGCTTATGCATGGCACAAATTCCATCATGAGCAATACCATGGACAGAAGGGGAGACATTCTTTCGGAAAGATAGAGAAATATAAGATCTGGGAGTATGGCCAGACACTTCACAGATAATGCCTGAATTGGAACCAAAAACTGGAAGCTTTACAATCTTGAACCTCAAGTTCTTTTGGATGTCTTCCAACTCTGGGTGACTAAGATGTGCCTGAGTTACTACGGCAAAATCTAAAAGAAATGAAATTTCTTCAAGACGGAAAAGAGCGTCTGCGGTAATGTTGTGGGAAGCAGAAACATGTCGAATGTCAGTAATGAACTCGTTAATATAGCTTAGATGCCTAAACGGATGAAAAGTGGCCTTAACGGGATTTTACTTAAAGGCAAGTGTTAGTGACTGATGACCAGTATATGATGTAAAATGTTGGACTGGGGAATGGTTTTGTGTAGGTTCCGCGCTCAGGGACCACTTTCTTTAGTGTGTACCTAATGCTGAATGAATCGATATCATCTTTCCAAGCCAAGCTTAATGCTTTGGAGGGCGCTGCCTCAAGCGCAGACGGGAACGTGATCGTTGGGGTAGAGTTCAACGCTAAAGCAATCGGGTGAGACATGCCTCAAACAGATCCACGGGGAAAACGGCCAGGACGGCGCTCTTTGTACTAAACACCGGAAATACACTGACTTCCCGCCGTATTGACTGTGAAGGAACCATACTAGACGTGACATTTGCCTGGGAGTCCTTAGTATGGATACCATTGCAATTAGAGAGTATTAGAGGACTAATCAGCCAGTGATCATCCGTGCGTTCTGCTTGAGATTAGCGATGATTTCTCCCGACATCCATGCTCATGGCTTTCTACAATTGGATGGATCATCGGAAGGATGGACGTTAAGAGGTCCTTTGAGGTGCTCACAGCATGTGCCCGCTACAGGGAAATTTCCAGGGGAAGAAAGAACTGCCAGCTCAAGACGTGGTGAACTCAACTATGAGCATCATCACGACTGCTTGCAATGCTTCTATGCCCCGTCGAAAACTGCGGCTCGGTAGGCCCCCAGTGCACTAGTGGTCAACTGAGATCACTGAAAAGTGGAGGGAGTGTCACAAGCTTCAGCGTGAGGCTCAACGGGCACGAAACAGTGACAAGGCATGCAACCGAGTAGCAGCATATAAGTCGGCCAGGAAATGTCTTCGTAAATTGATCAACAACAGAAAGGCTCGCTGCTGGCAAGATCTAGTGGACAATGTGAACAAGGATCTGTGGGGCCTTGGCTACAAGCTAGTTATGCGGAAGCTTGGTGCGCTATGGAAGCCTTGCATACATGCTGCCGAAAAGATGGACGAGATAGTGTCCACTCTTCACACAGCCAAAACTGGAAGAGGCAGTCCTTTCACTGAAAGCGAGGAAGGCTCCAGGCCCAGATGGTGTTCCAGCTGAAGTGTTGTAGCTTGTCTATCACCATTGTCCTGACAGGGTTTACCCAGTACAATAGAAGGTAGCGAGGCTCGTGCCGATCAGCAAGAAGAAAGGGAAATCTGGATCACCATCTACATATCGCCCGTTATGCATGCTAGACACAGCTGGGAAAGTGCAAGAGAAACTCTGTGGGAAGATTCACTGACGAGATTCGTACTGCTGGGGACCTTTCTCATCGACAGTACGGCTATAGAGCAGGACGCTCGACCATGGATGAGATTGTAGATATGGTGAGCGTGGTCCAAAAGGCAGAGGCATATAGTCACGCCAAGCGACGGATCGTCCTGTTGGTGACACTCGAGGTCAGGAATGCCTTCAACTCCGCTAGATGGGTGGATACTCTGGATACGCTGGAAAATCCTTTTCGAATTCCAGAATAGCTAATGCGGCTTTTGAGGGATCACATGAAGGATCGAAGCCAGCTCTATGACACAACACAGGTACAACGGATGGGATCTTTCCTTGGTCTAGACTTATGGAACGTGTCTTATGATGGGCTACTTAGACTGGAGACGGCATTTGAGTCGCGCTTGATCAGCTATACGGATGATGTTGTGGCTCTGGTCGCTGCACGCAGCGTTGAACAAGCGCAACTTAGGCAATGTATGCTAATGAGCCAAGTGAGAGACTGGATGACTGCTCGCGAGCTCAGTTTAGCACTGGAGAAAACCAAAGTGGTCATCTTGACAAAAAAGAGATGATCTTTATAATGAAGCAGTGGTCTGCAAGTCATTGAACATCTGGTCAAAATGGTCAAAGTGGTCTTTTTCAGAAGAGGAAATCATAAAGATGTCATCTCAATAGATGAAACAATAGGGTAGGCCATTTAGGGCTGCATGGATGAAACGTTGGAATGACTGTGCTGTATTGCATAACACAAATGTCATGAAAGTAAACTCGAAGAGTCCAAAAGGTGTGATGATTGCTGTCTTTGGAATGTCGTTTGCTGCCACAGGCATTTGATGGTAGGTCTTAGTTAGGTCTAGAGTAAAGAATACTGATTTGCAGTGTAGATGGTGGCAATAGTCTTGAATAATCGGTCATCGATCGTGATGGCACGATCTTTGCGGATAAGTGAGTGTTTCCGAGGGTCCCAATGGGATCGGAGTTGAACAATAAGTCTTAAAATGTAGTGGAAGCATAATGTCCAAAAAACAAAAGTGTGTCATTAAGTCTGTGATCTTTTACTCTGGAGAAGAAGGCCGAGAATTCAACTCTGAATTTGTTGCACAGACTTCTGATTATAAGGATTCAATTGACAATTGTCGGATTGCTGTTGAGAAAATCGCCGATGATGTTGATATTTCTACAGCTTTATCAGCCATTTCAGGCAGCTGTTGCAGAGTTGACGCTGGATTACAAACCAAAACCGACCTAATACGCCCAGGTAAATGCAGCAGGCAGGGGATCTAAGGGGGTCGTCATGAACCTTAGAATTCCCTAGCTGCTGCATCTCCCTGAGCAAATTAGAGGGACACTTGTCGCCTAATGTAAGGTCGCATGAAATATGGCTCAGATTAAAAGATTCGTTGGCCGAAAGACGAGTAATCAAAGCATCTTTCATTTGAGAGTATGGGCCTAAGGCATCAGAATTTTTCACTTTATCGCGAACCACAACAAGATCATTTAAATTTAATGCGGCCACCACAACTCAATGTTTGGACAGATTAACTGTCATGCCAGTCCACGTAGTGTAGGGGTTAGAGCACTAAGCCTGTAAGCCGAAGGTTTCTGTTTCGAGTTTCGTTGGAGTCAGCGAGATTCAGTTCGAGTTATTCTTTCGACGGGCATAAGCCTGTTCAGTCATAATACGTGCTGGTTTAAAAAATCAGAGCATATCGCAGCTGGGTGGACGGATACACTACCAAAGCGTGAAAATGATCATATCACCTTATAGAGTGTCGATACAGGCAAAGGCCCGAAAGGGGCTGTAGTGCTACAAGAAAAAAATGGTCATACCAGAGGCCGCAAATCGGACCTCGAGCTGGGCTAACCACAATTCTGGCTGAGTCGGCCAGAATGTTGGTACTTTATTGCTAAAGCATTCAAATTTGGATGACACCTAGGGCCATTTCAATTATTCTGATTAGCTATGTGAATAAGTAGAACTTGTAAAAATGTCTACGAAAAAGTATAAAAAATCGACTGCAAAATAAGAGGAGTAGGAGAGAAAATAAATGTGGGATCTATCAAGTGTAAAGTGTTGTGTTGCATAGAATCACAATAACTTTATATAAAAATAAACGACAAAGCAACAGTTAATAAAATAAACTCGTATGTTTTTCTTATGTTTCTGTTGCTATATCTGCTGCTGGGATTACTGCAGTAATTGTTATTTCAAAACCCACGATGTAGGAGCTGTGCTTGTTATCGGTTTTCCTGGAGGTTCAAATCTACCAGAGCTAAGTGCAGGAGTTGCGGTTGCTTCTTTATCCACCAAATGCAGTGGGAGTTGAAGTGGCTGCAGTGCTAAAGCCGCCAAATAAACTTGGAGTTGTTGTTCCTGCTGCTCCAAATGTTTGAAATTCGTCGTAGTGGTACCAAAGATCGAAGCACCAAATGTTGAATTTCTGAAACCTCCCGGTTCAGCCAAGGTACTAGTAGCGCTGCGTGTGTCTTTTTTGCCCTTAATTGATATTTTGCGTATTTCGTTGATCTGTGGGACGATATAAATGCAGAATAGAATTTCAACTGCTCTTACGCTTTCCTTTGGGATTCTTTATTAAAATGTGCCCAACCTTTCAGTGCTAATCTTTCAGCCGTGTTTGTAGGATTCGTTAGATGGATTAAAATCTTTTAAAATTGGATAAAATTTGAGCGCCTTTGTTTAATGGTGTTGCGTGCATTATCAAGGAATCACATCAGTTTCCAGGTGCACAATTGTATTTGTTGGTATACCCGCAGATGTGTGGCTAATTTTATTATGTTAAAGTTTGTCCTTATGGTTTATTCAAGGCAGTAGAGTATAATTTCAAATAGACCTTATTCAAATTGTAAAAATAATAAAGATGTACTATACAGTATACAATAATGAAATCGATAATTATTGTATTCATTTTACAAGCCATTACATTTTTAGCAATATTAAAAATTTGGTTTCTACGATGTGTGTCAATTTAAGGCCAAGTGAAGTGTGAGTATTTTGAATAGCGTATGCTGGAGAAAACCCTCACAAATAGTTTACGAGGGACATAAAAGCCGACGTTTCGCAGCTGAGTAGGTAGCACCCCTATAAATGTTCCGCATTTTGGTATCCTGATGAAACTGGTACCGCCCTCATTTGGGTTCAGAGTAGCCACTTTTAGGCAGTTGGCTGTATATGGAGGGATGGGTACATGTGAGATCGATATTCAGAAACTACCTGCTTTAGTTTGTACCTAACGCCGAACGAACCGATATCACTGTCTCGAACGTAGATGGCATCGTGCTCATTCTGGGAGACTTCAACGCTAAGCAATGGAATGGGGCATGCCTTTAATAGGTACGCGGGGAAAATAAGTCCTCAAAATGGTAGGCAGGACGTCGCTCGACAAGCTAAATACCATTAAGACGCTGGATTTTCGCCGTATTGGCTGCACAGGAACCAACTGGACTTGACATTCGCCTTGGATTCTTTAGTATAGGGGATACACAATTCCAGAGTATAAGAAGGCTACTCAGCCAGTGATAATCAGTACATTCTGCTTAAGATCCATGATATTGTTTCCCAACGTTAGTGCTCTCGACCTTCTAAAATTAGGTAGAACATTGAAAGGATGGGCGTTGAGAGGTTTGTTGAGGTGCTCACGGTTCGTACCCTGCCGCACGGTGATTCTGTGGGAAAAAAGAATGGACAGCTCTCGATGTCGCGAACTAGACTATGACCACCAAACTGCTTGCAGCACTTATATGCCCCCTTGGACACACCAGCATAGCGAGCCCACGGTGAGCAGGTGGTCGACTGAAATCGCTCAAAAGTGAAGGAAGTGTCACAACTTTTGGCGTGATGGACATGGAACCATGACAAGGCATACAACCAGGTAGCAGCATATAAGTTGGCCAAGAAATGCTTTAGCGAATTGATTAACGCCAGCAAGGCTCACTGCTGACAAGATGTAGTTGACAATATGAACAAGGATACGTAGGGCCTTGGCTACAAGCTAGTTATATTGAAGCTTGTATGTTCTTGTATGCAAGAAGAAAAAAAAGTGGACGAAATGTGTTGACGTAGTCCACGATGAAACAGCAATTATCCAGTGACATAGGTCTTTGGAAAGAATCCCCAGAGCAAGGACAATCAGTATTGGAGACATACTAATCGATACCCATGTTTTAGTACCTAGGACTACTGATCGAATCAAAGATCGATTTCTCTGAGCAAATCAGGGCAACGGCCGGGAAGGGCGCTTCAGGGGTTTAGGCTCTAAGTGGGCTTATCGCAAACCTAGGGGGGACCCAATCCATCACAAAGACGCCTCTTGATAAGTGCCGTAAGCTCAGTGCTACTGCACGGAGCAGAAATATGGGGCGGCGCTCTCAGTAAAGAAGTACAGAGAAGAAGATCACTGAAGATTGGTTCTTCGTATCCAACAGTCTCTAATTTGGCGGTGAGAGTAATTGCGGACGTGATACTTATCGCCCTCCTTGCTAGAGAGCACCGCGTCATTTACCTGCGTGGAAGCGAGGATACAAAGGAGACAATTGCCCGCAAGGAGAGACAGCACAGCATGGGAGCCCACACTTACTGTGTAAATTGCATTTACCTACTAATCCCAAAAAATCAAAATGTTGACGTCGTCAAAAAGAAGCTTTTTGCGTCGGGCTACTGAAGCACCTCATGCATTTTGTCGGCCAAGGATCATTTTATAATCGTAAAATTTCACTTAAGCACTGTCAACAAAATTTAGATTGTTAATCATAAAATATTAGTACGTAATAAAATTGTCAGCCGTCATTAATGAACCATTATTGTTGTCGGGAAACACTTTTCCTTCATTCCATATCAAATTATCTTCCAATCACGATTAAAAGAAATTGCTGTTAATATAATTTACAATATCGGCAGATTTTTACTTTCTGGACGGCCCAAAAAATGTCACATTTCCCAAATTTCGGGTAAATAAAAAAGTTGTTCGACTCGCCATCCTTAAGGCATGCACAAGGTCACAATTCGCTGTTTTTCACCCAGCACCCATCCAGGCTCAAGACCTATTATTGAAAATCATTCTCCGATTAGTTATCCTAAAACTGTAATTTTACGCTGGAACATGTGTGTATATGATTTATTACAAAATAAATTAAGCGGCTCAGCATTGCAGATATAAATTTATATCCAAATGATTTTCCCTCAAAACAAATATCTGAAAGTTATAATTTATTGCAGTAGCGTGCTCTGCTTGCAGAAACAGACAACGTTTTTCGACTCATGTGGTTAAGTGAAGGAAACTTTCTTATTGATAATAACCTTTGTCAGATGACACGTTTATTTTCAAGGAATTTTTTCTCACTTCGTTATTCTCGCCACAAATGCCAATGTTCATCACCGTTCACTGGAAAAAACTTTTATCGTCACATTAATTGGATGACGTTTTTTCCAGAGGAAAATTCACTTGATATAAAGCCAAAGCAGATTTTCTTCGTCATCTTTCTGACCGGGAACTATCCTTTCAGTTGATAAGTTGATACTGTTAGTGAGATGACGACGTTAGTATGATCTATATTAATGCAAGAAGCACGTAATTCGCACCGTTCGGCATCCTTGAAAGGGTTGGTCGTAGAGACTTGAGCATAAAAGTTTTTCTTTGGCATGAAATGATTATGAGGATGGCTTTCCTGCATCGTATTTTTATGAGATCATTATGACTAGAAAAGGATATAAAAGTTTCTTAGTGGCCACAACGGTGTTGATGAGATATGAAAGTTATTTAGGGATAATGTTAAGAGTTGAGCAGATTTTGAAAGGGGTTATATTAGTGCTAAACAGAATGCACTCATGGTGCAGGATTTGCTTAAATTAAATTGTTTAAATCCTTTGCCTTTTATCATTCATTGCATTGTTTGAAGTTTATAAAAGCCTTTCTCTAATGAAACCCGAACTTTTGTTGGCTCCTCTTTATCCCTTCTCGGCGGTGAAAAGTCGCTTGCAGAGAGCTTGATCTTTCACTCTTCTTCCTCCTTGGCCTATTTGAACAAGGAACTCCTTCAGCTCCATTTTGAATCACCTTGTACAGGTGCGCTTGTGTAAAGTAGTTGGCATTGATGCATTTGGAAAATTCAAAATCCTTCCTAGTTTGCTTTGAACTGATTTCGTATGCATAGATTTTCCCCTCAAACCGATATGCACATTCGTACAAGGTCGGGGAAAATCGTTTGAGTGATAGATTGCTCAAACTGATGCTAACAAAAAATGGAAAGAAGGAATTGACAAGGAAAATATCACCGGCAGCATGAATTTGACTGAATATATTAGGGTTCGGCCACATTGCGATTTTCCTGTCGTAACCAGCGATTCTTAGACGCAAATACGAACACACTACGACAAGATTTACAAAGGAACTTCAGGCATGCGCAGATCTAATATGCTAATTTGAACGTATGTCTTTGCCAGGAACACATGCGCTAACTCATTTGTGCGCTATGCAAGAAACTTCCATGCTCGTCAGCGTCAAATGTCCAAATGATGCGCGCCTGCGCAAGTATCACAAAAACTACCTACTAAACTGGTTTTAGGAAAAATCGCAAACTCCTGCTACTGGCGACCTGGACAAAATTGTCGAGAATCGCAGTGTGCGGGCTTCCATTTAACCATGTGTAACTTGCGACAGTTTTGCGACTATATAGTCGTAGTCTGATGCATCCCTTAATGGAATTTATGAGTTCGGTGTTGTTGATTTGTGTAATGTTGGAGATTGGTCAAATAGTTCAGACTATAAACAAGTTCGGTAACAGACCTACGCTCATGTCAGAAGGGTTTTGTATTCAATTTACAAAATGCAGTCACCAGATCGAATAAAATCAAGAAACACGTCAAAGATGATTTTATTGGAGAAAATATGAAATTCGAAGATCATACTATTATTAACAAAGTTGAACGAATTTTGACTTCTGAGGTTTTCATTAATGTTATACTCATAAATATCTCGCTTCATAATTATTTCAGATGTCCATCCGCGACGGAGGAAACACATTTTTTATGTATTTTCCCCCTGCGCCCCCACTGAAGCAAAAACTGACAGTGTAGCAACTGTTTTGAAAAGCTCCCATGAAAACTTTTATTTCATACTCATATCGGCTACGTTTGATGATTTTTTTTTCAGGGGCGACTCTCCTGTACTGTTATCATCGATTAATGGCCAATTTTTTCGAATCCTAGAATGGTTACAAAGCATGTTTGCTAGGAGCTCTCTCCCACCTCCTTGACTTGTTTCACTTATGAGCATTAATTGTAGGTACTAATCTTCAGTGATTCATTAAATTGAATAAAGTGTTCAAGGCATGCAAAAAATAACTCAAAATTATTCAATCTTCGCATTTAAAACAGCCACTATTTTGTTTTACGATTACTGATACCACTAGCTGAACCGATTCTCAAAGATATTCATGACACTTATCATTCCTGAAATTTTCATGCAAATCCTAGCAGAACTGTAGTGTCTGAGTCGGTGAAAAGTGCATGTTGTTCCATAGCCATATGTTGCCATAGTAATAAATGCGGCGCATATTGTTCCATAGTAATACAGGAAAATTCAAACCGCTATAACTTCGCTAAATTTAATTCAATCTTTATGAAACTTTCAGGATGGATCAATCTTACAAATAGTCATCTGTGTACTGAATTTAAGGGTACCGTTAAGACTTTATTCAAGAAAACATAAAATCGATAAATCATACTATTACTAACAGTGTTGAGTGAATTGCGACTTTTCACGTATTTGTTGTTGTTGTACTCACCAAGGCCTACATTCTTGATTTTTTTCAGATTTTTCGGGTCATGGGGGGGGGGGGGGGGGGGGAACACAAATTTTTCGTGTATTACCCCTCCCTGTGCTTCCCTTAAAGCAAACTTTGCCAAACGAAGACCTGTTTTGGAAAGTCCTCATCAATACCTTTCATTTGATACCCATATTGGCTACCTTCAATGAAATTTTTTTTTCGGGGGGCGACTCCCCTATATGGGGAGACCCCTTAAATACCATATAAAATTTTTTTGTAATTGAACTTTGAAGAAAACACCACTTTACACCTACACACAAAATTTGATGTTTCTAGCTCAAGCAGTTTCCGAGAAAAACTGCTGTGACACACGGACGGATGGACGGAAGGACGGACGGACAGACAGACGGACAGACGGACAGACAGGAGGCGATTTTAGTAGGGTTTTGTAAAATTATTTTACAAAACACTAAAAAGGTTTATTGTTAGGTTTGCATAATAGTTGGTGATGAATGAAATTTTTGAATTTATATATTTATGTGAACAAATTTAAGCTGTAAAATATTAGAAACTTGATTAAAAATATTATTTTACGTTTCTATTAGCTTGGAAGTAAAAATATTTCTATCATTTTATTTTAATTTTAAAGCAGCAAGGTAGACAATTCAAGACTATCTGTAAAATCAAACTTCGTTTTGTCAGATATTATTTTGTTTGGTGGGTCAGTTATTTTATTTCTCTTGTTTGGGTTTTGAAAAATAATTTGACAAAACCCAGCTTAAAACGGTGTCCACCTGTTCGTCTGTCACTGCAAGTTTTCTCGGAAGCTATAGAAGCTAGGAACATCGATTTTTTTTTTTGATAGGTCGTTAAAAAAGGTCTCCTCTTATATAGATGTAACTCTTAATTTTTTTTTGTAATAAATAGCTAAAAGGTCTTGCTGAAAACATGCGGTAACACCATAGGGAAGTGCAGTGGAGGTCAAAATATGTGAAAAATTTGTGTCTCTCCCTTGCGTTTGTACATCTTTGAGCAACAAATCTGATAAAGAAAATTATTGAGGTAGGCTTTCATGAGAACATGGGCAACAAATATCTTAGAAATTTTAGCGTGACCTTTAGCGTGACCTTAAGGTCATTAAATTTAAATATTTCACATGTTTTAATACGCTTTAAGTTAGTTTATAAAATGTTAGGGAGATATGACATACATCATATCATCCATTTATTCAATAATTGATATATTAGCTGCTGAGAATAAGATTTTATTTTTTTCGCTTTGCGTGCCTTTCCTCTAATGCTGCTGATATATAATCAGGATCCCTGATTGGCATTCCTCTTGTATGTCTTGGATCAATCAATTCCGGTAAGACACAATCAAAGTAAAATTTTGACAGCTGTTGCTCCATTCGCAATTTGAAAAATGAATCGTCCCTTTTGACAAACTCAATTTTCATAGGAATCTCATCTCGAGTCCAAACTCCCAAAACACATAAATCAATTTTCGTTGCATGTAGCTGCCCTTGAATTTGATAATACCAGTCGGAAGTTGTATTTACTACGAGCTCATTATTACGAATTTCCAAAATTTAATTTTTTTTGCTTTAACAGCATCTGATACATGCATACCGCGGGCAGAATACGGGCATTTGATTTCAACGATACTGTCGCTAGTTGTACCATCAGGAGATGCACCTAAAAAGTTGTGACATGTATCAATACAAAGTCCAGTTTTGAAGATGTCTTTAGAAATAATTTTCGAAACAGTTTGCAAAGCTGTGCCTTCATTTTCGATTCCATATTTTACAGCAGCAGTACTGAAAATTTTTGGATACAGCGGATGCTTATGATGTTAATTTTGAGCAATTATTGAAGCCTACAATAAAAATTGTTGGAATAAATAATTATGAAAAAATGAATAGCACACAAATTGAACAAGACATAAACTCCAGGAATTTCACAAGCTTTAACACCAAAGCACAAGTAATGCATATGTACACAAACAAAAATATAGGTATGGATACAGTCATCCTAGAAGTAACATCAGAAATATATAAGAATATAAGGGAGAATAAAAATCATGTATTTGTGGGATTTCAAAACTGCAAAGTATATGACTTTATAAATGTCAAACCCTGTTCCAAGTGTGGAAGATATGGGCATAGCGGAACTAAGTGCAGGAATGAATCAATATGTTTGAAATATGCAGGAAAACTTGAAACTAACTCTTGCGTTGAACGAGGAAAAAAATGCCCGAATTGCATTTATAGTAACAATAGATTTAAAACTAAATATGACATAAATCATTCAGTATTCGATATGAACCTATGTCAAGTATATAAGAACAAAATCACCAAACGTATCAAAATGACGGACTACCCAGTGCAACCTGAATTACCGACATCAAAAAATACAATCACACAAGATAGACGTCAAGTGTCAGCTCGTCATGTGTCGCCAACTACATCAGATGATTTGGTATCAGTCCAATAAAGTTTACAAATGCCGGTATTAGTACAATGAAGCTTGCAAATGTCATCCAAAACAAAAAGTTTCAGCTTTTGTGTGTTTATTGTGTGAATCAGAATATCGCCGAAGTGACTTTGAAAAACTAGCCTCCGAATATGATGGCAGGTCACTGAGTGACTTTGCGAGAAGTGAATTTCAAGAGGAGTCGCATGTGATTCTTAACACTGGAATGATTGACTCTGACGCAGATGATGAGATGTTGAAGAAAAGAAGTGTTTTGTTGGGACAGCTCAGCCAGGAATTAACTGAGAAGAGAACTGAAAAATATGAATAAAAATAATATACAGAAAACTAGTAAAGTCAACAAACGTAGCAAGAGGACGGACTATCTAGTGCAACCTGAATTGCCGACATCAAGAAATACAATAACACATGATAGACGTCAAGGGCCAGCTCGTCATGTGTCGTCAACTACATCAGCTGATTTAGTGTCACCAGCATCATTTGAAAGTTCTTTGCACAAGAGTGAATTTAGTATTATAATAGGTAATTTAAGTAAGAATGGAATTAATTGGAGATATACAAAATGTTTTATATTTAAATGAGACTGAATGTGCTGATCTTGAAGCTCTCAATAATGAATTCAATACTATTGATAAAACAATAATGTATATAAACATTAGAAGTTTAAATGCTAGTTATAATAAACTACAAATACATGTTGAGAGATCAAACCGTATGTAATAGTATGTAGTGAGACCTGGAATTTACCGTGCTATCATTACTTTGATCTGCATGATTATAAGGTATATTACAACGGAAGTCTTATAAATAAGTCTGATGGAGTAGTGGTGTATGTTATGAAACATTTGAATCATGAGGCATGTATTGTAGAAATTGGTAAACTTAGAGTTTTAAATATTCAGATGAAACTAGGGATTAACAAAATCAATTTCGAAATATCAGCCACTTATCGATGTCACGATTATCCAATTTTAGAATTCATTATGAACATGAATGAATACTTAAACGACAAAAAGAACAACAAAAATCATTTGTTAATAGGAGACTTCAATATAAACATTTTGAAAGAAGATGAGATAAGTCATGAATTTATGAATAATCTGCTAGAGAAAGGTTACATTCCGGGATTCACGGGTGTTACTAGACCATCAGACAAAAATACAGAGAATGCAAATAGTGGATCATGCATTGATAATATATTTATCAAAGCTAACTCACTTACTACAAAAGCTATCAAATTAACTAATCCAATTACAGACCATTATACATTATTTGTTACACTAAACAATATAACGACTGTAAATAAAAAACAAATCAATTACTCTTATAATTATAATAAAATCAGGAAAATGGCCAATACAAAAAATTGGAATTACGTCGGTTCAATGAATGACCCGAATGAGGCAACTAACTTTATAATTAATGAAATTCAAGATTGCTTAGAAAAATCCAAATTTATTCCTAGACAAAATAACACTAAAAATAAACCTAGAAGTAAATGGATTACCAAAGCTATTATTGTATCTTGTAAAAAGAAAGAGCAATTATACATCAGAATGAAGAAAAATCCAAATATTGAAGAATACAAACATGAATATAAAGATTATAGTAAATATTTGAGTAAACTCATTACAATAGCAAAAAACAAGTACAACAAAGAAAAAATAGAAAAAAGTATCACTAATGTAAAATCACTTTGGAAATTCATAAATAACAAACTTGGCAAAAATAATAAAAAAGACAATAGTATTAAACAAATTATTAATAAACAAGGAGAAAATATTGAGAACCCGAAAGAGATAGCAGAAATAATGAACGATTTTTTCTGTAATATTGGTTCCGAATTGAATAAGAGGATTGTGAAACCAAAAGATAAAAAAATTGAAATGCCACAAACGAATAAAAATTCAATATTCTTAGCACCAACGGATGTTGCAGAAATTTTAGAAATAATAGACAGAATGAAAGTAAAAAATGGAGGCGTAGACAAAATTAATACAATTACTTTAAAAACTTTAGCCAACTACATTGTAGAACCATTGAAATACATTTTCAACCTCTGCATTCTTAACTCAGTATGGCCAAAAGCACTAAAAATAGCAGAAGTAGTACCCATTTACAAAGCAGCAGGTTCAAAAGAGACTGGTAATTATAGGCCCATATCTTTAATTTCTAATATAGCAAAAATATTTGAAAAAATACTATACAAAAGAATACATAATTTGATGATTACCAACAATATATTACAGAAAAATCAATATGGCTTTGTCAAGCACGTTGGTACAAAAGATGCGCTAAATTACTTGAGTGAGAAAATTTATGATAAAATAGATAGAAGTAAGCCAATAGCAATTACTTTTCTGGATTTGGCAAAAGCTTTTGATACGGTGGATCATGATATACTTCTTGATAAATTGTATCATTATGGAATCAGAGGAAACCCACATATGCTTGTGTCAGATTATTTGAGAAATAGAGAACAATACGTTCGAATTGGTCAATCTAATAGTAATTTAAAACCCATTAATATAGGAGTTCCACAAGGAACAATATTAGGACCATTTTTTTTTATCATATATATAAATGATTTACTTTCAAAAATGCCTGAAAATATTGTGTCGTATGCAGATGACACTGCTGTCATAGTAAGTGAAGACACATGGTATAAGGTTGAGAGAAATATGAATATTCATTTAAGCGAAATAGCTGATTGGCTGGCTTTGAACAAACTATCATTAAATGTTAGTAAAACTACATATATGACATTTGGAAGCTACTGTGAGTATTCCTAATGAGATTGTAATTAAAATAAATAAAGCCAAAATACAAAGAGTGCAATACTGCAAATATCTGGGCATAATTTTTGATTGTCATATGATATGGGATGGCCATATAAAACATATACTAAAGAAAACCAAATATCTACTCTATATATTCTACAAAATGTCTAGATATATGCAAGCTGAAACATTAAAACTCTTATATTATGCATTCTTTCATAGTATAATTAGTTATGGTAATATTGCATGGGGTGGTGCTTACAAAACACAACTTAATTTATTACAGAGATTTCAAAGCAGACTTATCAAAATAGTCAATAAGAACCAATTTATAAAAGATAAACCACTGTCGTTAAATCAAATATTTATACTTGAATCTTTGACTTTCCACTACCCAAGACTCTTTGAAATATATGCTAATTCAACCAATAAAACAAGATATAAGTGTATTTCATTACCAAAAGTTAATAAAACAATCAGTAACAAAAAAAGTTACTACAATGCTTTAAAAACATTTAATAGTCTTGATAATGATCTCAAAGTACTGGCTGTATCTAAAAAATCAATTAAAATTAAACTAAAAAAATGGATCAAAGAAAACATCTTAGGATGAATTTGAATAATTTTAAACTTGGTGATGGTATTTTATTTTATTTTATAGTATTAATTTTAAGTGATAGTATATCATATGTTTTTGATTGAAAATTTAATTCTTAGTTAGTAAGTTACCGGAAAGCGTACAGATGTCTATGTATATCTCTGCTGAATTACTTAAATTGATTTTGTAATTGTATTCTGGTGAAATAAAGATTTTACCAAATTCACACAGCTCATAATGTTTTTCCTTTTGCATATTCGTCCAAAATTAGAGGCTGTCAAGAGAGATCTTCTCAACTCGAACCACTTACTCGAATTTATTTGCAAAATCGTATTATTTTCGATGCTCACTCGGTTTTGAACATTTATGACTAAAGTCCTCAAGAACTTAGATCTCGCAATCATGAATATATCTTGCTCCGAATGTATATATATATATATATATATATATATATATATATATATATATATATATATATACATATATATATGTATATATATATATATATATATATATATATATATATATATATATATATATATATATATATATATATATATATATATATATATATATATATACTAGTATCATTACATTTTTAATCCTGGAGGGGTAGCGCGGATTACAATGGTATACTCGTATATACTAATATCCTCACATTTTCAATCCTGGAGGGGTCGCGCGGATTACCATAGTAATATATGGTAATCGAAAAATTCAGCAGCAACTTCTATCAATTGTTTGCCAGTTGGGTGCTGTAAATTGAATTTTGGGATGAATTTTATAATGAATATCTTTAGAAAGGGTTGGTATGTTCAATTTAAAGCAAAATAAAGACAAATTATTTCATATTTTGCAGTTTTTTTCTCGTTTGAAATTGGATTATTATGGTAATCTGCGCGATCACTTACGTAACTTGGAAGGGGCAACCTCTGCAGGGTTAAGAAAACTTTGGATTTATGGCATTCCATCGATGTGTTTGCGTGACCAACCAAACAGCGATATAAGCTGGGACATGAAAAATTATCGACACAACTATTTACATCACAGACAAATCAAAATATATTTTATTTTACTTTCGAAGATAATGTTCTTCAGCTGGTGAATTCGATCACGTGCCAGGGATACAGATGCCGGGTTTCCAAAGGCGCCATAATCAAAGCCAATGAGCTGTATCCTGCAAGTGAATTTTGCTCTGAAGCACAAACGCACAAGATCTACACGGATGAAAAAATCCAAAAGTTTTCACTTTAAAAAATCTTCATAGTTGCCAAATTAAAATTGTATCCGTGTATGTATCAATAAACCTCTATTAATCACGAAACCTTTAGATTCTTTAAAAAAATCAACATACAATGTATCATAAAATTTCAGTACCTACAGATTTCAATAATTTAAATAATGAAACAGACAGGCCGACTGCTAATCCGATTTTGTTATTTTATCTGTAACACATTGGAATTATTTCATGCGCAATTTACATCAGTGCCCCTTCCTACCTATTAAAAAGGAAAATTACCTTGCTTGAGACGCATGCACCTTTCGGCAATTTTTCTTATTGTTTATAAAATATTTTGCTCGATTCTTACGATTCCCCATAACGCACTAAATCACTAACTTATTGTTGGTACTGCAAAATTGTGTATGTATGTATTTCAACTGATAGCGCTTATTTCCAGGAAAAGAAAATATAAACCTTATTTTTCGTTTATATCTTATTTTAAGCAATATTTACAAAGAACATTTAAAAATATTTACAAACGAAAAAGAAATTAAAATAAAATTGTATTTACAAAATATAAATACAAATAACAAATCGAATGTTTTGTTGTTCTCCTGGGAAACAGCTATCACTTGACATACGACTTGTAGTATCATTAACGCAATGCAGTTTACATTATAATCGAATTTTGTCATTTCACCTATCTCATAATTATTCATTGTTTGCTTTATTTTTCACTTTCCGGTAGAGGGGAAGAATGAAAAATTCAAAACGAAATCATGAAGAAGAGAAACGGCGTGGAAACTGCGTGCGTACTGCTCGCTGTCTGCGAGTGAACTGAATTCGATTTCACATTGAATCAGATACTATATTTGATCGAATTGTTATAGAGTAGTGTTATCGAAAACTTCTGGTATTTTAAATCTAATAGTCATTTCAATGATATGAGTTTTGTAATGATCAATAAATCTTTCTCAAAAAATGAAGCTTACTTAGTTAAAAACGTGCATTAAAACCCACCTAAAATGTGATATTTTGAGTTGAGTTAATATTATGAAAAATTCATAAAATCAAAAATTTAATCTTTACAATCCGTTTTTATACATTCCAACTAACTATACATAAAAAAATTATGCAGTTATCTTATAAGGTATTGTCAGAAAACGCACACGAAAATTGCTCTTTTTCGAAACCACTTCGATACTTTTCCTGATAAATGCTCACTTAAAATATTTTTTTAAATTTTGTTCTGTACAATCTCTCGAGCACGTATCAATAAATATAATGTGAAAAACCCATTACGTAAACTTCTTCCGTTGTTGAGAACTATGCACTCGAAAATAGCCATATTCCATTGATTTTGCCATTTCAGTGTATACGGCGCCTTAAGGTAGAGCCACTCTTCTTTTGAGCAAAATGCTTCGCTTGCCGTTTTTTCTGCAGGGTTTATTTCGGTTTTTAAGTCCTTTGTTCCGTCGCTTCAGTAGTGAGCGCAGCAGTGATTATTGATTTTGCGATATTCTTTATATTTTCTTCTGCCGCTCGCAAACCTTGCGCATCCTGCAGAATTCCCCGCCCTTCTTTTTTAGGACATTGTGAAACCTGTATCTTTCTTTGCTAGAATCTTCGTTTAGGCAAGGCTGTCAATTATTCTCCGTTTTTCCCCGTCTTTGCTGTCATTGCATCTTACGTCGTTTATGTCGTCGCAGGTACCATAATCGATGTACAATTGACGTCTGTAGCCTTGGTTGGTAATTTTATTGTCATTTTGTTTAGTTTGATTCATTTTTAATGTTTTTTAGTTGAGTAAAGCCCAATTTGATTGTGTTCACCCTCGGAGCCGCTGATCATGTGGGCCAGCCCACATACAAATTCTTACAAAATAGTTTCGTTGACAACACCGTTGCTATGTGCTCTGAACGATACATTCGTTGTGTTGTAGTTTGAATAGGTTCTGCAAGAAATATAAAAATTTTTAGGTGGCTAAATTTTTCAGAGCAGAGATGTCGCCAAATTTTCTCGTATAAACCAAGTGTTCTCGTATAAACTAATGTTTTGAATGAAATTGTATGCATTCATTCATATGATTAAGAACTTAGGGGTGAAATTTTCAATGAACTTTTCATATTTGACATCACTACATGCTTTCCTTCGAGTAAATAAAAATATATTGTTGTTTTATTTACAGTTATATTTAAGCAATAATTAATATTTTCCCGATAGCAAGAGTTGCAACGTGTGACAACGACAGGCGATGGCGTAAATACATGCCTAAACATACAATGCTAAAGCTATTCCTGTAAGTAAACACAATACAGAGCTTTCCAATAAGAGCTGTTATTTTGATATTAAAAGAAAAATGCCATTTTTGAACACAAATGATCGAACATTTATTTTATTATAAAGAAAAAAGTATGTCCTTAATAATGAATAATAACATCAGGTAAATGACCACCACGACCACGCTTACAGGAGCATATCCTTTTCATGAAATTTTCCATAACCAAATTGCAAAGTGGCTGCCATATGTCCTCGATAGCGTCACGGATTCCATCTATGAGGTCTTGAATCGACGCTGGTCTGTTGGCGTAGACTTTCTCTTTTACGTGGCCCCAAAGGAGGAACTCGCAAGGTGTTAAATCACAAGATCTTAGAGGTCAATTGTGATTACCTCTCCGAGAGATAACACGGTCTGGAAACTTTTCCCGTAAAAGATCAATGGTTTCGTTGCTTGTGTGACACGTAGCTCTGTCTTGTTGAAAGTGAACGTTGTCTTAATCAATGCCATCCAATTCCGGCCATTAAAAATCATTAATCATCTCTCGATAGCGCAATCAATTCACCGTGACTGTTGCTTCAGCCTCATTTTCGAAAAAGTAAGGCCCAATGACTCCGCCGGACCATAAACCGTACCAAACAGTCACACGTTGAGGATAGAGAGGCTTTTCAACAATAACTCTTGGGTTTTCCGAGCCCTAGATGCGACAATTTTGCTTGTTGATGAAGTCACCGAGGTGGAAATGGGCCTCATCACTCAAGATGATTTTTTCGATGGAATTCCGGATCATTTTCATGCATTTCAAGGACCCAATCAGCAAAGACACGACGTTGTTGATGATTGACTGGCTAGAGTTCTTCTGTTAACTGAACTTTATAAGCCTTAAGATCTCTATACAAAATACGGTGTAATGTCGTTTGTGGAATGCCTAATTCCAAAGAACGAAGAGGAATGGACAAACCTGGGTTTTCTTCAACACTTTCGGCTACAGCAGCAATATTCTTGGCTGTTCTTGAGTGACGTGCACGGGTTTTATTCTTCATATTACTGTATTGTCCCAACAGCTCGGATTTTTCCACCGATTTCTGTATTGTGGTCCGACAAAGTGCTACACAACGACCCAAAAGTGTTCGAGTTGGACAAATTTTCACCATTTTTATAGTATATTTTAGTAATTTTAATGTATTGTTGAAGCATGTATTGTTCCATTTTTATTAATGGCGTAGTTTCTACTTGTCAAATGTCAAAAAATGACAGCTTCAAAAGTGACATCTACCAAAATGATGTGCTATTCAAAATAACACCTTTTATTGGAAAAACCTTTATATGCAAACGAAGCCATATTCTATAAATAAAATATTTTATTGTGCAATGTTTTCCCTCGATCGTATATTTATATCATTTTTTGACAAAATGGCTTTTTTTGAGTATTAAGGTAGGCTTCTAAGTGGTACTAGCCTAGAGATGTACGTGTTCACGATCCGCCCTTGATTCGAAACAAAACTCGTTATCACCAACGGGTTTGAACCAGGGATCTTTGGCTTGAGGGGTATGCACCCTAGCCTCTATACCGCAAGGACTACTACTTATGCGTATAACATAAATAAGTTTTCAAATACTTTGTGCTTTCACTCATTCAAGTGTTATCTTAAAAACTATCCCTAAGTTTTACGTTGAAGCAAGTCACGATTAAGATTCATTAAAATTTATACGAAAAACAGTAGCGGCGAAATTTCTTAAAGTTTACAAATCTCTAGTTACATCATTTCCATTTCCTCTCATTTAACACATTTTCACCTTTAAACTAAATGAAAAGTGGGTGTAAATTTTCAAACGAAGCAGATAGAGAAAAGTTGTGAAAAATCCTATCAGATAATTCAACCCTCCGGGGGAGTAAACGACTTCTAGGCCAACTTGTCTTCGCTTGAATTTATTGTAGAAACATTTACCAGCAGCAGAAGCTAGAGGAACGCTCCTAGACTAGTGTCGATGCCTCTATTGTTACACAACAACGATATACCGAATGGAAAATTACGGAAAAGAAGAATTGAAGCGAAAAATCGACGCAAATTGGTTTTCAAGGTACATATCCTGTTGACTTTTTTCCAGGAGTAGGGCCCACGTAACTTGGCGAAGAGAGCTATAGCGCCAGTATGTTAGCGCTGGCAATTAAATTGGAAATTATTTTTCAGCTCAAAGCGCACTTTTCTCATGGGGGTGGTCGGAAAATGGTTAGTAAATTAGCTTCTCGGTTTCAAGTTGTGAACGACAGAGAAGTTTGTTAAAAGGAAAGTTACTATTTGTTCTATAGTTGTTTTTCTCTCAGTATTTTTCATAGGAACACTGAATAATAGGAGAGAAGAGAACATTTTAAATAGTTGTAGGGTAAATAGTTTTTTATGAATGATTTTGTCGGATGAATTCATTACTTATTTCAGTAAATTTTCACTTCATATCTTATGGTTTACATGTTTAAAATTTTTTGACACAATTATAGCAATTTTATATGGGTTTCTTAGTGTAGTTGAACTATGAATCAATCCTTATTGAATTTAGATTGTGTATATCATTGGACCAAGCAGCAAAAGTATAGCATCTTCTCCTCCCCTACTGAGGATACCTCTAATCAATGGAAAAAACAACGGGCCTTGGTTGCATAATAAAGGTGAAAATACTCAATAACATAATTGGCTTGTCAATCAAATGTAAAGCCTATAGAAATATACCAATTCAACCACTAGAGGCACGAGAAAGGACTTAGTGTAGCTTAATCAATGTGGCAGCTGAGATACTCAGCCGAAAGAGTTCTACCGGAAGAAGCTAGAAGAAGATGCACAATTCCATAAAATAAAGATGCAGGATCCTAACCTACACTATTTTGAACAGATGAACGGTTTACAGACGCCCAACCCGATTGATTGAAAGAGGGAATAAGGTAATTTATTCTAAGGTCAAAGCGGATGCAAGAAATTAGCTAAGTAGGTAATACATTAGATATGGCTGAACTCAGTATAAGCTATGTGAGTATATTAAGGGAGGACCAAAACTCAAAAATTCAACGAAGACTTATTTTCTGATTTCCCACTGGTGACTTTGATATATGGGACTCCCCTCAAAAGATTTGAAATTTTCGATACATCATAAACTTTTGAGAGATCCCTAACTCTGATCTTTCCATAAATTTTGACTTTGTAGCTTTTATAGTTTCTGAGAAAACGATATGTAATGCACCGACGGATGGACGCACAACACTAGTAGGGCAACGGAAAAAGGTATTCCGGAAAGTTAGACCACTGAACAGCCCTAATGCTGGTAAGGACTTTTTACAGCAGACCAGTCAATAAAAATTAAATATACTGCCAATCTAAGAAACGTACTAGACTGGAAGTGATAATCAAGAGATGAGATCACACACGATATTCAAAATGTTGAAGCGTGCTGGAAAACAAGGATTCAAAGTGGCTTTAATTGTGGATAAAGAGTTCAAATCATAGGTTATTGATTTTAAGGCAGTGAATTACTGAAGGCGTGTGATCCGTTTAAAGCGAAATTCTTCAAAGTTTGGCTGATAAGCGAATATGTCCTAACGAAGACAGGGACGAAGATTCGAAAGAAACTTTGTTCATTGACCTGAAAAAACTTTTTGACTTATTGCCTGCAAACGATAGAAAAATAATTCTAGGTAATTTCACCGCTAATGTTGGCAATGAGCTTTCTCATTTGGGGAATAATTGGAGGATATAGCTCCTACGATGAAATAAATGACAACGGCCTGCGCCTGATTTACTTTGCATGTAACAGAAATCTAGTTATACCTTCTATTTGCTGTCCACATTAATGCATACATAAAAAAAGCCTAGATATCACCAGATGGCAACACACAAAACCAGATCAACCATATTCTGATTCAACAACATTGGGCTTCGAGCAGACCTAACGTCCATACATAATGAGGAGCAATTGTAACTCGGATCATTAGTTGATCAAATTAGTCTGTTGATGCTGTATGTTAAAGGCGTATTCGGTGAAGACCAGCCCTTTTTAAAAATTCGACATCTAAAGATTCCAAACGGCACATTTGGCAAAAAATTTCACGGATACCTCCGGCAACCAGCTGGCTCCCTTCCTATCAGACTCATCGCTGAAAACAAGCAACGAGCTATGGGTGGGAGAGAATTCAGCACTTAAGTCCATCGCAGAAATGACGGCCGGCTATCAAGCTCGGCGCAAGAGAAATGTTTGGTTGGATGATAAGTAATAGAATGCGTTAGACAAAAAGAATAAGGTGTACGAAGAATGCTTAGGTAGAAAAATTAGGTCGAAAAGGTACATTAAGAAAATATCAGAGAATACCGAATAAAATAATTAGAATTAAGAAAAGAAAATACTATGATGACCAGAGAGGGTTCCATGTAAGTTTAGTGAGATACAACACAAGCCAAGCATACAAAAGTAGTGAAAGGAGGTAATTAGCCCAAGAGCATGCTCGACTGTGATGACATCGGCAATGTCATCGCTGTAGAAGACAAGAATAAGGAAAGGTGGGTATCATAGAACATCCGGGCTTAAGGACACTCCTGCAGAGCTTCCATTGGTCTCACCAACTTTGGATGTAGTTTGTTCCATATGCAAATCCCAAAAGAATAATAAAGCGCCAAGCATCGATGAGATTCCAATGGAGCTCATTAAATATGGTAGCAGTAGTGTTCAAGAAGCTATACGTAAAGTCACGCACCACATTTGGCAAGAATAACATGTGTCAAACGAGTGGGACGAATCAATTATAATCTCTTTCTACAAAAACGGTGACAAGCTACAGTGTGAAAACTAAAGGGGAATACCACTTCTTTGTACGGCGTACAAAATATTTTCAAAGATATAAGAATATTGAATCAGATCATACGCCACTAGAACTACTGGACAATATCAACGTAGACGTACACCAAATTTTCGTTAGTTTTAAGCAACCATACTACAATATTGATCGTAAATCAAATACAAACAAGTTGAGTAAGCAGGAGAGTGCTCCTACCAGAAGGTCTTTGTAATCATCCTAGGGTTCGAAACAAGTTTTCTAATGGCGTGAATCGATAGCTTGAATTATTCATCCAACACTTGATATAAAATCGTTCAAATCTATACAAAAGGTGCACAGTTTCTTTCATAAGCACAGTGCAGCCGCCATTTCGATCTAGCTTAAATTATTTTTCTGAATGCTCGGCCGATTGAACATGTTCAAGTGAAACACTATTCCTTTACTTTTTCATGAAAATTGAAAGAAAATAAAAGTGCCTAAGTCAATTTTCAGTATATATATAGGGTTTTCCAATAAGAGGTATTATTTTGAAGAGATCTTGTGATTTAACACCTTGCGACTTCCTCCTTTGGAGCCACGTGATAGAGAAGGCCTACGCCAAAAGCTCAGCGTCGATTCAAGATCTCAAAGATGAAATCCGTGACGCTATCGAGGACATAGGGCAGCCACTTTGCGATTTGGATATGGAAAATTTCATGAAGAGGATATGGTCCTGTAAGCGTGTCGTAGTAGTTATTTTCCTGATGTTAGTTTTTGCTATTAACGGCATATCTTCTTCTTTTTAATAAAATAAACATCTGATCATTTATATTTAAAAAAATTGCATTTTTCTTTAAATATTAAAATAACATCTCTTATTGGAAAACCCTATATCAACCATAAACACGTGTTATTGTTGTTGTGATTCTATATAATTGAAATGGCTATAACTCATTTGATTATGATTCGATCTCGATTAAATTTTGTGAACATTATATCTTATGTCAGTCTATATAATTGATAAATTTCAAGACGTTTGAAAGTACCGTTTAGATTTTATGGGCAAAAATCTAAAATCTACAAATCATACTATTGTTAATTAAGTTGATCGAATTTCGATTACTAAGGTATTTGTTGCCTTTGTACTCTTGAATTCCCAAGTTCGTGATAATTTTCAGATTTTTCGGCTGCAAGGTGTCCAATCGCGAGGAGGGGGGACACAAATTTTGGGTACATTTTGCCTTCACCTGGACCCCCCTAATTCATAAAATGATTTTTTTATTTCAGATTCTAAAATATTTAATCAAGACCTTCCATTTGATACCCCACTCGACTACCTTTGATGAAAAAAAAATTTTATGGGTCAATTCGTTATTAGGGGGGACCCTCCCTAAAAAATTTTTAAATTTTTGTTAAGGCATTAACTTTTGAGAGACCATCATTTCTGACCTTCTCACAAAGTTTGAGCATTCTAGCTTGTATAGTTTCTGAGGAAATTAGCTGTGACGCACGAACAGACGGACGGACGGACAGACGGACAGACAGGTCACGAAACTAGTAGGTCTTTGTAAAAAAATTTTTACAAAGACCTAAAAAATATCACACTTGGCGAATACAGTATCGAAAATAAGGGCGAATTTGTATATTTAGGCGTCAAAATATCGTGAACCGGTAATGAAAAATATAGCTTGCAAATGAAATATTTTATTCTCTTTTGTCGATCTTGAAGACCAGCTGCATACACAGAAGACAAAGCTCAAAGTATAAAAAATCTATGATAAGCCTTGTACGAGGTGTGACTATTAAGTAATGAGACTGATTTTATTGCCGCGCTTGTGGTAAATCTGCGACCTTGAAATTCCCTTCTCCTTCATCGGCATCTTTTCTCTCTCCATTGTTATATTTACCATTTCTCTAGCTTGTTTAGTTCGCCTGCTGTGTCATGTTGAGTAGATGTGTGATGGTGGTGCTCGTCACGAAAATGGAGAAACGAAATCAAGAGCAACGCATCGCGATAAAATTTTGAATCAGATTGGGTGAAACAGCTTGGAAAACGTACACTAAAATTGCATGGTGATAGTGCTCTTAGTCGTGCTCAGGTGTTTCGATGGCATAAAGAGTTTAAAGAGGGGCGTGAAAGCGTGGAAGAATAGGGGCGGAGCAGGAGACCAGTCGAGGTGCAAACTGACGCGAATTCGCAGCGTGTGCTCGCCCTTATCCGCAAAGATCGGCGTTTAACAGCTCGAATGTTGGCCTCGGCACTTGGTATGAGCCGTGAAATAGTCAGACAAATTTTAACCGGCGATTTAGGCATGAAAAAGTTGTGCGCGAAGATGGTTCTAAAGGATCACACCACACCGCCCTCAGTGTGTCTCAGTATTTGGCCTCTAAAGGGATCACCGTGTTGCAACAGCCAACTTTATTTGCCCGATATGTCAGCCTGTGACTTCTTTTTGTTCCCGAGAACAAAATTGGTGGTCAAAGAACCCCATTTTGAGTCGATTACGGACATTCAGGCGGCTGTGGCGAGAATACTTGCGGACATTCCAGTCGAAGTGTTCCAAAATTGTTACAAAGCATGGAAAACGTGTTGAAATCGCTGTATAGTTGCCCCAGAAGACTACTTTGAAGGGGATGGCAGAGTTGTAGAATAATTTTTAAATCTACGGTTTTCTCATTACCTAATTACCACACCTCTTAAAATGCTATGGGTGTGAAACATGGACTATGACCCAAACATCCGCAAACATACTGAACACCTTCGAAAGTTGGGTCCTGAGGTGAATAATTGGAGCAAAGCTAGATGGGCGAATTCGACACAATCATGAGCTGGATGAAATTTTGAACGAGGCGGAGATTTCAACGGTTGTAATACTGCGGAAGCTGCAATGCACTAGCCATGTAAATTGCATGGATAAGCAACGGATATCAAAACGGTATTCGTTGGGAGCACTCAAGGGCTAAAACCACTGGAAAAACGAGGAAACGCTATTCTGACCTGGTTGACGAAGACACTTCATCGCTGCTCAGATTTTGAAACTGGAGGATGCGTCGATGAACTGAGGCAGTTGGAGGCGCTATTTGTGGGCAGCAAAGGTCCAAGAGGGGCTGTAGTACTACGAAAAAGAGTAAAAAGTATAAAAAAGTCGCGTTAGACCATATTCTGTGCGCTGACGTTGATACGTGGTCCACAGACTTGATTGATTGGGTAGGCAGATGTAAGAAAGCCCTTGGCATTTTCAATAATACTATAAGAGCCAATCCCAAGGCGTACTTTGGTTATCGAATTATCGATTGTGCCCTCAGACCGGGGAACCAAACGCGTCCCCAGGGTTGCGGATAGGGGAAGACCTTTCTCGAAAGGTTCGCTGCGAATAACCAATAAGCAGCCGCGGACAATGGTCGGCAGTGAAGGGAGAGTCTCAGGACAAATCCCTGAGTGTAAATGATCTTCACTGTGACATGACGAAATATATGGCATCATCAATTATCCATATATCCTGGCAGTAGGTAAAATGCTATGGGAACGGAGACCCAGACAGAAAACCAAATCATGCAGGTCCACAAGGGGAACCAAATTACGGTGCAGGGGGTCGGATCCCCAGTACCGGTGGCAGAGGGTAGTGAGCGAGCAGGCTCCCGGCCGTCGTCATCCAGCGACTGGAATGTTATAGAAGTGGTGAACTTGGCTTCTGTAACAGATATAACTACAAGCAAACAGGACGCTAGCATGGAGAACCCTTTCAGGCAAAAACCGCTGTTGGCAAGAACACCGATAAAACAAGTCACCGATTGCGGGGGGAGGCAGCAAACTCCAGAAACACTGTCAAAGTCAACATCATAGGTTAAATCATCGGAGACAGACCACAGACGGACTAACGAACGAAAGAAGGCAAAGTGCGTTGTGCAACCTGGCATCATTGCGGCCTTTGGGCGCAGTAGAAGGACTAGGCGCACCCCGGAGCGTCCAGTGCAAGACGTACACAATCCGGATCAAGCTGCGACACCAACAGAGGCCAGTGTAAGACTGGGGGAGGGAGAAGTTTTGCCGTTGGCCGACGCCACTTCAAACGCGACCCAAGCGATAGAAGCAAAAGGGCTAGGAACAGGGGGCCTCTCCCAAGAGGTGGCACCAAATAACACAATCGCCCTTGACCGCGCCGAAGAGGAGCAGCTTACTTGGAAAGCGGGGACTATCGTAAAACAACTGAGGGCTGCCTGCGAAGTGCAGAAAAACATAGGCAAGAGTGTCAAGAATGGCATTCTTGAACTGGAGGAGCTTTTTGACCGCATAACGCACTACAGGCGGAGGTGGCTTGCCCTCGAGGCATCAGTGGGTCCTAGCAGCAGCAAAAGAATGGCCGGTAGCCCAATTGAAGGCGACCGTGAGAAAAGGTGGAAGGACGAGACCATAAACGAAGTTGACACTCCAGGCGAGCAGTTTCATGTGGTGCGAAACAAGGCAGCGAAAAAAGCGGCCAAAAAGCTACTCCTAGAAAAAACAGACAAAGAGCTCAACCACGAAAAGAACAAAGAACCCCCCGATATACCGCAGAAAACAAAAAGCGAATCGCGGCGCAAACCCTTGCGAGAGGTACTGCTTATTAAACCCACTAAGGGCCGAACCTACGCAGATGTCCTCCGTGAAATCAAAGGAGCCGTCAAGCCGGACGACACCAAAACTGCCATCAAAGCAGTTCGTCCAACCCGGACCGGTGGCCTGCTGGTGGAATTCGGGCCAGAGGCCACAAACAAAGATGCATTCCGTGACGCGGTTCAAAAGGTTCTTGGAGATGCGGCAACGGTTGCCTCGCTCAAACCAATGGCCACCCTGGAAATCAGGGACCTTGACTGCGTCACGGACAAAGCTGAAGTAGAGGATGCCATCAAAAGGGAGTTCCCCAGCTTAAGTGAAGTCAATGCAAGATTGACACGTGAAAACACAAGGGGGCAACGCATGGCTATTGTCGAACTAGCTGATAAAGACGCCCAGCAAATCCTGGCGAAGGGCAATATTAAGATAGGTTGGGTGATCTGCAGGGTACGGAGAAGAGCGATCATTATCCGCTGCTTCAGATGCTTCGAATACGGACACACCGCGTATGGCTGTAGGAGACCCGACAGGAGATCTCTGTGCTACAAATGTGGTGAAACGGAGCACAAAAGGAAGGAGTGTACGAACGAGGCAAAATGCATTCTTTGCAAGGATGCTAAGCTAGTACCCGGCGACCTCAAACATGAGCCGGGGACAGGGAGATGCTGGGTTTTCAAGGAGGCCCTAACTAAAACCAAATCGATACTCAAATGATCCGTATCCTGCAGGTCAATTTGCACCGAAGCACAAACGCCCAGGACCTACTTGAGCAGTTTGCGAGGGATAAGAAAGCTGACCTCCTGTTGCTGAGCGAGCAACATCATAACAAGGACTCGCAAGCGTGGTACCCTGACAAATCTGGTACCTCGGCCATCTGGGTTCGAGACAGCGCCCGTCTTCAGGTGCAGGGCCATGGACGCAGGGATGGTTTTGTGTGGGTGCGGTGTTCAGGGATAACATATTTCAGTGTTTATCTGACGGCTAACGAGGCAATGCGATCTTTTCGAACCAAACTCGATGCCCTGGAGGACGCTGTCTCGAACACAGAGGGCCACATGCTGGTCGGGGGAGACTTCAACGCTAGAACCATTGAATGGGGTATGCCACAATCCAACCCAAGGGGAAAGCAAATCTTGGACATGGCGGCCAGAACAGCGCTTTTTGTCCTAAATACTGGTAACACCCCTACTTTCCGCCGCTGGGGTTGCGTAGGGACCATACCCGATGTGACACTCGCTTCGGAGTCCCTGGTACCTAGAGTACACAGCTGCCGAGTACTAGAGGACTACTCGGCTAGTGATCACCAGTATATAGCGGTTGAGATTCACGACGGTGCCACTCTGCGTGCATATGCCCAAACTTCAATCCTCGGATCGAGGACTGGGAGGATGGACGTTGAGAGGTTCGCTGACGCGCTTACGGCAGGCACACCGTTGCTGGGAGCTCCGCCAGGGAGTGGAGGGCCCACAGCCAAGGACTTGGTGAACTCAACTATGAGTACCATCATAGCTGCTTGCGAGTCTTCCATGCCCCGTCGGAGACCCCGACACGGTAAGCCTCCAGTATACTGGTGGTCAAACGAGATCGCCGAACAAAGAAGCGAGTGTCACAAACTTCGGCGACAGGCCCAGCGGGCGCGAACACGGGAGGAGGCAGACACTAGGCTAGCATCATACAGGTCCGGTAGGAAATATCTTCGCAGGCTTATTAACAAGAGCAAGGCCCGATGCTGGCAAGACCTCGTGGACGATGTAAATAGGGATCCGTGGGGCCTTGGCTACAAGCTGGTGATGGAGAAACTTGGTGCCCTACGGAAGCCTTGTATACATGACGCGGAAAAGATGGACGCGATAGTGCGGGGACTCTTCCCCGCCCATCCCGTCCGTGTTGACACTGTCCGTGGTGAAACAGCGGTCGAGTGCCCACTCTTCACACAGCTGGAACTGGAAGAGGCAGTCCTCTCCCTGAAAGCGAGGAAGGCTCCAGGTCCAGATGGTGTTCCAGCTGAGGTTTCGCAGCTCGTCTATCACCATTGTCCTGACTTGCCGCTCAGCACATTCAGCGCTTGCCTACGGGATGGGGGTTTTCCCGGTACGATGGAAGGTGGCGAGGCTCGTGCTGATCAGCAAGGGGAAGGGAAATCCCGAATCGCCGTCTGCATACCACATGTTATGCATGCTAGACACGGCTGGGAAAGTGCTAGAGAAACTCATCAAGGGAAGACTCACTGACGCGATTCGTGCTGCTGAGGACCTATCTCCTCGGTAGTATGGCCTTAGAGCAGGACGTTCTACCATTGATGCGATTGCAGAGGTGGTGAACGCGGTCCAAAAGGCAGAGGCATATAGTCGCACCAAGCGACGGGTCGTGCTGTTGGTGACACTCGACGTCAGGAATGCCTTCAACTCCGCTAGATGGGTGGATATTCTGGACACGCTGGAAAACTCTTTTCAAGTTCCAGAATATCTAATGCGGCTTTTGAGGAACTACCTAAAAGACCGAAGCCTGCTCTACGACACGACACAGGGCCAACGAAGGATGGAAATTACATCGGGTGTTGCCCAGGGATCTATCCTTGGTCCGGACCTGTGGAACGTGTCTTACGACGGGCTACTGAGACTTGAGATGCCAGATGAGTCGCGCTTGGTCGGCTATGTGGATGATGTTGCGGCTCTGGTCGCCGGACGCACCGTTGAACAAGCGCAACTTAGGCTAGGTATGCTAATGCCGAGTGAGGGACTGGATGACTGCTCGCGGGCTCAGTTTAGCACTGGAGAAAACCGAAGTGGTCATCTTGACAAAAAAGAGAATCTCTAGAGTGAGGATGATCAGTATTGGAGATATACAGGTCGAATCGAAGCCAGCGGTGAAGTACCTGGGGCTACTGATCGACTCGAAGATGAGTTTCTCTGAGCAAATCAGGGCAACGGCTGAGAAGGCTGCTTCGGGAATATCGGCCCTGAGTCGACTTATGGCCAACGTAGGGGGACCCAGCCCATCAAGAAGACGCCTCTTGATGAGTGCTGTAGGGTCAGTGGTACTGTACGGAGCAGAGGTATGGGGCGACGCTCTCAGCAAGGAGGTATACCGAAAACGATTGGCACAGGTACAGAGAAGAGGAGCACTGAAAATTGCATCTTTGTATCCAACAGTCTCCGACTCGGCGGAGAGAGCGCCGTGCTATTTACTTGCACCGAAACGAGGATGCGAGGTAGATGGTTGTCCGCGAGGAGAGACAACGCTCGCTCTACGATTGGCAGCAGTCTTGGAGGAATTGCACGAAGGGAAGGTGGACTGCGCGCCTCATCCCGGATGAGAGACCGTGGCTAAATCGAAGGCATGGTGAGACTGACTTCTATCTGACCCAGCTTTTGAGCGGGCACGGGTGTTTTCAGTCTTACCTGCACAAGATCGGAAAGTCACGGTCTCCCGATTGTCGGTTTTGCCCAGGAGAGGAGGACAATGCCTGTCACACATTTTTTGCGTGTACCAAATGGGCCAGGCTGCAAAGGGAACTCTACATGGAGACGGGAGAGCTCACCCCGGATAATATAGTTGCGGTGATGCTCGAATCGGTTGACAAATGGAACCAGGTGGCACATTATGGTCGGGCAGTCCTAAAAGATAAAAGGGACTCGCAGCAGCCGGAGGTGCTGGGGCTGGGGGATCGCTCTTCTGGCATTTCCTCTACCCCTCTCCCCTCCCGCTAGGAAAGGGACTCCCCAGCTTGAAGGCGCCCCACGGCGTGACAAAACGAGACCTGGCCCGAAGTAATGTGTCAAACGGTTCCAGGCTAGGTTCTCAGATTGACAGGGGAGGTGTTTAGTGGGTATTCCAAGGGCATCCTCCATGGGAGTCCCACACTGCCAGACTCGGCGGGCGTAAATGCCTTCACCTTCCTACCACAAAAAAAAGGCATACTTTGTAAAATATGTGGAGAGAGGGAAAAATCACACGTTGACAATACGATCTGGTTGTATTTTCTTGCGCCCTATATCTTGGATACTTCAAATACATTGTATTTCGGCTTGCTTCAAAACTATTTTCGTCTGATTTATTCCTTAAGTACCGAAAACCTTATTCACTGGTCTGGTGGTGCACGTCTTTGCCGTTTCTGTCTGTTCTTTGAAGTTTTCATTCTTGAAATATGTAAGACATATATGTTTTCGTGCATATCTTGCAACTAGTAAGGTAGCTTGGAAAATTTTTCTTACCTTGATACTGACTGCAGACAACTCTAGATGTATTTTCGCATAGTTTGTCCTATTTCGACTGAAAAGAAATATTGTTATATATTTTCCGTAATCTGCGTTGCTTTAGTTTCTTTCACACAAACAGCCATCCACTAGAATTGGTTCACAAATGTGAATTAATCAGGATAAAGTTCACATGAAAGCCCGTCCACTAAAATTTTGGCTGAGCGTTGGTATTATGCACTCAAAGTATCGTTTATGTGCCACAAGAGCAATTATAACTGGTTTTAATTATTACCAACCATCTTATAGTGATGTTAATGCATAAACACGAAGGAGCTAAGAGCAAGCGGTGCAGAGTTACTATATGGAACAGCATTGACTTTGCTGGCGAAATTTTTACCAATGACGGCGCACACGGTGATCTATAGTTATTTGCTAGTTGATTACGTGGGCAAGTGAGAGGACTTCACATGGAAACGGTATTTCATCGGAATAAGCAAACTTCATTCACCTTCAAAAATTTTAAGTCATCTTCTTCTTATTCTTCTTCTTAGCACTACAGCTCCTCTCGGCTCATAGTTGTATCGAATTTGCCACTGGTCCCCGTCTACCTTCGCTCTGGCTATTCGCCTCAGGACCCGTCGCTCAAATGCGTTCACTATGCATATTGGCGGATACTTGGGTTAGAGTCCATGTTTTACACCCATAGCACACCACAGGTCTTATCACAGATTTGTATACTTGGAGCTTTTTTTTCCTGTGCATGCAGCTGGTCTTCAAGATTGTCAAGACTGAATAAAATATTTTATTTCCGAGCTGTATTTTTCGGTGTATTTCGTCTCTTTCATTGTGCGTTTTCGTTATTTTGGCGGTTAAATACTCAAATTCACCAACATTTTCGATACTGTATTCGCCAAGTCATGGTCACATTTATTCCTACGTGTACATTTAGTCAAAAATCCCGTGTTCAACCATATTCAGGTCCTTATCCATATTACGCCAGTGATTCACCGAGAATTTAACGATAGATCTTTTAACTCTACTCGTCGAATTACATGAAAATCAATTCTGCCTTCACCAGGTATTATCTGAAGGACGTACCTACTAGCTAAAATGTTTTCTTTTTGACAGCCAACGTTTCAAACACTTAGACGGAAGCAGTGTTGTGACCTTAATAGTAACTTGGAGAATCTCCAGTGTTGAACAACACGTCGTTGATATTGTTGCGTTTATCACTGTGCCGGAAAAGTGAAAATGCACTGTCTTTCAAATTGACTTAAAAGATTTTATTGACTAAGAATGCACAATAATTAATTTCACTTTTTTTACAAATCGCACCTTAAATTACTGATCTCTTGTACTATTAATTTGCTTCTCGTCAACCTTGTTGGCCAGGCGTTTACTGGGTGTGCCGTTGAAACGTTCGACCATTCCATCGGACTGGAGATGCAGCGGTGTTGTCATCGTTTTCCGTGCAAAATACGCCGTACCTACTGACCCAATTTGACACTAGCTGTTTGGCTACAGTAGTTGCTATCTGTTTAGAAATGGGGTAGACGTCCGGCCACAACCAGCGTGTATCGATTTCCCCATTCGGACTCAGGAAAGGGTCCTGCGATGTCAACAGCACTCATTTCAAACGGGTCACCCGCATTATAGGTTTGCATTTGTCTTCTCAGTCATCGGCTTGGACCTTTGACGGAAGCACAAATTGCGCCTTTACAACACCAGTTCACTACGTCTTCTCAAGCATGGAGCCAGTAAGACCTTTCCCGCAATTTTGCTAAGGTCTTGTTAACACCAAGGTGGCCTCTCGAGGCTCCTTCATGCATTTCCTTAACCAAATCGTGGATTCAGCTTTTGGGAAGTATAGTTTGCATCCTATAGGAGCTGCCATCCACCGTTTCCCATTTCACCCTGATTACGCTACTCTCCACCTGAAGGGAGTTCCATTGTGCCCAATAGCTGTTCAGGGTTGCGCCATGCATCGAAAAATCTTTCCATTCAGATCGCCCAGTTGTTTCCTACCATACGAGCAATGGTCCGATGTTTTCATTGGCTAGCTTGGCATTTTGAATCTTCTGCAATGACCAACCTTCAGCCATTATTACTCGCAGATCAACGCCCGGCGCCTTTTCCTTAATCCATCGGAAATGCTTGCAGTTAGGTGGACATGGACGACGAGGTAAGGCGTCAGCATTTCCATGAACTTTGCCCTTCCGATGAACAATTTTGTAGTCGTATGACTGCAACCTTTCGTCCATCTTGCAACTTGTTCCTCGGGGTTTTCGAAGCTTAGCAGCCATCTCAGCGTACATGGCTTGTTCGAAGAACAAATTTCTGGCCATATAGGAACTTGTCAAAATGCTTGGTGGTCTCTATTATAGCCAATATCTCCTTCCTGGTCACGCAGTACTTCCTCTCACTTTTTGAGAGAACTCGACTGTAGTGCGAGATGACTCTTTCTTTGCCATCTGCTAGGAAAGTACAGCTCAAATCCCGCTGTTGCTTGCACCGGTGTCAACTACAAACATTTTTCCGGATTTCGGATATGTCAGCACGGGTGATTCACACAGCTTCTCCTTCAAGGCCTCAAAGGCTGTCTGGCATTGCTCATTCCAGAGATATGGATGATTTTTCTCGGTTAGCTGATGGACACACTTAGCTACTTTGGCAGAGTCTTTGACAAATCTTCGATAGTAAGTCGCCAGACCCAGGAAACTTCGTAATTGGTGCGTGTTGTTTGGTATTGGCCAGCTTTTCCCGGCTTCAATTTTCTCAGGGTCTGTTTTGACCCCTTCTGCTGATACAACTCGTCCCAGGTACTTTACTTCAACTGTAAAAAGGGTACACTCATCGAGACTATGTTTCAGATTCGCCAGTCGCAATCAGGAGAACACCTCTTCTGAGTTCCGCACATGCTCTTCGAACGTCCTCCCGATAAAAATAATGTCATCTAGGTTCACCAAGCAGGTTTTCCAGGTTAGGCTTCGTAGCACATATTCCATCAGGTGTTTGATGGTGGCTAGAGCATTGCAAAGCCCAAATGGCATCATCACAAATCGCCACAATCCGGTCCCAACTGAAAATGCGGTTTTCTCTCGGTCCTTCTTGTCGATTTCAACCTGCAAGTAGCCACTCTTGAGATCGAGTGTAGAAAACCATTTTGCGTCTGCTAAAGTATCCATGATGGCATCGATGCGTGGGAGTGGGTAACTATCTTTCTTAGTGACGTTGTTAAGCTGCCTATAGTCGACACAAAAACGAGTGCTACCATCCTTTTTCTTTAATAAAAATCTACTGGCTTGGCCCATGGACTGAAAGAAAGCCCGATAACACCTTGTTTTCCCATGTCGAGATCAATGCGCTCACTTTTCCTTGTTTGGATAAAGGAAGACGTCTTTGTGCTTGTTGAATTTGCTTGGCTCCCCATGCCAAATTCGTTCGGCACTGGTCATCCGGGCTTGTTGAGAAGATGTCACTGTACTTGGTGACCAGATCAGAAGCTTGCTTGGATAGCTGCACTGGCAATTTGGTTTGCTACAATATTGCCGACGTGAACTCCCGGGCTTTGTCTGTGTCTTGCCTTTTTTTTTCCAATGATGGTTGTGAGTAGCTTCCAAAGAGGTGATGGTGGAAACAACCTGACAGCTGCTGATGACTTCTCCCGCTTAAATGCTTGTGGTTGAGTCTATGGTGCTAAGTACTCTAACCGGCACGTATCGGTTCCTTATAGATCTTACAAGGTATCGGTTCCTTATAGATCTAACAAGGCTTCGTCTTCGTTGGCTCTATCAAATACGTTCGATGGTCTCCAGAATCACCATCAAGCCTGACACATACAATGTTCTCGTAAAATTTTGGTACATCAGTGTCGGCACATACTATCACATTCGTTTTGGGAATTCGACCGTGGGGATATGCCATCAATACTTCGACATTCCGCCATTTCAAAACCCGTTTGCCCAAATCCAACGTGATTCAATGTGGTCACAGAAAATCAACTCCGAGAATGTAGTCATCGATAATGTTCGTGGCCAGAAAATTATGTCGGAACGCAAGGTCTTCCAACTATATCTGGAGGTTGACCTCTCCTTGGACAGGTGCAGTTTCGCCCGTAGCTGTCCATTGTGAAAAGATCCTGCCCTTGTGAAGTAGTTGTTGCCTTACTAGGTTTGTTTGGATAATCGATCGGGTTGCACCAGTGTCGATTGTTATGGTGCAATGTCTTCCATCAACTTGATCCGGAAGACATAAGTTCACTTTTCCACGATGTAGTCTTGACACGGTGATGGTAGTGCTGGAAACGTCGATCCTCCTAGCCAACCTTTGCCCCACGAAGTTTTCTCTTACATGTTTTCCGACCCCTCAGTTTGAAGGGCTTCCATTCGGGGCTGCTGATTCAGTCTTGATCTCCTCTTAGCTGCACACCCTGGACAATAGCTTGTTTTCTTCGCTTCTTGCAGTGTCTTTGCAGGTGACCGTTCTCATCACAATTCCAGAATCTAGCTGCACCATGAACCTGTGCCTGTCAATTTCCACGCGCTCACACCTGCACTCGCCTGCTACTGCCTCGCAAGCCCGGGCAGTGGTGCGAGTCACATTTATCGCTACCTCAAAGTTCAGATTATAAGCCAATGCGTCCTTAACCATTCGCTTTTGAGCTAAAAGCATGGCTTATTGCAATTCCTGGTCCTTTAATGCGCTGATGAATGCTTCTATTGCTGCGTCATCTTTATTTTCCTGGTCGTAAGCTGGGTAAGCCAAAAGTGCCAGTCACTCAATATGATAGTCTCTATAACGCATATCTAGCGGATTCATTATTGTAGCCAAGTTTGAGTGCAACTTAACGGGGATAGTCTACAAAAGCTCGGCAGCTGGGTCTCTTAGAGCAAAAATTAATGCAGTTGCTAGTTTCTGCTTAAATCAGTGATTTTTTCTAGCAGCGGCATCAAACTGGATTTTGTAGATATTCCAGACCGTTTGCCCGTCGAATATTGGTGCTTTCACATTTGTGGATGTGCTTTGCGCTGCGCTTATAAGCGGGGCTGGTGAGGTGGTTACTACTGCCTTCACTGCTTCCAATTCCTTTTTTTTCACTTTTTCCATCTCATGGTTGATTCTCTCCTCGACTTGGCTAACCACCTCTATCTGGTAAACCTTTTTACTCGACGGATTTAATTTGTTTGTTCAGACTACCAAGCCTTCAAATCAGTTGACATTTTTTCCAAATCTGCCTTGATTTCGATTGCCTATTGGTCTAGTTTCGTTAATTGTTCATTTAATTTCGCTGATTGTTCATTTAGCTTCGCGGTTAAGCTGGATGACGGTTGTCGCTGTTCTTGCTGCATCATCATCTACATTTGCATCATCGCATTTTCGGGTTTCTTTGATTTTGTTTTTCCTATTTCTCCATCTACTGCGCCTTTTCCGCATCTGAAGACTCACTCGAATGCAAATTTATGCCTTCCGTTTCAATCGCGTCACGCAAGCGTGCTATCAGTGTAACCTTTGTACTTTGTGTAGCCAGATTTCGCTGTTCTAATTCTTCTCTAAGCTCCGATATGGTCAGTTAATAACTTTCAAATGTAAGTTTTGTAACATTTTTATTATTTTGGTTTTCACGTTAAATTTCACTATCAGTTTCCACGTTAAATTACACTTTTGTACACCTTAAAAATGTTTAAAAGTTATCACTTTCAAAGTTTTCTTTCTCACTTCTGACACCACTATCGCGTCTGTCACAGTTTTACTATCGCAATGTTACTATATCCCCCATTCATTCAGCTCAGCTTTATATAGGGTCTGGAGTCATTCAATCCTTTTCTCGTATTTTGGCGAATGTTCTGACGAGAATTTCCTGGCATATTCGAAAAATTCTGAATACCGTAGTGACGTCACTTGTTTACTTTCAGATATTGGTCATGGATCTACTTAGTCCATTCTTGTGCCTTGGAGTACACGCTTTTGACGTCATTCGTTTTCCTTTCTTGGTTGCTTCTTTTCAATAAATGTTGATCATGATGTTATTAACAGTTGCAATAACTATTGCGACTACTAACCCAATGTATATTTTTTCACTTTGATTCTGATCACTTCAGTAAAGTTTTGGCAAATACAAATAAATATAGCTATATATTTCTCGTTACCTGTGTTTTTTTTCGTTCATACAAAGACTCGTCCACATTCTGATACTTACCAAAGGCCATTTTTTGGCTACTTGCAGTTTTAAATGTAGATTGCGTTTGTCTGTATGAAGGTTACAGTTTTGACAAACACCAATGCTTGTATAAAATAAAAGTGTTTATACCTTCAACATCATTTCTGGTGTCACGGTGCAAGTGGGATCTTAGCCTCCAGGGTTAATATACGCTAATTATCACGACGCTGTGACTTTGTTTATCTTCTCATCAAGACCTCGGTCTTCCTTGTTCCCATAAACGTTTTTTAGGTAGTAAATTTTCATTCATTCTTTCTACATGGCTCACAAATCGCATTCGACGCAGCTTGACGCAAGTAGATACAGGTGGTTCGTCAAACAATGCATACAACTCATCATTATAACGTCGTCGATGCTCTGTTCCTTATTTAACCAGGCCATATATTTTCCTGAGCACTTTCTGTTCAAAAATGGATTTGCTCATGAGAGTCCATGTTTTCCTTCTATATAACAGCACAGGTTTGACAAGTGATTGGATTTCCGGTCATTGGGAAATTGCACATCAGCAATGTCCGCGATGTAAAAATAACAATAAAAGCCAAAGCGTATTTTGTGAAAGGCGCCTTTTCGTACTCCTGTGTATATACTTCCAAAAGAACGCTACTTTGGCCCTAGCCTGGGCGTTCTACAAGTATGCAGCCAAAACGCTACTTCAGCCTTAGCTTGGGCGTTCTACCAGTATCCAGCCAAAACACTACTTTGGCCTTAGCCTGGGCGTTCGACAAGTATCCCGCCAAAACACTTCTTCGGCTTTAGCCTGGACAATCCACCAGTATGCAGCCATAACGCTACTTGGGCCTTAGCCTGGGTTCCATCAGTAGCCAGCCAAAACACTACTTCGGCGTTAGCTGAGGCGTTCCACCAGTATCCAGCCAAAACGCTTCTTCAGCTTTAGCCAGCGTGTTTTTCAAGTATCCTGCCATAACGCTTCCTCGGCTGTCAGCCTGTGCGCCCTGCAAATAACTGACCAAACGCTTCTTTGGCTTAGCTTGGGCGTTCTACACATCACCAACAAAAGGCTTCTTCGGCCTTAACCTTGGAGTTCGTCGAGCGAATCACCTCTACTATTTGATTCTTTGGTACCCCAGCCTGGTCAATGGTAAGCGTTGTTATATCCTCATTTGAATCATGGCTCTGGGAGCCGCCGTCTCGTATCTTCCAACCGTTTCTTCCACAGCACCAATATTTGCCTCCTCCGGTCGGCCTCGCTGACCCCATCACCAACAGGAGCACTCAGAGGCCCCCTACGCCGCTGCACCACGGCCTGACAACCACCGTCCGGTTCAATCAATATATGAGGGAAAGCCTGCTCCGGAGGAGGCGTTACCCATCCGCGGCCGCAGTGCGCTTTCCCGCCAGGTGCGCCCGCTTGCCAGAGCTGACGAAGTTGATTGACTCCAGAGACCATCACGGCGTTACTAACTCATTTATTTCAAAGAAACTGTTTATCAAATTCTGTTAGCTTTGAGAACTATTGGTACGAATTATAAAGTTTTTTGAAAAGTACTACCCAAATTTTTCCTTTTCTCTGGTTTGGTATTTTTGTCCTCTGGTGTTTACAGTAACTTGTGACTAGCCGAATACTCTGGGCTCGAAGTAGGAGGCCCCGTCAACGGCCACTAAAATTCAGATAGCATTAGATTTTTAACGTAACAGAATCATCAGCATTAGCTCTTCATTTTCTTATACTGCTTTCTCCAAATCTCCTTTGTTTGTCACTATTTAGAATTTTATTTGTTCGCCGGTTGTAGCTGGTTTTTTCATTTTTCTTTTGAGGAGTTTTCCACTTGAAATTGTTGTTGATGCTTATGTTGATGGCAGGAAGCCCTCGAAATTCTCGATGCTGTTGGTCCTGCAATGATTTTGGATTTCTTCGACTTGCGGTGTCTGTATTACAAGTAATAAACTTTCGCCAATCAAATTTGATAATTCCAATTGATGTTTAAAAATCCCCGTTGGCACCATCAGCCGGAAAGGTAAATTTCTCGTATGTAGCGTAAGGGTTCGAAAAAAAAATTGGCTTGCCTACTACTGGACTTCCTACTGCAATTTTTAAAGCACTACATGGGTATTTATTAACATAAAAGGAATCTGCCGCCGTTTGTATTTGGAGGCGCTTCATAGAGGCGAAAATATTTTGCTAATTAAATTGAGTTGCACACGTATGGATCACATATTGAAAATCGGCGGGTAATAAATTGTTATAAACATATGAATACTGGTTTCGCCCTTCTCACATTTGCTGTTTACACATTTCACAGTGATTACCACAAAAGGTGATAACTTATTGGCTTAAATAGCTCAAATAGTTGATTTCAAAAGATTTCCATAAAATTTTGCGCAGCACTTGCATTGCACTGAAAAAAACGCATATTTAAACCACCGCCATTTTGGAATTTGCGCATGCATGATCACCAAAATATCAAAGGCTGTAGACCTAAGTAATGTTTATCTTGTAAACCTATGTAATGTCTATGTCGAATCAAAATTGCGACTTTTAGAAGATTTTGAAGTTTTGAGTTTCAACTGGCCGCCATTTTGTTTTTTGCGGCCTGACCTCCAGTTTTTTTTATGTAATTCTTTAGAAATTTATAATTTGTATCTAACTGAGGAATTTCATGAACATCTGTCCAAAGCTTTGATCACTATAACAACAAAATTTTACACGTTTTTCGACCTTTGAGTCATCTTACTACCGTACCGACTTTGGATTTTTCATTTTAAGATTCATCACATACATCAGTGAACCTTTGTACCAAATTTCATCCAAATCGGTGCTATACTTTGGTCAGAACAGAAGTCACGATTTTTCATCTAAAATGGCCGCCATTTTGTTTTTGCCCGGCCGATATAGCTGGTTCACGAACTCAACCGGGATAATTACCCAGTGCACCTTTCCTGAAAATTTGGTGAAAATCGGAGCAAAATTGCAACCTCTAGCGTGGTAACAAATTTCGTTATATCCTATACATATACAGAGGTGGCAAAAAGTGATCGGACAATACAAGAAACAAGCAATAAAATACTTTTACGAGCATAAGCTTTGAAATGAAATAAAAATTTTTCCCTTATATAAAAGTTACTTGTATTCTCAATTAATTGCACAAAAAAATAAAACAGAAATAAAAAGATTTTCACAAGAAAATTAACAACTAATTCAAATTCACATTGCATCAAGTGGACAAAAGTAATCGGACATTTTGAAAAGTGTGAAATTAGTCATTGAAGTTTGGAGCAATTCTTTTCTTTTCATTTCCGAGTTTAAAAGGGAATTCCCCTAATTATATGTTGATATGTGTTTTTCTGATATCAGTCATTTACTTGTCAGTTTTAAGTGAAGAAAGTTAAACATGGCTAAGAATCGCAAAGAAACCGGTATACATGAAAGAAAAGTTATAATAAAGTTGTATAAAGAGAATAAATCCTTTTCTGAAATATCAAAAATAATTGGAAGAAGTCGTTCGACAGTTTTCGATATCGTGAAACGGTTCAGAAAAAATAATCAGGTGGAAAACGAAATTAGGAGTGGTCGACCATGTAAACTAACAGAGACAGACCCACGAAAAATCTTAAGAATTGTTAAAAAGAATCCGACTACAACGTCCAGAAGTATTAGGGATCAATTAGCAGATGTAAATGGTACCAATGTTAGTGCCCGGACTATTCGTAGAGCTCTCAGCCGTGCTGGTTATCAAGCGAGAGTACCTCGAAAGAAACCACTAATTAGCAAAGTTAATAAGAAGAAAAGATTATGCTTTGCAAAAGAATTTAAAAGCAAGCCACTCGACTTTTGGACTCGTATAATATCCTCTGATGAGAGTAAGTTTAATATCTACCACTCCGACGGCAGGTTGTTGGTGTGGAGAACTCAAAATAGTGAGCTTCATCCCAAAAACATTCAACATACAGTAAAACACGGAGGTGGCTGTGTAATGGTCTGGGGTTGCATGGCTGCCAACGGTGTAGGAGAACTTATGGACAAACTAGGTTACTTGTCGATTTTGAAAGAAAATTTGAAAAAAGTGCGCAAAAATTGGGTCTTGATGGTCATTATTTGTTCCAGCAAGATAATGACCCAAAGCATACAGCTCATGATGTTCGTATGTGGCTCCTTTTCAACACCCCTGGTCAATTAAAAACACCACCGCAATCCCCAGACCTAAATCCCATCGAACATCTTTGGGATCATCTGGATAAAAAAATAAGGAACCATCACATTACTAATAAAAGTCAACTGAAGACGGTGTTATTAGAAGAATGGGACAACATTACTCCGGCCGTTACCCGTAAGTTGGTACAGTCTATGCCCAATAGGTTAACAGAAGCTATAAAACAAAAAGGATACGCAACTAGATATTAAAAGCCTATGTTCTAATGGAATCATCAGAAAGAAAAGTATTACAATTGAACGTCCGATTACTTTTGTCCACTTGATGCAATGTGAATTTGAATTAGTTGTTAATTTTCTTGTGAAAATCTTTTTATTTCTGTTTTATTTTTTTGTGCAATTAATTGAGAATACAAGTAACTTTTATATAAGGGAAAAATTTTTATTTCATTTCAAAGCTTATGCTCGTAAAAGTATTTTATTGCTTGTTTCTTGTATTGTCCGATCACTTTTGGCCACCTCTGTATGTATACACATACTCAAAAAAGTCTGCGTACATCTCATTAGTACAAACTGAATTATGTTGGAATCGTATCAATCAATAATGTGATCTTGATTTAATCATTTCGATAAAAGAGCCTAAACTGCAAGAAATGTATTGAAACAGGTTTGTTTAAAAAATTCCCAAAATTATCGAAGATACAGTAATTTCAATACTTGGAAGTCTATGAGCAGCCCCAAAAAAGTCTGCGTACACATCACAAAATTTGGGGATTCCCCAAAATGTGCAATGTTGAAGCCTTCATTTTTTCATTGTTCTGCGTGACAGTACTTCATTGAAAAATTGTCTGTGTGTTTTGCGTGAATAAAAGACTATTCTTTAATATGGAAGTTAAAAAATAAGGAAATCAGTGTTAGTGAGCGTAAAGTCACGATAATGACCCCAAACAAACAGCTGAAATAAATCGGCTTTGGTTGGCCTACAACGACCCAAAACTTTTAGGTACACCTCCTCAATCACCAGATTTAAACCCAATTGAGCATTTGTGGGATTTACTTGAAAGAAAAATTCGAGAGCATGACATAACTAGCAAAGAGTCATTAAAAAATGTTATTTTGAACGAGTGGAACAAAATAACGGCCGATGAAACATCAAAACTTGTTCAATCCATGCAAAATAGGCTAAAGGAAGTTATTTATAGGAAAGGCTATGCTACTAGATATTTAGGTTCAAAATCTGAAAGCTAATATAGGGGTTTTCAAATAAATTGAATAAATTTTTTCAGGTGTACGCAGACTTTTTTGGATGGATTTTCATGACTTTTTGGAAGAAACTTTTTTATTTTGGTTATTCTAAACACCGAACGAGTGATCAGTTACATATTTATGTACCATATAGTTTAATCTTTAATGAATATAATAAAGGAAAGATTTTAAGTTATAAACAAATGGCAAAGGTTTTTATATTGATATATTTGCTACGACCAGCAAGTGTACGCAGACTTTTTTGAGTATATATATATATATATATATATATATATATATATATATATATATGTATATATATATATATATATATATATATATATATATATATATATATATATATATATAAATATATATACATAACATATACATATATATATATATACGAGGTGTGTTCAAAAAGTATCACGAATTTTGAATTTTCGCGGGTTACGTATATTCGAATTTCGATTTTTTTGTGGCGTTATGTTGGTACTCATGTCTGTCACTTATGCCGACAAGCTCGGCCATTTTGAATGTTCACTTAATTGGTGATAGCTGCTGTACTTGCACGTGTTTTCAATCGTCTTCGATTTTTACTTATTCAAAAAAATGGATCAAAGAACGTGTATCAAATTTTGTGTGAAAAACGAAATTAAGTGCGCGGATGCATTCCGAATGTTGATTGTGGCATAGGGAGAAGCTACCTTGGACCGAAGCCACGTTTACCGGTGGTACAAAATGTTTTTAGAAGGCCGAGAAGATGTGAACGGCGAAGAGCGTGCCGGACGCCCGAGCACTTCAACAACAGACGAAAAAATTAATGAAGTGGAGAAAATGGTATTGGCCAATCGTCGAATCACCGTTAGAGAAGTTGCTGAGGACCTAAACATATCGATTGGCTCGTGCCATTCGATTTTTATCAACGATTTGGGCATGAGACGGGTCGCCGCGAAATTCGTACCAAAATTGCTCAATTGCGACCAAAAACAGCAACGCATGAACATTGCTAATGAGATGTTAAACTGTGTCCGTGACGAACCAATGCTCCAGAGGGTCATAACTGGTGACGAATCATGGGTTTATGGTTATGACGTGGAAACCAAAGCTCAATCATCTCAATGGAAGCTGCCGCATGAACCAAGACCGAAAAAAGCGTGCCAAGTTCGGTCGAATGTGAAAGTTTTGCTGACAGTTTTCTTCGATTGCAGGGGCGTGGTGCATCATGAGTTCTTGCCACAGGGAAGAACGGTCAATAAGGAATATTACCTGCAAGTTATGCGCAATTTGCGCGAAGCAGTCCGCCAGAAACGCCCGGATTTGTGGGAGAACAAAAATTGGCTTTTGCACCACGATAACGCCCCTGCTCACACATCGTTGCTTGTGCGCGACTTTTTGGCCAAAAACAACACACTAATGATGCCGCAGCCACCGTATTCCCCAGATCTGGCCCCCTGTGACTTTTTCTTGTTTCCTAAACTGAAGAGGCCGATGAAAGGACGACGTTACGCTACGCTTGACGAGATAAAGACGGCATCGAAGGAGGAGCTGAACAAGATTAAAAAAAATGATTTTTCGAAGTGCTTTGAAGATTACAAAACCGTTGGCACAAGTGTATAATATCTCATGGGGATGACTTTGAAGGTGACAAAATAGAAATTCATAAATAAATAAATAATTTTTGAAAAAAAAACAAAATTCGTGATATTTTTTGAACACACCTTATATATATATATATATATATATATATATATATATATATATATATATATATATATATATATATATATATATATATATATATATATATATATATATATATATATATCATCATCATCATTGTCAGCTTATCAACCATGTATACGAATCATGGTGTAGCCTCCCCTACGTATTGGCTTCTCATTTCCCTCCACTTTTGTCTGTTTTTAGCTAAACGTGTCCAGGTAATGCCAGCTAGCTTTCTTATGTCATGGTCCCACCTAAGTTTCGGGCGCCGTCTCGGTCTTTTGACTCCCCTTGGGTACCAATTCATAGCTTTTGTGGTCCATCTATTGTCTGATATTCTTGCCAAATGTCCAGCCCATCGCCATTTGAGACTTCTGATTCTATTGATCACATCCGTTACCTGTGTTTTTGCTCTTATCCAGGTTAGTCTTTTTCTGTCTCTTCTTGTGATACCCAACATGCATCTTTCCATTGCCCTTTGGGCAACCTGAAGTTTTCTTATGATGTCTGTGGTCAGAGTCCATGTTTCACAACCATAGGTCATGACTGGCAGAATGCATTCATCAAAGGCTTTCTTTTTCAGGTGGACTTTCATTTTTGACTTGAACATTATGGAGTTTTTTCCAAACGCACTCCATGCTAGTTTAATTCGTCTGTTTATTTCGGGTAGTAGCGATCCTGAGTTGTTTATTGCTTGGCCTAGATACACATATTCGTCTACCACTTCTAAATCAGTGTTATTAATTGATATTTTATCCTGGCCTCTCGTTATGAATTCATTGTACATAACCTTTGTTTTATTGAGGTTCATTCTCAGTCCTGCTGTCTCACTAGCTGCACTTAAGTCTTTGAGTAGCGTTTGTAGTTCATCCTGGGTTTGGGCGATGAGGACTATGTCACCAGCAAATCGTAGGTTATTTAGCCGTTCTCCATCTATGATTAAGCCTTTATTATCCCATTCTAGGCCTCGAAAGATTTCCTCCAGGGTGGCGTTGAAGAGTCTTGGTGATATAGTATCCCCCTGTCTAACACCTCTTTGTGTGGGAAACTTTGGTGTGTCCTATATATATATATATATATATATATATATATATATATATATATATATATATATATATATACATATATATTATTATAATTTATATTGAATTTTAATTTAAAACACATAGTTTCAATTATATTTCACAAGGTTTATTACTTATCAGGTCAAGCTCACGGTTACCACTAAAAACTTAATTCAATTTTACAATGTATTAATAGTATGAAAGAGAAAGTATAGTAATAATAGTACAGTAAGTAAATGCAAAGAGAGGATATGATACATACATAGTATTTGATTGTATTCCAATACCCCCACTCAATAAAATACTTGGTTAATTATGACAACAATTCATAACTTTAGTTTTTAAATATGTAAATTTTTCTTTAGATAGACCTTTTGTTAGAATATCTGCTTTCATTTCATTAGTTGGAACAAAAATAATATTAATTACACCAGCTTCATTTAATTCTCGAATATAGTGATGTCTTATTTCTATATGTTTTGTTCGCTTATTTGTTATGTTATTCTTTACTAAATTTGCAGCTCCTTGGCTATCAGAAAATACATCTATTGGCAATTTAACATAATTATTCAAGATTATTCATTTAATAAGCCTTTTAGAAATACAAGTTCTTTAGATGATTGGCTCAATGCCATGTACTCTGCTTCTGCATTGCTCAGCGCCACTGTCGGTTGCTTTTTCGTTTCCCAGCTAACTGGTCCATTAGCTAGCTCGAATAGGTAGCCAGTGTAAGACCTTCGGTCTGTTGAGTTGCTTCCCCAGTCCGCATCTGCATAACAAATAAGGGACTTTCCTGTTTTCTGGAAATATAAACCATGATTGGTTGTTCCCTTCAAAAACCTTAAAATTCGTTTAGCTGCGTCGAAGTGCTCCTTGTGAGGCTTCTTATTAAACTGCGACAAGTAGCTTATGGTGTACATGATATCTGGCCTCGTGTAGATTCCCAAGTACATCAATGATCCTATCAATGATTGATATTCGCTTGATTCAATTCGATCACATCGATCACAGGATTCTGCTTTGCATTGCTGTAGCTGAAGATTTGTTTCAACGGGTGTTGAAACCTCCTTGCAGTTGGTCATATTATACTTTTCCAAAAAGGGCTTTAATATAATTCACTTGTGTTACAGACACATTATTTTTATCGCAAGTCCAAGTATATATTTTAGTTCACCTTTATCATCAAGTTCAAACTCGCGTTTTAATTGATCTTTTACATTATTAATTTTATTTAAGTCTTTTGACAAAATAATTATGTCGTCCACATATACTGCTATTATTATTTGCTTATCCTTTATGTAAACACACGGATCAGATTTTAATCGTTCAAATTTCATTTTTTGTGTTAGAACATTATTAAGGGCTGTATTCCATTCTCTACCGGATTGTTTTAAACCGTATATGCTTTTATTTAATTTGCACACTTTATTTATATTATTCGCGAAACCTTTCGGTTGTTCCATAAATATTTCGGCGTTTAGTTTGCTGTTTATATATGCATGTTTAATATCGATCTGATGCATGATAAAGTTTTTATCAATTGCAATGGCTATCAGCACTCGTAGAGTCGAACTTTTAAACACAGGACTAAAAGTTTCATCGTAGTCCATCAGATATTTTTGATTAAATCCTTGCGCCACTAATCTCGCTTTGAATTTTTCGATTTCACCATTTTTATTATACTTTGTTCTGTAGACCCATTTCGATCCTATTATATTTCTATCCTTCGGACGATCCACTAATGTCCACGTATTGTTTTCAATTAGAGAGTTAAATTCCTGTTCCATTACTTTTATCCATTCCTTTTGATTTGGACTGTTTATTGCTTCACAAAAGTTTTCGGGATCTTGACATACACTAATGTTGTTTAACTGCAATCTTACTGGTTGTTTTAATTTCTCTCTATCGCGCAACACAATTTCGGACTTCGGTGTCGAGAAATCTTCGTTCCCTTCGTCCTCATCGAGATCATTATAATCATTATCCTCCTTGAAAAGCTATTGTAATGCAGTGTCTGCTTGCGCCTTGAGATCCGATCCTTTTTCCACTTGATTTGAGTCTTGCGGATGAGCTAACGGGGAAGTCTTGAGATCCGATACTTTTTCCACTTGATTTGAGTTTTGAGGATGCTCTTCATCTTCTGCTGGGAATTGGCTAATGAATACACTACTTGGCTTAACATCTTCGAAGAATTTAACATCTCGCGTGATAATTATTTTATTAGTTTGCTTATTCATCACCCTATAGCCCTTCTGTTCCTCCGAGTATCCGACTAAAATGTACTCATGTGCTTTCGGAAGGAACTTATTATTCCGCTGACCGCTTCTTATTGCGATATCTTTGCTACCGAAACTCCTCAAATGATTGACGGTTGGTGTTTTTTCATAATACATTTTGTATGGTAGTAACCCATTTATCGCTTTACTCGGACACCGATTTCTAATATAAACAGCCGTACTGACTGCCTCGCCCCATAATTTTTCGTTCAAATTGTGTTCAGCTATCATACATCTCGCCATCTCAACCAGGGTGCGATTCATTCGCTCGGCGGTTCCATTCTGTTGCGGTGTATATGGAATGGATGTCTGATGCTTGATTCCGTTTACTTTCAAGAAATCTTAGAATAAGTTATTTTTATACTCACTGCCATTATCAGTCCTTAATGCTTTGATTTTAAGGCCAGTTTCATTTTCGGCAACTGCTTTGAATTCTTTGAATCGAGCTAACGCTTCATCTTTTGATTTGATCAAGAAAATTTTGGTGAATCTACTTTTATCGTCAATGAATGATATAAAATATTTTGCTCCGCCATACGATGAGCAACTAGCTTGGCAAATATCGCTATGAACGAGCTCCAGTAGATCCTTCGCCCTGTTTTCACTTCGCTTAGGAAAAGGCTTTGCAGCAAGTTTTGCTCTAGCACAAGTTATGCAATCAAAATCGTCAGTTTCCACGTTTGTTATGCCACGCACTAGTTCATTTTTAGGTCTTTGTAAAAAATTTTTTTACAAAGACCTACTAGTTTCGCGACCTGTCTGTCCGTCTGTCCGTCCGTCTGTCCGTCCGTCCGTCTGTCCGTCTGTCCGTCTGTCCGTCTGTCCGTGCGTCACAGCTGATTTCCTCAGAAACTAAAGAAGCTAGAATGCTCAAACTTTGTGAAAAGTTCAGAAGTGATGGTCTCTCAAAAGTTAAGGCCTTGACAAAAATTTAAAAAATGTTTAAGAGGGTCCCCCCTAATAACGAATTGGCCCTTAAAAATTTTTTTTAATCAAAGGTAGTCGAGTGGGGTATCAAATGAAAGGTCTTGATTAGAACTTTTAGAATCTGAAATAAAAAAATCATTTTATGAATTAGGGGGCCCACGGGAAGGCAAAATGTACCAAAAATTTGTGTCCCCCCCCCTCGCGATTGGACACCTTTCAGCCGAAAAATCTGAAAATTATCACGAATGTGGACCTTTATGAGTACAAGGGCAACAAATACCTTAGAAATTGAAATTCACTCAACTTTGTTAATAATAGTATGATTTGTAGATTTTACATTTTTGCCCATAAAATCAAAACGGTACCTTTAAACTTCTTGAAATTTTGCAATTATATAGACTGACATAAGATATATATGTTCACAAAATTTAATTGAGATCGTATCATAATCAAGTGAGTTAAAGCAATTTCAACTATATGGAATTACAACAACGATAACACGTGTTTATGGTTGATGTAGGGCTTTCCAATAAGAGGTGTTATTTTAATTTTAAAAGCAAAATGCTATTTTTTTAAATAAATGATCGGATGTTTAGTTCCTTATAAAGAAGAAGATATGCCGTTAATAGCAATAACTAACATTGCGCAAATAACCACTACGACACGCTTACAGGACCATATCCTCTTCATGAAATTTTCCATAACCAAATCGCAAACTGGCTGCCCTATGTCCTCGATAGCCTCACGAATTTCATCTTTGAGATCTTGAATTGACGCTGGGCTATTGGCATAGGCCTTCTCTATCACGTGACTCCAAAGGAAGAAGTCGCAAAGTGTTAAATCAGAAGATCTATTCAAAATAACACCTCTTATTGGAAAACCCTATATATATTTAAAATTGACTTAGGAACTTTTATTTTCTTTCTATTTTTATGAAAATTTAAGGAATAGTGTTTAATTTGAACATGTTCAATCGGCCGAGCATTGAGAAAAATCATTTAAGCTAGATTAAAATGGCGGCTGCACTGTGCTTATGAAACAAACTGTGCATCTTTTGTATAAATTTGAACGATAATTGGTTGAATAATTCAAGTTAGCGATTCACGCCATTAGAAAACTTGCTTCTAACCCTAGGATGTTTACAAAGACCTTCTGGTAGGAGCACTCTCCTGCTTACTCAACTTGTTTATTATAATATTTAAATCACTTTTATTTAGATGTCCTAGTCTTTTATGCCATTTAACAATTTCAAGGTTTTTAGCACTGATTGCATTTAGTTGATCACTTTTAAAGTCTATTATGTATAAACCATTTCTATTAGTTGCACTTAATATATTTATTACATTTTTATGAACATAAGCTTTGTTTTTTACGAATTTCACTATACATCCACGCTGTACTGTTTTAGATACTGATACGAAATTCATTTTTAACGATGGGATGTACAATATTTCAGTTAAATCCACTCCTCCATATATTGTATTGATTGACGCTACACCGCTGATACTAGTTGTCACTTTTCGTTGGGCACCACAAGTCAGTTGATTTACTGCAATTGTAGACTGATGCGAAAAGAACCTGTTTAGTATGAGTGTTTTTGTATCTACACTCACTTGCGTAGTGCCCTTTACGCTTGCAAATGTAGCATGTACCTTTCCTTCTTTTAGTAGAAGCTGATATATTAGTATTACTAGGAGGATTGAACGATTTTTTAATTTTGCTTAGTGTATAGCACCGTTTCACTTCCACTCTCATTTACGTCATCGTTGTTCTTTCTTTTTTCTTCTTCAATCAACTTCAATTTTAGGTCAGAAAGTGATGGCAATGAGTCTCTAGTTTCTATAGCGATTACAAAATTTTCATATTGTGGTGGTAGTGAACATAGTAACATAATGGATAATGTCTCATCATCCATTTTGATTTGGAGTTCACTCATTTTGTCAACTATTTGCCCAAAGTTACTTAGATGGGTTTGCATACTATCGCCATCCTTTAAACGCAATTGTATTAGTGACTTATACAAAGATACCTTTTGCGCGGGAGAATCCCTCTTGTAAACCTTCTCGAGGGTCGACCATGCTTCCTTTGAAGTCGAACTATATTTTATATGCATAAGTTGGTTAACTGTAATTCTTAATCGGATATTTGCAAGAGCCTTTCGATCCTTCCTTTTCCAAGCTTCTATTAATTTTTCGTCTTCGTCTGGACACTTAGTTTCACCGGACACATAGTCCCATAGATCGTAAAACTCTAGACTACTCTCCATTTGCAATTTCCAACTTTCGTAGTTGGACTCGGTCAACTTCTCGAAATTCGCCATTAGAGTCGCCATTTTAATCGATCACTTTTTGATCACCACCGATTTTAATTATTTATTTTTGGGTTTTATTTAGAGCACTTTATTTTAATAATTATAGTTATAGAGCGACCTGGGCCCATAACCTATTATAATTTATATGGAATTTTAATTTAAAACACATAGTTTCAATTATATTTCACAAGGTTTATTACTTATCAGGTCAAGCTCACGGTTACGACTAAAAACTTAATTCAATTTTACAATGTATTAATAGTATGAAAGATAAAGTATAGTAATGATAGTACAGTAGGTAAATGCAAAGAGAGGATATGATACATACATAGTATTTGATATATATATATATATATATATATTATATATATATATATATATATATATATATATATATATATATATATATATATATATATATATATATATATATATATATATATATGTATATATATAAGGTACTCTACGCATTAGGTAAATTTATCTCGAGAAATTTACCTAAAAATGGCGTGAAATTCGTTAGTTCACGCTCAATTCGATTCCATCCCGTCTTTTGGTAAAGATGAAATTTATTGTTCTGAACTCGCATGCTTTAAGGTCCTAATCGTTGAGTTTTTTAGCAGAAATGGTTTCACTTACCGTTGGTATTCGAATTAAGCAAAAGCATAATTTTGCTGTTTTTTTTAATAAATTGACTACAAAAGGCTGAATTCTAACATTTCCGACAAGAAATATCGGATCATTATTGTTTTTTGAGTTCCCTGCACAAGTACGAGGATGGTCCCAAAAGTACCCGATCCGACAAAGAAAACAGTAAAAAAATTGCGAAAAAGTTTTTTTATTTTTCAACATATTCTCCTTTCAGCTCGATACACTTTTCTCAACGTTGTTCAATAGATTTGCTATCTGCTTTATAGTAAGAACCGACAAGCTCTTCAAAATAGCTGTTAACCGCAACCTCTACGTCTTCATTGTTGGCAAATCTTTTGCCGTCCAGCCATTTTTCAAATTCAGAAAAAGAAGATAATCCGAGGGAGCCAGATCTGGCAAATAGGGTGTGTGAGGAAGCAATTCGAACTTCAACTCATTGATTTTAGCCATGGCAATGACGCACGTGTGGACTGGTGCGTTGTCTTGATGACATATGTAACAGTTTCTTTTTCGTCAGATGGGGCCGTTTTTTCTTGATTTCATCACTCAAACGCTGCAATGAGGCTGCATAATATGCGCTGTTGATTGTTTTTCTTTTTTCAAGAAAATCAAAAAACATTATTCCACGCGCATCCCAGAAAATGGATGCCATGACCTTGCCAGCTGACTGAACTGTCTTTGCTTTCTTTAGAGCCGGTTCTCCCTTTTCAGTCCACTGCTTTGACTGCTCCTTGATCTCAGATGTAAAATGATGGACCCATGTTTCGTCCATGGTTATGAATCGACGCAAAAAATCGGCTTTATAGCTGCGAAAAATTTTCAAACACTCGATGGAAACATCCTCACGTTGCTGTCGGTGCTCCATTGTGAGCAAACATGGCACCCATCTTGCGCAAAGCTTTCTCATGTCCAAATTTTCGATCAAATTGCGATGCACAGTACTTTTTGAAATGCCAGCCATGTCTGCTATCTCCCGCACTTTTAGTGGACGGTCATCCAATACCATTTTGTGGATTTTCTTCACATTTTCTGACGTAGTGACCTCACTTGGTCGACCACTGCGGTGTTCATCTTGGCAGCTCGTATGACTTCGCTTAAACTCAGCTACCCAATATTTGACCGTTGTAAACGAAAGAGCAGACTTCTCCGGAGTAGAATCCAACTCGGCTTTGATATCGGTTGGACTCAGACCTTTCGAATGAAAGTATTGTATCACAAAACAATTCCCGATTTTTTCCATATTTACAAACTCACTGAGAGCGTTTACTTTGGATTTCTGTAAAAAAATAATAATTAAAAGTATCGTTATGAATTTTTCACATTGATATTGTCAATCGCAGTAATTGGTTTTTTAAAACTACCTGTATTCGTAAGTCAAGGCGCGTACTTTTGGGACTGTCCTCGTATGCAGCCCTAGCCATCCTTCTCCAAAAATATTCAATACGATAAATCTTAAATTTAGTTCACACTGTGTGCAGCACTTCGGTCTAAACAATCGATGCTGAATTCGAGAGTTCAAGATACGAGTAGACCTCAATAATAATTTTATTCAGACATGAATGATCCCACATTAATATGTCAATTCATATTAGCAAGGCATCATAATTTTGAATTTCATTTTCTGATCCTTCAAAAACCAGAAAAGGTCATACAATTTATAATCGTTGAGGTTGACTGGCTTTATATTCAGCCCGTACATTTTACATGACTAGCAAATTCCCTTACAAATGCATTCTGAAAACCTGACAGTAAAATATTTCCTAAAAACTTTTTCCCTTCAGTTCACATTTAAAACCAAAAACTGCTGAATAATTTACCAATTAAAAGTTAACTTGGTAAATTAAACATCATCGTAGGAACCAGCCACCACCAACAACAGCAGCAACCGCATTAAAAAGCAAGAATACACACCCCGTACAAATTTTCTGTTGAATGCTCTGCAAATCTGATTCATTCGAGGCTAAAACATTTCAGTATTTCAGGATTTCGGGGATTTCACATAATTTTCTTTCTCTTACGAATTCCCAATGAAACACAAAATGAAAGGCTCCCAGGCAAAGGAGCGCAACAGCAAAAAGTGATTCAGTGAACGAATGAACGAGCTAAGCATGCACAAGTCTTGTGAAATAGGAGAAAAGTTGAATCTTTGGGGAGTTCCAAAGTCTTTATGATTTTAATCGGCGAAGTTTTCCGCCAAAATGCAAGTGTGTTTATAGAAGCGAGCACAAAGGCTAGAGGAAAAGTTATTTGGAATTCAATTGTATCTTAATTATTTCGTTTTTCTTCTTTCTTGGGGTTCACCGAATGAGAGCAGTTCCAACCCAGTTCAAGTGGATGATGTAAGTCCTTTTAAATGTAGGTTGCAATTTAGCCCACAGTAAAGACAGACAAAGCAAGTGCCTAAACAGAAATAGGACTCACGGATAGAATGGCGTATTTAGGGAGTCTAGTCGCACTGAGAGGCTGTTGTTTGCAATTTCAGTTTGAACATTTTAAATTCACAGATGGGAAATAGTATAAATTTGGTTTAAGATGAATTTATGAGTTTCTTTGGGCGTGAAGAAGTTAATACTTAATTTTTTAGTATGGAGACTTATCAAAATTTATTGAAATTTATGATTTCTAAGAAAGCCCTTGTAAAATTATGTATGTCTGTAGTATTTCAGCTCATTCACATCGAACTTGTTTATGGAATTTAGATTTTATTTACTTTTCATTCCCTCCAATAGCGTCATAAGATGTTTTCGGAAAAAGAATATAAGGAAGAATCATCAACATTTGATACAAATTTTTCATGCATTTTGCCTCTCCCCCACTTATCAGGGGGTATAAATAAAATTACTTAAAATGAACTGATTCTGCAAGCGCTAATCAAGACGTTTCATTTGATACCTTACTCGACTGCTAAAAATTTTAAGGGCCAATTCGTTAACAGGAAAGAACTCTCTTAAAAAATTTTGAAAGGTTTGATACGACCTCAACTTTTGCGAGACCACCACTTTTGAGCTTTTCATAAAGCTTAAGCTTTGAAGCCTCTATTGTTTCTGAAGAAACTTGCAGTAACGCACAAACAGACGGAAGCTGGTAGATTTTTGTAAAACTTCTTTTACAAAGGCCTAAAAACCGTGGAGGTAGATCCAATAACAACTCGGCCGTAGGCGATCCCATGCCTATTTTAAAATGGAGGGGGGATCCCCTTACTTCTACAACCCACCGCTACCATATTTCTTTTCCAAAATCCCACGAACAAATGATAGTAAATAGTCTCGGGGTGACACATTGGGTTTACTGATTCCCCAATTATGGGAAATTAAGTGCCGAGAAATTTCAATAAATGTAAATGCACCTAATTTGCGGGTACGTTAGAAGCTGAAGATGAGTCTTCCGTGCCTGATAACGGAATCGAAAGTAGTAACCATGCCGCCGGAATGAAGGTTCGGCGGCGAGCTAGCTCCCCATCCTTGGAAGACCCTACATTGTTTTGAAATCTGCAACAGAGAATCTACGACAGTGACCTTGCAACCAAAAAAGGGCTATTGCGGTGGATCTTGCAACCTCAGATCACTGAACATCCTTGGTGCTGTTAAGGACCTTTAACAACAGGCCAGTCAATATAAATTAAACGTTTTTTTTTTGTGGTAGGGAGGTGAATGCCCATTTACGCACAGAGTGTGGGACTCCCATGTTCGCAAGAAGGCGGCTGAACTACCCACTAAACACCTTTCCTGTCAACCTGAGAACCTAGCCTGGAATCGTCTCATTTTGTTACACCGTGAGGCGACTTCAAGCTGGGGGATCTCTCTTCTAGCGGGAGAGGAGAGGGGAAAAGAAGTTCCAGACAAGTGATTCTCCAGCCCCGCCACCCCCGGCTGCTGTGAGTCCCTTTTATCTTTTTGGACTGCCCGAGTAGAATGTGCCACCTGGTTCCATTTGTCAACCGATTCTAGCATCACCGCGACTATATTATCCGGAGTGAGCTCTCTTTATGCATGCAAAAATGTGTGGCACGCATTGTGTTCCTCTCCTGGGCAATACCAACAATCGAGGGATGGTGACTTACCAATCTTGAGCACGTAAGACTGAAAATGCCCATGCCCGCTCAAAAGCTGGGTCAAATAGAATTCAGTCTCACCATGCCTTCGATTTAGCTACAGCATCCGGGATGAGGCGCGCAGTCCACCCTCCCTTCGTGCAATTCACCCAAGACTGCTGCAATCGTTGAGTGAGCGCTGTCTCTCTTCGCGGACAACCATCTCCCTTGCATCCTAGTTTCGGCGCAGATAAATAGAGCGGTGCTCTCAAGCAAGGAGGCCGACAAGTATCACGCGTGCAATGACTTTCACTGCCAAATCAGAGACTGTTGGATACGAAGATGCAATCCTCAGTGCTCCTCTTCTCTGTACTGGTGCTAGGCGTTTTGGGTAAACATCTTTACTGAGAGCGTCGCCCATACTTCTGCTCCGTACAGTAGCCTTGACCCTACAGCACTTATCAAGAGACGTCTTCTTGATGGCTGATAGTCCCGAAGCAGCCTTTTCAGCCATTGCCTTGATTTGTTCAGAAAACTCATCTTCAAGTCGATTAGTAGCCCCAGGTACTTCACAGCTGGCATTGATTCGATTAGCATGTCTCCAATACAGATCAACCTTACTCTAGGGATTTATTTTTTGTCAAGATGACCACTTCAGTTTTCTCAGTCATTCAGTCTCTCACTCGGCGCATTAGCATACCTAGCCTATGTTGCACTTGTTCAACGGTGCGGCCAGCGACCAGAGCCGTGACATCATCCGCATAGCCGATCAAGCGCTACTCACCTGGCATCTCGAGTCTCAGTTCGTAAGACACGTTTCGCAGTCCGGACCAAGGATAGATCCCTGGGCAACACCCAATGTAACCGCCATCTTTCGTTGGCCCTGTGTCGTGTCATAGAGCAGGCTTCGATTTTTTAAGGTAGTCCCTCAAAAGCCGCATTCGATATTCTGGAACTTGGAAAGGATTCTCCAGCGTATCCGGAATATCTACCTATCTAGTGGAGTTGAAGGCATTCCTGACGTCGAGTGTCACCAACAGGACGGTCCGTCACTTGGTGCGACTATGTGCCTCTGCCTTTTGGTCCGCCCTTATTACCCCTGTGATCGCATCGATAGTAGAACGATAGGTCCCCAGCAGCACGAATCGCGTCAGTGAGTCTTCCCTTGATGAGTTTTTTTAGCACTTTCCTAGTCGTGTCTAGCATGCATACTGGGTGGAATGCAGACGGCGATTCGAGGTTTCCCTTCCCCTTGCTGATCAGCAGCCACCTTCCATCGTACTGGGAAACCCCCGTCCCGTAGTCAAGCGTTGAATGTGCTGAGCAGCAAGTCAGGACAATGGCCTCCTCCAGTTCCGGCTGTGTGAAGAGTGGACATTCGACTGCTGTTTCACCATGGACAGCGTCAACATGGACGGTATGGGCGGGGAAGAGCCCCTGCACTATCTCAACCATCTTTTCCGCAGCACGTATGCAAGGCCACCGTAGGGCGCCAAGCTTCCGCATAACTAGCTTGTAGCCAAGGCCCCACGGATCCTTGTGCACATTTTCTACTAGGTCTTGCCAGTAGAAAGACTTGCTATTGTAAATTAAACATGTTGGCAACCAACGAAACGAACTGGGCTGGAAAATGGTGTCATGAAATTTAAAAAAACAAAAAAGGGAAAGAATAACTCAGGAGCACATTTGGAAGGGAAGGATTTCTCACACTCCCGCATTTTGATTTGAATAATGTCAAGGAACCACTCCAAGTGTTGAAGCACTGGTAAGAAGAATCAAATAATAGAGAAATTTATTAGTTTTGTAAGTAACATAATTGTTAGTAATAAGGAATGTAAGGAGGTCAGGTGAAGGAGTACACGGCAGCTAATTCAACAAATTTATCACCACCAAATTACAAACTCCATTCCCACAACGAGGATTGGCCAAAATTATCGGAGCTAGAAGAGCGTAGTCTTCTAACGAATTATTCCAAGATGCACCACTTTAATTATTTTTGATTTCGGCACTAATTATATGACAAGTTGCATCGCTACTCATACCATGATACGCTTTCAAGACTCCGGAATCTCATCTGAGCAAGCCGACATCGGCAAATACACTTTTGGTTGAGTGAATCTTACGACACACGAATGCGGTCTAGTGATAGCAGAAAAGTATTTAGATCCTTCTATCGTAGTGATGAAAGTGATCAACTCCAAATTGATGAATCCCTCAAACATCTCATAATCAAGCATGAAATATTTAAGGCCTGCAAAATCTTCTAGACGCTGAAGATTCCAGTGAATTGGCTGACGACGATGAGAATGACTTGTTACGTTAAAAAAAATGGCCGCTATGTCGTTACAAGCGTTTCCGGTTGGGGGCCTTGGGGTTCCGACTAGCCCGTGGAGACGGGGTAGATGGCGCCACCCGCCAACCCTAGAATTGCCCCCAGGAGCCAATTGGCGAGCTTTGGGCTTCCGGGAATGGTCCTTCCACCAGGATAATCACTGGTGGCCCTTATTCGGCTCGTCGAGCCACTATCACCACTTCCACAGAGTTTTCCTAACACCACTAATTTACACTGAGGAGGACAAAAAAACTGAAGAGAACTAACACGGATTAAGATCCCCGACGGGAAGGATCCTTGCGGACTCCAGGCTAAATCTAAGCCTTCCGCCAACACTGCGCGCTCCACGCACAAACGCACTGCTGAAACACTCTACACGACACCATATTTTATCAAAGATATGATAATTAATGCAACAGAAATTTAAGGCAAATTATTATTCAAAAGTATTTATCAAGTCTTTACACTTACACCGTTTCTTACTTGCTACGTTGGGGCCCCCGTCAATGATCGAAGTCCTCGCACCTCAACTCTAATCCGATTTAATTCGTCGGTTGTCTCGAGTAGTTTTTCTTTTCCTTCTCCCAATGGGTTGATCTTTTACTTGATGATCCGCCAGATGTGCACGATGTTTACTTTCTCCTCCTAAGAAGAGGTTGATCGCTGCTTGTTGGTTCGCTAGACTTCCTTCGTTGGCCAAAAATCCGTGAAAAAAGAACTTCAACACTCTCAAGAAATTCATCTCCGGATACAGTTGATACACTTCCTTTACAGGAGCCCTCGAAACCTGTATGTTGTGCTTCTACTTCATCCTCACCATCACTGTACTCGATGACATCACCGTTCTTGCAAAGGTGCCAACATCTTAAATTGACAAAATCACGTGGCTTAACCGTCCCACCCCCACCACCCACTATTGCTTGATAGGAAGTGTCGCAGTATGTATTGATTTTACGAACTATTCTTGACTTCTCTTCTTCAATTTTATAGAATAATTCTTCTAGAAGTAATTTCGCTGGGTTTTTAGGGTTTTGTAAAATAATTTTACAAAACCCTTCTAAAATCGCGCCCTGTCTGTCCGTCTGTCTGTCCGTCCGTCCGTGTGTCACAGCAGTTTTTCTCGGAAACTACTTAAGCTAGAAGCATCAAATTTTGTATGTAGGTGTAAACTGGTGCTCTCTTCAAAGTTCAATTACAAAAAAATTTTATAAGGTATTTAAGGGGGGTCTCCCCATATAGGGGAGTAACCCCCCGAAAAAAAAAAAATTTCATTGAAGGTAGCCGATATGGGTATCAAATGAAAGGTCTTGATGAGAACTTTTCAAAACAGGTCTTCGTTTGGCAAAGTTTGCTTCGAGGGGAAATACACGAAAAATTTGTGTCCCCCCCTCGCGATTAGACACCTGTCATCCGAAAAATCTGAAAAAAATGAAGAATGTAGGCCTTGGTGAGTACAACAACAACAAATACGTGAGAAGTCGCAATTCACTCAACTTTGTTAGTAAAAGTATGATTTATCGATTTCATTTTTTCTTGAATAAAATCTTAACGGTACCTTTAAATTCTATGAAATTCATTACACAGATGACCATCTATAAGGTTGATCTATCCTGAAAGCTTCATAAAGATTGAATAATATTTAGCGAAGTTATAGTGGTTTGAATTTTCCTGTATTACTATGGAACAATATGCGCTGCATTTATTACTATGGCAACATATGGCTATGGAACCATATGGTCTTTTTACCGACTCAGACACTACAGTCTTGTTAGGATTTGCATGAAAATTTCAGGAATGATAGATGTCATGTAGATCTCTGAGAATCGGTTCAGCTAGTGGTATCAGTAATCGTGAAACAAAATAGTGGCTGTTTTAAATGTGAAGATTGGATAATTTTGAGTTATTTTTTCCCAACTTCAACGTTTAAGGTGCATGCTTTGAACACTTGATTCAATTGAATGAATGACTGAAAATGAGTACCTACAATTAATGCTCATAAGTGAAGCAAGTCAAGGAGGCGGGAGAGAGCTCCTAGAAAAAGGGTTTTGCAACCATTCTAGGATTCGAAAAAAATTGGCCATGAATCGATGATAACAATACAAGAGAGTAGCCTCTGAAAAAAAAAAAAAAATCATCAAACGTAGCCGATATGAGTATGAAATGAACGTTTTCATGGGAGCATTTCAAAACAGTTCTTAAACTGTCAGTTTTTGCTTCAGTGGGGGCACAAGGGGGAAATACATGAAAAATGTGTGTCCTCCCTCCCGAATGGACATCTGAAATAATTATCAAGGGAGATATTTATGAGTATAACAATAACAAAAACCTCAGAAGTCGAAATTCGTTCAACTTTGTTAATAATAGTATGATCTTCGTATTTCATATTTTCTCCAATAAAATCTTCTTTGACATGTATTTTGATTTTATTCGATCTGGTGACTGCATTTTGTAAATTGAATACAAAACCCTTTTGACATGAGCGTATGTCTGTTTACCCAACTTGTTGTTTCTGAAATCTGGATTTACGACAATGAAATTTCTTCATGTAAAATTCCAAACTTTACATTTGAAGCGGCCTGTAATAATTTGTATTCTGTAGGTGGTGTCGGGTTATTTTTTAGAAACAGTTTGGAAAAAGTAGAAATAAAAAGGTGAACATGAATAATGCCGACATAATAACCATTAGTTGCAGAAATTGTGATATTCAGTACAGTTTCACTTGCGTTTATAGATTACATAAATGCACTGTAAGCGTTTTTATAGATGAATTCTCGTCATATTTGGAAAATCAAAAAAGTAAAAACACAATACCCTTGGGTGATTTCAATATTAATATTTAATCTGAGCCTCAAGATGTAGATAATTTTCTATCAGCGTTGTCATCGTTTGGATTTGATACTGCGCTTGCAGAACTCACCCGACTTAACCCCTGCATAGACCCCATATTTATTTGGCTTAATAGAAATAAACGCATAGGTTTTAAAACCGCGGCACTTGATTTAAAATTAAGTGATCACAGTCTAACTTGCATCCAATTAAAAAATAGAGTATCTAGAATGAAAGATTTTAATGATTGTGTTTATAACAAAATTGATTTTGTCTTTCTGAAGACTAATCTTCATTTTGAAATGTGGGAGGATGTTTGTTCAGCGCATGACCCCTGCGTCGCTTTTGACATTTTTCTCAAAAAGTTGCCAAAATATATATCTAATTGCAATAGAACTTTCAATAGCCGTAATAAGCGTCTCAAGAAATGGATGACTGTATCTCTTTTGAGAAAAATTAAAAAGAAAAAACAACTATGTGCCCGTGTCAAAAGACATCCTAATAATCATAGGCTTAGAGAATACTGCAGTAAAATATGTCTACAACTAAAAAGAGATATTCAACTTTGTAGAGACAACTACTTTCAAAACAGATTGGTTGAAAATGCTGGCAACCTGAAAAAAGAATGGTGTATTGTTAATGAAATTTTAAACAGAAATAATGCTGATATGGATATTGTTATAAATAATAATAAATTAACTGTATCTGATAATTTGCTAGCTTATTTAATGATTTCTTTTCAAATGCAAGTGTTTATCAAGATTCAACAATCAATAATTCTATAAACCAATTTGATAGTTCGTTAGTTTCAAGTGATAGAATATCAGAAAGTTTTTTCTTTGAGCCTTTCACAGCCTTGGAAATTCATAAAATTATTAAGTCTCTAAAATATCTAATTCAAGTTCTTCTGATAATGTGTCCAGCTCCATGTTTAAAAAATATTTCATTTCACGTTTCAGATGTATTATGCTTTATCTTCAACTTATGTGTGCAGTCTGGAGTTTTTCCTGAATCTATGAAGACAGCAGTAGTAATACCGCTTCACAATAAGGGAGATACTACTTCATTAAACAATTATCGCCTCATTTCTCTGTTATCGACTTTTTCTAAGATTTTCGAGAAAGGTATAAAATCCAGAATGCTTTCGTTTTTAGATAGTAATCATTTCTTTAGTGATTTCCAATTTGGATTCAGAAGTAGTAGATCTACCGAAGATGCACTTTTAAAATTAACAGGCGAAATATACAATAGCTTAAATGTATCAGAATTTCCAGCGTGTCGATTCATTGACATCACTTAAGCTTTTGACATGGTAGATCATACTTTACTCTAAAGTAAACTTTTCAAAGCAGGCTTTAGAGGATATATATATGACTGGTTTGTTTCCTATTTAAAAAACAGAAAGCAAATAGTTAGTATCAAGCGGAGCTTTAGCTCTGAGAAGTATATTAATGTAGGTGTTCCTCAAGGTTCTGTGTTGGGTCCAATTCTGTTTTTAATATATATTAATTCCCTATTTATTCAGCCTTTTAAAGGTAAAATCACTGCCTTTGCAGATGATACTGCCTTTACCTACTCTAGTAATAGCTTGATTGACTTTTTTTCAGATGTTAACTATGACCTAGACATTTTAAGAAGGTTGTTCAGTAAACATAAACTTTTAATAAGTAACAAAACAAAGTTTATGGCTTTTAATGTTAAAGGTCCGGTATGCAGTAACTTCTCACTAATTTATCATTCGCCGAGTTGTCTAAGATACAATTTAACTGTTAGTGATGCTGCATTTAATAAAATTGTTAACTGTAGCGAGAATCACTTTAAAATTGAAAACGTGGACAGTTTTAAATACTTAGGCATTATATTAGATCATAAGCTTAGTTGGGCCAACCACACACTTCACCTTAAGCATTATTCAAATAAAGTAGTGAGACAAATTTACCATCTAAGTCTCTACTGCAATCAGGCTATCTTAAGAGTAGTTTATGATAGCTTGCTTAAGTCTAAATTGCAATATAGTTTATCATGAGGGGGTGGAGCATATTCTAACAAAATAGATCCTTTAATTATAAAGCAAAAGCATGCAATTAGAATAATATGTAAAGTCAATCGAAAGACTTCAAGTTTCGATCTGTTCAAATCACTAAACATTCTCCCATTGCGGCACTTGTACCGCTACAAAGTACTCAAAATATTTTTTGAAAAGTCTGGATACTATTCTGTAAGATATAATGAGAACTACAACTTAAGAATGAATACTGCAACTTTTGCAAATGTTCCTACTATTTTGAAAACACACTTCTCACGCTTTTACCATGTCACGGCACCTCGTTTGTATAACATGTTACCAGAGAAAATCAGATGCGAAAGAACGAAAGAAGTTTTTCTTGATAATGTTAAGGATTGGCTTTTCCTTTTTTGATTTCTCTTCCATAAATAATGTATTATATCCCGCGGTCTAGCTTGAATATTGTTGAATATTGCATTAAACTTCCTTTTTTCCTTAATTTCATCGCATTACTTTTGTGCTTTTGTGTTGAATTTTAAATTTTTTTTTTTGAATTTAATTTAGTTGGTTTTCCCCGTCGATAATCTACACATAATTTAAATTAAATGATAACACATAATTTAAATTAAATGATAATTAAATGATAATTACACTCGCCTCTTGTCAACGTGGCAACATCATTGATCATTGAACGTGGCAATTGAAGTGCTCTTCGCTCTTAATTTTATTTCCTTGAAAATTTTTAATATTAAATTAATTAATTCCTAAAAGTCGGCAATACTTTCGCCTCATGAAATTTTTATCTAAATTTTAAAAATTTTATAGTGTAGACACATCCGATTTCGTACAAACTAATTGTGGTTTAATTTATACTCTGGACAACGTACTTTTTTCTTTTTCAAAGAATTAAGAAAGAAGAAAAAAAAAACATGCATAAAGTATAAAAATAAAAATAAATAAATAATATTAATAATTATAAAAGAAAATAATAATAACAATAACAATAATAATAAAATTAAATAATACCCAAAAAGTGATCACAATGTCTTGTAGCTCTGCGAAATGTGTCGTTAGTAGTGGAAAATCCCCCATGATTGTGTGTTTTGGGTTCTGTGAACTTCCTTTCCACGCAGCGTGCGTCAACCTGAAAGGCACTGCGGCAGATCTTATTAACAAAGTGGACAATGGAGTCCATTGGTACTGTGCATCATGTAGGCGTTACTCAGTACCTGCGTATGTCTCTCGACTCCAAACTGCAAGGAAGATGATCACTTCCTTAACCGACGAGCTAAAATCCCTGCTAGGAAAGGGCTCTTCTGCATGTTCTGAAGTCGACTCCTTGTTACAATTTGCGGATTCCTCATCTTCCAATCCATCATCTAGTACGAGCGAAAAGGCTGTGCGTTCAGTGTCGGATCTAGCTTCAATACCGACAAGAAGTAAACCGCAGGTAAAATTACCCAATGTCTCCTCTCAAGGTGAACTATCCACCTTGTGCTTAAGTGACAGCCTGAACGTCAATTCTCAACATGATATGCAGCATCAACCAGCGTTAGTATTGCAGCCAGACTACCACAATTCTGCAGAATTGATTGAACCTAGTCTCTCAATTGTTACTAGAAGTAAGTCGTTGTTGAAGCCGCTATCTATTAACCAACAACCAACGGTTTCGGAAGCTGACAATTTAAATGTACCTGATACATCACTAGCTGCTCAACAAGATATGCAGATACAGTCAGCGTTTGTACTACAGCCGGATTGCTGCAACTATGTGGAAAGAGCGGAATCTGGTCAATCTGGTCAATCACTCGTCACTAAGAACAACTCGCTGTTGAGGCCGCTTTTTATTTATCAACAATCTGATTTACTTATGATCAGCCCACCTGGTTCTTCATCCAACAGTCGGGGAGCGATTCCAAAGAAAATACCACCTCCAATTCAACATCAGAAATCGAGTGACCTCGTTCCCTCAACAGATCTCGATTCTCCTGTCATTCGTGCTTCTATACCTTTGAAGAATATCTTTATATCTAGAGTGGCGTACGAAACTTCAGTTGAGGACCTAAAGCGTTATGTCAACAAAAAGTTTGGATCATCCGTTAAAGTCTTTACTTGTCATAAATTGACTAAGGAACATTTAACGGACAAAGTAGTTGCCTCATTCAAATTGGTGATTTCTGCGAATAGTGATATTGTCCTGAATCCAAATCACTGGCCTGCTGGTGTTCTTGTTAAGCCGTTTGAATCTAGACGAAGAAATTTTCGTCGGGCGATAAACGAAATCCCAAAGCTCTAGTCACAAGTAATCTTGATGAACATTCTAATAATCATAATGTTTTTTCTACTGTATCCTCTTTAAACGTCAATGAATCTCTTTCAAACCTTAAAACTCTTCAATGTAACTTCTCTTCTCCTAATAAAATGTGTTTATCTATTTTTTACCAAAATGTACGAGGATTAAGGACCAAGCTTGAGGAACTCTTTATCTCTTATCAAGTTAGTGATGATTCTATTATCTACTTCTCCGAGACCTGGCTGAATGGAAACATTTTGAGCACTGAAATGTTTCCTGATCATATTGTATATAGATGTGACCGTGACCTGATTGCCACTAATAAGGCTGATGGTGGTGGAGTTTTAGTTGCAGTTAGCAAAGCTCTACCTAGTTCTCCTTGTTCTGATTTCTGTTTTTCTCCTACTTTAGAATGTGTTATTATCAAAATTTCTCTCCCTCATAATACAGAGCTCTTGATTTTGTCTATTTATATTCCTTGTAATTCACCTTTAACTGTTTATGAGACGTTTTTTGATGATCTATCCTCTTATCTAGTTTTGCGACATCCTCACGCCAAAATAATAGTTTGCGGGGATTTTAACTTACCATACATAGTGTGGGAAAATTATACTACTCCTTCAATCTCGTCAGTTGACCCTTTTTCTATAACCCTGTCATCTTCCCTATCTCATTGCTCCTTCTCTCAATTTAACCATATCCGCAATCCTAATGGTCGTCTCCTTGACCTTGTTCTATCAAATGTTCCAGTTAGCCATTTATCTGTATCTCAAGCCTTACATCCGTATGTTCCTCCTGATCGGCACCATCCTCCTTTATCTATAGATCTTACAGTCGATGAAATTAAATTTAACAAACCTCATCCCGCTCCAAAACTTAACTTTTTTAAAGCTAACTATGAAGCAATTAATACAGAATTACTTTCAGTCAACTGGCTAGATTTCTTTAGAGGCCTAAATTGTGACGCTGCTTTGGATAAATTTTACAAATATATTTATAATCTTATTCGCTGTTATACGCCTCTTCAGACATTCCGTAAAGCAAATCATAAGCCTTGGCTAACAAAGCGAGTGCTTAGTGCCCTACGAGCAAAAGATAAGGCACATCGTGTCTTTAAAACACTCGGCACTATTGAAGCAAGATGTAATTTTAGCAGGCTGCGTGATATTGCCAAAAAAGAGATCAGATATGCTTTGAAGGCTTATTTCGGCAGTCTGGATAGCTCCCTTGTGGCTAATAATACAAAGCCTTTTTGGTCTTATATAAGATCGCTGAAATCCTCTTCTTCCATTTCTAGTAAGGTCCGTTGGAATGGTGCAGAGGTTTCTTCTCCTCAAGAAGTGACTGACTCATTAGCCCAATTTTTCTCTTCAACTTTCTCTTCTCCCGCTGCAACTGTGCATCCTGTTGTCTTACCTAATCATCTTCCCTTCCCAATTTCCTTTATTTGTACTGATGAATCTGAAGTCGAAGCTCTGATCAATGCTCTTGATCCTAATATTAGCCCTGGGCCGGATGGTTTGCCAAACATATTTGTTAAGTCGTTAGCCTCATCGCTTAGTTTTCCTTTATCTCTCCTCTTCAATCTAAGTTTGAGTACTGGTACATTCCCAAACCCTTGAAAAACAGCTAATATTGTGCCTATTTTTAAAAGTGGTGATCCTACGTCAGTTTCCAATTATCGCCCTATTTCTTTACTGTCCTGCTTTCCAAAGTTACTTGAACGGTTGGTTCATAATCGACTCTCAAACTCACTAGCTCCTATTATTGCTCCAGAGCAGCAAGGCTTTCTCAAAGGATACTCCACTACCTCTAATTTAATGGAGTTCACAAACAGTATTGCAAGAGCTTTAGATAACCAACTGCAAGTTGATGTGATCTACACAGATTTCTCCAAGGCCTTTGACACTGTGAATCATTTACTTCTTTGTCGTAAGCTTGAAGCTCTTGGCATCTCGGGTGCTCTTCTATCTTGGATGTCATCTTATCTATCGTGTCGTCCCTGTCGAGTAAGTCTCTCTGGTATTACGTCTAGTCCTTTTTGTCCTTCATCTGGCGTTCTACAAGGTTCAATTCTTGGGCCTCTTCTCTTTCTGTTGTTCATAAATGATCTTCCCTTTGTAATTAATTCCTCGTGCCTTTTGTATGCAGATGACTTCAAAGTATTTCGAGCAGTCAAATCCCATTTAGACTGTCAGCTCCTCCAAAATGATTTGAATGCTCTAAATGAATGGTGTGCTTTAAATTATTTATGTCTTAACACTACTAAATGTCATAAAATGACTTTTTCCCTTAAGGACTCTCCTATTAATTTTAATTATATATTAAATGATGCTTTGCTCTCTGAAGTGTTCAGTCATAAAGACTTTGGAGTAACTTTTGATCCAAAACTCAAATTTGATGCACATATTTTAAATGTGATTACTAAAGCGTCTAGAGTTTGCGGGCTTATCCTTAGACATTTACATAAATTCAATAGCATCTCTTCTTCTGTCCGCCTATTTGTTTGTCTTCTTCGCCCTTTGCTTGAATACTGTTCTGTTATCTGGTCCCCCCGTTATTCCTATCTCGTGACTTCTTTAGAAACTGTCCAAAGAAAGTTCGCGCGTTTTCTTTTCCTTAAGTTTAATTTGCCGTATCAGCCTTATGAAAGTCGTTTATCTTTCCTATCTCTTCCATCCCTAATATCCCGACGAACTTATTTAGACCAATGTTTTTTGTACAAACTCTGCTACCATCAAGTCCCGTTAAATATTTTTTCTGAGCTGCGTTTCCGACAAACATCTCGTTCATCTCGGATGAATTCTTATTTCGTTATACCATATGCTAGAACTGATTTATATTTCTATTCACCAATCTTAAGAATCGTACGAAATCATAATAATATCGAGCTTGGTCCTTTTCCCTCTTCTTACATAGCATTTAAGAAAAAACTAAGAGAGTTACTACTAGTTTAACTTTTAATTATCGACGTTTTAGTATTCTTTTTCATTTAAATTTTGCTGATTGTTCTTTGCGTTCCATTTTGTGATTGGATTGTTTAGTCTGTAAGATGGAATAAATAAATAAACTAGACAACAGAGTGTTCTCAACTATTTCATAAATATATAGTATTTAGTTGTATTACTGTAATTAATTTTTAAGTATTTATGGAATAAAGTGAAGATAATAAATAATAATAATAATAATGAAAAATAATAATGGTGATACCAAGGACTATGCAGTACGTCATAATCAGACAATGTCATGAGCGTGGACATTTCGGATGGCAGAAGACCGAATATTTTGTATGACAGGAATATTTGTTTCCTTAGATGCGCGCAAAGAGCGAATAATTGATAACCAACTGTGTATGATGTATTTTGGCTGAACGGAAACATGGTAAATTGGAGGTAACGCTGAGTTCCATTGACAAGGGTGACAAACCTTTACAGATATATCACATTAACCATCTAGGACCAATGCCATCGACGAAGAAGAGTTAAAGTTACATATTCGCAGTGGTTGACGCTATTTTTAAATTTATCTGGTTATATCCAACAATATCTACGACTGCTCGAGAAGTCATAAATAAACAGCAGAAACAATCTGTTATTTTTGGGAATCCCAACCGAATAATTTCCAATTGAAGCATGGCTTTCACCTCGGAGGCTTTCCAGCAATATTGTCAAGAAGTAGGAAAACAACATTTGCCGACAACAACAGGAGTACCTCGTGGAAATGGATAAATTGAACGTATCAATCGAATCATAATACCAATTTTAACGAAGCTATCCATCGAGAATCGAACCATATGGTGCAAACATGTGGACAACGTACAACAACACATTAACGCATCCTATAGTAGAAGTGTAGGGATGAGACCTTTTGAGATAATGTTTTGTCAGAACATGAGACCGAGAAATGATGACGAGTCGCGAGCAGTAATTTACAAGGCAATTATGAATAGTTTTCAGGGACATCGATTGCATCTGAGGCAAGAAGTGGCAAAGAATATACAGAACGTTCAACAGGAAAACAAACGGAACTATGAATAAAGGTGTAGGGTGGTGAAAAGGTATCAAATCGGAGATTTGATGGCAATTCAAAGGATCTAATTCGAAACAGGGTTGAAAGTACATACGAAGTTTCTTGGGCCTTATAAAGCAATAGCTGTTCTGCGAGAATAGCGATTCTTGGAGGAGAAAGTTGGTGAACATAAAGGACCTAATCAAACGACAACGTCACGCGACGACATGAAATCATTTCCAACTACACTGGATATTCTCGGTGATATTTCATTTGAGGACGGCAGCAGCATCAAGGGCGATGCAGGTATCAGGACAGCCGATCTGTACAAACGACAATTGAACGAACTTTTCCTGTTTTTGAATTTTTGTCCGTTTAAAAGATAATGACATTGAGAGATGTATAGAGTTGAGTTTTTGACATGTACGGGAAAGTATTTGTCTTCTTGGCGCGAATAAATGATTTTGATTTTAATTTAAAAGTGTGTGCTTCAAATTTTCACTAAACCCGATCCTTACTTATATATATATATATATATATATATATATATATATATATATATATATATATATATATATATATATATGTATGTATTTACATTAATCTAAAGAAATGTGACCAATAAAATTTTGGAAATCCCTACCAAAGTTGGAACCTCTCCGTCTGCCTGCTTGTCCATATGTCGTTTTGTTTGTCCATGCATCACAGCATTTTCTTCGCTGACCACATACTCAAAAACAATGAGGTTTTTTAAGTTTTTTTTATGGCAGGTTCTTCCATATGTGGAAATGATTCTTAAAAAAAATTTTACAAAGGTATCAAAAATCAGTATCATATGAAAGATCTTAATAAGGGCTTTTCACATCATGTCTTCAACTAGCAGTATTTGCATCAAGAGATGAAAGAGAAGGGAAAGTGTATCAACAATTTGTATCCTCTCTCACTTTAAATAATTATGATCTGAAAAACCTAAAAAGCGTTATGCAAGTCTGTCTTTACTAGTACAATGTCAATAAATACAGTCTGTTCAACAGGAAAGGAATCGCAATTTTTTAAAACCATGAAATATATTTATTTTTCACTTTTTTTTCTAATGTACATACGATGTGGTAACGCGCATTCGAATTAGTAAACAGTGAAATCACCGTCATTGTCAATAACAGCTTGACAATGTCTTTGCATACTTTCAACGAGATTTTCTGCGTAAGGAGAAAAAGAACGCCTTATTTTACGAATGATCCGCGAAAGCTCCTTCAATGTTTACACAGGCTTTCCAGCAAGTTTGGCCTTCATGAAACCCCACACATTTTCGATTGGGTTGGGGTCGGGAGATTGAGAAGGCCAATCCATCGTAACGATACCATTTTCCTCCTTCCAGGTTCTGCAGAGTTTGCTACGGTGTTTCGGATCATTGTCCTCTTGTAAAACCCATTCATCACAATTCGGTCCAAATAACTTGTGTGCTGATTTAAGGAGACCCCGTTTGTTAATTTTGACCAATTTGTCTGCATTAAGATTTTCAAAAAAAAGCTCCAAACAGCCAAATCCATCCTCCGAGAAGCATCCCCAGACATTAATTTTTATTGGATGCTTAACAGTCCGCTGGATCAAAGGATTGTGACGGACGGACCAAGCATGTTTTACTGGGACCCATGCCCAAAAAGTCGCCTCATCTGAGAAGATAACTTTCGACCGATCGTGATCAATGTTTTCGATGGCCCACCCTTTGCATTTTTCTATGTGAGCTTCCGACAAAATGGTTTCGAGTTCGTAGATCGCGATGAAATGTTCGCTTTCCTTAAGCGCTTCCTAATAGTGTTAATGGCAACGTTAAGTGCCTTTTTAGCGAGTCTGGCCTCAGCTTCGCGCAGTCGAAGAGTGGGCTCACGCTCAAAAAGCTAGATGATCTTCTTGTCCTGCTTGCTCGTGGTTGCTCGCGTTTTCCCTCTAATGAGCTGGCCATCGACGTTTTTCCACACTTCGTATTGCGTCACCAACTTTTGAACAAACTTTTTCGACTTTTCAATGTATTTGGCAGCGGCAGATTGAGATAATTTTGGGCCTTGTGGGTGTTTACACAGGAAGACCGCCTGAAATCGCTTTGCGTACGTGGTACTCATTTCGGAAAACGTCCGCGCTTCTCGAAATTTCGAACGAGACTAAAATAAACTTCTGATGGCGTCGTAGTCCATTTTTCAGAGAATGCGTAGAAAAAAATTGAGACGCATATCTTTTATTATTAGCTATGCATGACTGGTTCCTTTTACGGTGAACAGACTGTATCTTGCAAGTTAAAAGTAGAAAAATTTTATTTTATTAATAACATTTCGTGAATTCTAATTTTTTGCGCAAAAACTCAAAAAGGGGTGCATAAGTTTTTCAGAAACTCGTATGCTAGCAAAAAATGCATGAACTCTGCTGATTTCACAACTATCGAGCCATAAACAGTTAATTGATTGAACCGTACCGTGAAGGTACACGTTTGCAGGGAAGTTGGATACAGACAAATAGGAATTTTAATAACAATTTCGAGAATAGTTTGGTGAATGGCAGGTGGACTTCTATCTCGACTTGCAAGCTAATTTGAATCGTCTCTCAATATATTTAAGTTGATATCTGACCTTTTCTTTGTCTAAGGATAATTATGCAATATTTTGCCATAGCAATTTTTTTTATGCAAAACCTTGTTATGAGTCCATAAATATAACACTCAAGTCTATAAAATTTATCCTCTCCTTGCATGCAAATTGACTTGCTAGAGTCCTTTGCAACGCATTTGTATTTTTGTGATGCATTGAAAACACATTATCTGTAAGCTGCTTATCATTCGGTTCTTCTCTTTGCACTTAATCCTTGCTTTTTGGTAAACTTTCACTAAACAGAATCAATAGATTTCTGGGAAACTCTTTCAACTCTTATCGAAAGCACACGAAAATTGAAAAGATAAAAGCAGTGGCTTAAGTACGACAAAATGTCTTTTTGGATTACTTCATTCTACGATACAAATGGTGACTATCGTTGTGCAAGATATTTGCATATGGAAACATGTTGAGTCCTTTTATGTTCTACCACTCCAATTTGCTGAGTGAAATGGTAGTGGAAGAAGTTAACTTTATTAGCATTTGACTCTTGGTTAGCACCCTTTTGTAGGAAACATGTTGAAAACACAAAGAACAGGGCGGGTTGATGTTTAAAAAAAGTGTTTCGTTCGTATACAGTGAATTCAATGTGCAATCGTAATGACATTACTATCCGACCTTCAAGTCGCTGGTTTGATGCTTGTCGTGACAGAACGCTTTCATTCCTTTCTTCCGTATCCCTGTAAGTCCTTGCTATCGTTGTTGCTTTGTGGATATGTCCTTTAGTATTTTATAATACTTTTCTGTGCGATTGAAATATCGACGGAAGCTAATTCGTGTTTTGCTGCTTGGGGTTCCATTACATTAAATTATGCAATTTTTTCTAGTCTCTATGTAGTAACATGTGTTCAGTATTGGATATCCGTGACTAGTAGTATATTTATCGCATTATTTTCAATTGTAGGGCTAAAATTAAGGAAGCTGTGAATCTACTAGTTTGTTTTAAAATCCTGGAGATTATTTGCTAAACGAGCTTAAAATGCAGATTGCACCCTTAGCATGGCTTTGGAGATACTTTGAATTTTTATGAAACAAACTGAAAATAAATATTTGCTTGAACAGTATATGCTAGAATAATACAATATTTCTATATATGGATGCTCAAGCACATTTGACCCCGCAGTTCCTCTATGATGAACTACTATAAGTAATAAACATTTACAGACCAGACGTGAGGCTGAGCATATCCACAATTAATACTTATATTCAATTTCAACGCCAAATATTGCATTCAAACTGCAAAGTGCATAAATTTTATTGAATTACTGAATACTATCAGAATTGTATAAGAATAATGAAAAGCTTAGTATTTGGAAAGATTAAATGCCTATTTCATTTACTTTGCATATAGTACAAGAAATAAACATAGAGGCAAACTTTCGGAGATTCCCACAAAAAAAACATTGTGGATTGCATTTTTCAATTTAATGGAAAAAAATCACGTGAACTAATAGTTTTGACAATTTCAACGCTTTTTACGCATCTCATTTATGTATACCATTCCGATACAATAACTGCATGAAAACATATTACGTCATACAAGCTTATGATTTATTTAATGTGTTAAGAATTTCTTTTAAATAGTGCAATATTATTTCTGTCAAAAACAGGCAAACTAAGTACAACGTCTTCACAGACCTAATACATTAGAATTTTTTTGATTGACGGCAACTTTGTTACCTAGATCTTGCGATATGATCCCAAAGTAGTCTCTATATGAAGATATCGACTCTTGTCACTTTAACAGTTTGATAAATTTTTCCTTTCGATATATGATGCTTCCAAGTCAAGTTAAGTCAACAACGTTTTATTCAGTACCAATCGTTATAAATTTTTAAAAGAACATAAAGCAAATTCCAAACAATAAAACTATGAAGAACTTAATGGCCCTAATGGCTCTCTAAATTAATACGTTATAAGTGAAACAAAATTTAATAAAAAAAACATTTGCAAATTTAAATTAATTAAGATTATTACATATTTTTTGATTCAATTGGAAAAAAGAGAAAAAAACAACCAGTATTATTCAAAAATTATTGATATTACTAGCACAACAGTGAATTTTTATCCTATACCTAATATGTTACACCCTAATTCTAAATAAGTTCAATCAAAAATAAACACGTTACCTATACTGAAACCTATCCCTTATTTATAATACAAATAAACAACAACACTAGATGAACTAAAAACTAAGTAACGAGAAAAAACACAAAAAAATAAAAATAAAATAAACACGAATAATTTAGTAGTCCAGTCAAATTAGTCCTTAAAATAGAAGTAAGGTTACAAAAATTCCCATAGAGCTAAAAATTTGTATGAATGTTCAGAATACTATTATAAATGAATTGTGAAAAGTCCCCGTCAATCCCCATTGTGCAAAAAACGTTATTGATGGTGAAAGTTTGCAAAAAACGGTTTTTCGCGTTTTTCAGCCAAACTGTGAGTTTTACAGCAAAAATAGTCGAGACAAAAATTGTAGATCATCCAATTCTCTACAAAAAATGTATCCACACTTTTTTAGGGTTTTGTAAAATAATTTTACAAAACCCTACTAGTTTCGCGACCAGTCTGTCCGTCTGTCCGTCTGTCCGTCCGTCCGTCCGTCCGTGTGTCACAGCAGTTTTTCTCGGAAACTACTTAAGCTAGAAACATCAAATTTTGTGTGCAGGTGTAAAGTGGTGATCTCTTCAAAGCTCAACTACAAACAAATTTTATAAGGTATTTAAGGGGGGTCTCCCCATATAGGAGAGTGACCCCCCGAAAAAAAAATTTCATTGAAGGTAGCCGATATGGGTATCAAATGAAAGGTCTTGATGAGAACTGTTCAAAACAAGTCTTAATTTAGCAAAGTTTGCTTCGAGGGGCGCACAGGGAGGGGAAATGTACGAAAAATTTATGTCCCCCCCCCTCGCGATTGGACACCTGTGATCCGAAAAATCTGAAAAAAATCAGGGATATAGGCCTTGGTGAGTACAACAACAACAAATACGTGAGAAGTCGCAATTCACTCAACTTTGTTAGTAATTGTATGATTTATCGATTTTATGTTTTCTTGAATAAAATCTTAACGGTACCCTTAAATTAAATGAAGTTCAGTACGTAGATGTCTATTTATAAGGTTGATCTCTCCTGAAAGTTTCATAAAGATTGAATCATATTTAGCGAAGTTATAGCGGTTTGAATTTTCCTGTATTACTATAGAACAATATGCGCTGCATTTATTACTATGGCAACATATGGCTATGGAACAACATGCGCCTTTTACCGACTCAGACACTACAATTTTGCTAGGATTTGCATGAAAATTTCAGGAATGATAGGTGTCATGTATATCTTTGAGAATCGGTTCAGTTAGTGGTATCAGTAATCGTAAAACAAAATAGTGGCTGTTTTAAATGCGAAGATTGAATAATTTTGAGTTATTCTTTCCCAACTTTAACGTTTAAGGTGCATGCTTTGAACACTTGATTCAATTTAATGAATGACTGAAGATGAGTACCTACAATTAATGCTCATAAGTGAAACAAGTCAAGGAGGTGGGAGAGAGCTCCCAGCAAAAGGGTTTTGTAACCATTCTAGGATTCGAAAAAATTGGCCATTGATCGATGATAACAGTACAGGAGAGTGGCCCCTGCAAAAAAAAAATTCATCAAACGTAGCCAATATGAGTATGAAATAAAAGTTTTCATGGGAGCTTTTCAAAACAGTTGTTGAACTGTCAGTTTTTGCTTTAGTGGGGACACAGGGGGGGGGGGGGTTGTAAATACATGAAAAATGTGTTTTCTCCGTCGCGGATGGACATCTGAAATAATTTTCAAGGGAGATATTTATGGGTATAACAATACCAAAAACCTCAGAAGTCGAAATTCGTTCAACTTTGTTAATAATAGTATGAGCTTCGTATTTCATACTTTCTCCAATAAAATCGTCTTTGACATGTTTCTTGATTTGATTCGATCTGCGTGACTGCAGTTTGTAAATTGAATACAAAACCCTTCTGACATGAGCGTAGGTCTGTTTACCCAACTTGTTTCATAAGTATTGCCATTTTCGTGATATAGCAGTTGAAAGAATTGAAAAAAAAATATTTTATTCTTAATATGCACGTTAATGTACTTTTATATATATTTTTGAACCGTTATACGGGTAAACATATGAGTCCCTACGTCTTATGCATACAAATTATAAAATTTTTAAAATATAAATGAACGTGAAAAACTCCGCCCCTTTTTTCATTCAGTCACATTGGCCTTGAGTAACATCTGTCTTCCATTCGATTGTCAGCGTGGCGATGCTCGTATACCTGCTCCGTTTCAAAGTTCTTATACTCAACAAAGTACTGTTAGTCGTAAGCATTCCTTCGTAGTGACGACTCCAGGCTATTGCTTGTATTTTGTAACAAAGTGTGTGCATTTTACTGTTTAAAAAAAATGTCGCGATTTTGCTTTATTTTTAGTCAACCTTTGACTGAAAGTGGAGTTGTTACTGTTGATCGCGGCATGAAAGCATTAATTGATGCAAGTATTGAAGTAATATTGAATGTTAAAAGAAAAATTTACAACTGAAAATATTCTTGTAAAACAAGCTGAAAATGATGCTGATGTTCTGAACACTGAAACAGCAATGGAACAATTCAACTTAACAAATTCAACTATTGGTGTTGGTGAAGATGTCGATTTATTTGTATTACTTACTGCTCGAACTCCAACAGAAAAAAATATTTATTTTTTCAAACCGGGAAAGACTCAGCAGCAATCGGAAATATATTCGTCAAAAAGTTTCTGCGCTTTTCCAAAATGCCAAAATCATATACTTTTTCTACACGCAATAACTGGCTGCGATACATCAGCATTTTTCAAGAGGCCAAAACAACGGTTTTGAAACTGTTCGAGAAACAAAATTTAATTAATTATGCTGAAGTTTTTAAACAAAGTAACTCTACTCCAGAAGTTATAATCACTAATGGAATTCGCTTTCTTCTTTCTATGTACGGACCTCCAAAAAAAGTTACCTGCTTGGACAAACTCCGATACTTATCTTATGCAAAAACCACTTATAATAGAAAACAAGTGCAACTAGCTTGTCTTTCCCTAGCCTCTGCTGCTCCTCAACAACATCTATTCCGGGTATATTGTCAAGTTCAAGTGTGGCTTGGTAATAAAATGGATCCAGAAGACCGGAGTTGGAAGTTAGTTGACAATGCATTAGAACCAATTCATACGTTACTCCCACCTGCACCAGAAAAACTTCTTAATACCATATTTTGCAATTGCAAAAAAGATTGCAATGCTAAACGCGGATGTAAAAAGGTTGGACTGTTTTGTTCTTTATCATGTACCAATTGTCAAGGACAGTCGTACTCCAATGTTGAATCGATAATGTTGAGGATAATTACCATATCAGTGATGAGACATATGATGAATCACTTTTAGAACATTTTTGTATTCAGCAGGAAGATGAAGACAAAGAAGATGTAGAAAAAGAAGAAGAAGAAAACGAAGGCAGTACACTAGAAGTTCCATTGGATTATTATGAATCCGACGAATAATTTTTGCAAATTATTTTTTCATTTATATATTACATAATTTACACAGCTTTCATCATTTTCAATACTCAATTTGAATTCAATAGGATAACAAAAGATCGTGAAATAGGCCTACCGGGGAAAACATGTTGAAAAAAAAGCGCCAAGCACACTACCTCATAGGTGGTGTGGAAACGTGTGCATATTACGAATAAAATATTTTTTTCAATTCTTTCAACCGCTATACCACGGGAATGGCAATACTAATGAAAACAAGTTGGGTAGACAGACCTATGCTCATTTCAGAAGGGTTTTGTACTCAACTTACAAAATGCAGTAACCAGCAACGAATAAAATCAAGAAACACGTCATGTTTGAGGATCATACTATTATTAACAAAGTTGAAAGAATTTCGACTTCTGAGGTATTTGTTAAAGTTGTACCCATAAATATCTCGCTTGATAATTTTTTCAGATTTTTTAAGATCACGGGTGTCCATTCGCGAGGGAGGAAACACATTTTTCATGTATTCCCCCCCCCCCCCTGTGCCCCCACTGAAGCAAAAACTGTCAGTTTAAGAACTGCTTTGAAAAGCTCTCAAAGAGAACTTTCCTTTGATACTCATATCGGCTACTTTTCATGAAATTTTTCAGGGGCCACTCCTCTGTACTGTAATCATCGATTCATGGCCTATTTTTTCGAATCCTAGAATGGTTACTAAGTCCTTTTGCTGGGAGCTCTCTCCTGCCTCTTCGACTTGTTTCAATTGTATGTACTCATCTTCATGATACCTATCATTCCTGAAATTTTCATGCAAATCTTAGCAAAGCTGTAGTGTCTAAGTCGGTAAAAAGCGCATATGGCTCCATAGCCATATGTTTCCATAGTAATACAAGGCACATTGTTCCATAGTAATACAGAAAAATTCAAATCGCTATAACTTCGTTAAATACTATTCGATCTTTGTGAAATTTTCAGAAAAGATCAATCTTATAAATAGTCATCTGTTCACTATTTTATTGAATTTAAGGGTACCGTTTAGATTTTATTCAATAAACATAAAATCGATAAATCATACTATTACTAACAAAGTTGAGTGAATTTCGACTTCTCATGTATTTGTTGTTGTTTTGCTCACTAAGGCCTACATTCGTGATTTTTTTCAGATTTTTCGGATGGAAGGTGTCCAATCGCGAGGGGGGGGGGGGGGGGCACGCGAAAAGTTCGTACATTTCCCCTTCCCTTGCCCCCATCGGTACTCATAAGGCAATTTTAAGACTTGTTTTGAAAAGATCTCATTGGTACCTTTCCAATGACACCCTACTCGACTACCAATGATGAAATTTTTTTTGAATCCTCCCTATATGGGGAGACCCCCTTAAACCCCTTTGAAAAATTTTTCCGCCCTTGAACTTTCAAGAAGCCACCACTTCTGACCTTTCCACAAATTTTCATGGCTGTAGCCTCTATAGTTTCGGAGAAAAAGTGCTGTGACATGCAGACGGACGGACGGACGGATGGACGGACAGACGGACACAGGTCGTGATTGCAAAAGGGTTTTGTATTTTAGTACAAAACCCTTAAAAGTGTGGATAAATTTTTTGTAGAGAATCGGATGATCTACTATTTTTGTCTAGACTATTTTTGCTGTAAAACTCACCGTTTAGCTGAATAACGTGAAAGACCTATTTTTGCAAACTTTCACCATCAATAACATTTTTTGCACAATGGGGATTGACAGGGACTTTTCACAATTCATTTATAATAGTATTCTGAACATTCATACCAATTTTTAGCTCTATGGGAATTTTTGCACCATCAAAGTCTAATGTGACTGGACTATAGACATTGTCATTCAGCCACCAATACCTAGATTGCTCCGTCTCAGCTCGACAAGCCTCAACGCATCTAGCAAATGAGTGTCTCCATTGGAATTGTTGGTCTCGTGCACTCAAATTCGGGGGATATTTTATCTTCTTATCGGTGGCCCGTCTATATATGTGATATATGGTTGGGACACCGTCAGAATCAAAAACATAACGATTCATGTCCAAATAAACGAATGCTTCTTGAGGAACGAAGCTAGTAGCGAGGCATTTCACAATATACCCGTCTGTAGTGTGGAACGGCTGTGAAAATCAAGGATTTTCACTCACAGTTTTAAATCTTGCGATATGATTCCGAAGAAGATATCGACTTTCATCATTGAACAGTTTGATAAATTCTTCTATTCGATATATAATGCTTCCAATCCATCTCAGGCTTTCTGTACAAACCAGTACATGTACGAATACATTTCCTTCGAAAACTCTTAATTTTTACATTGTACTAGCACTCTGGTTGTACCAGTTTTGACATCCATATGTCAAAACTGGTCTAACCAGGGTCTTGTAACAAATAACTTTGACTTTTCGATCAATGTACCTGGAATGAAAGAATCGCCGAAGAGCCATGACTAATTTTTATGCTTTACTGAGCATGATTTTGACATGTTCAGTATAGTACAGATACTGATCAGGATGAACACCGAGGTATCCAACACAGGATTTATGTGGAACTCGTTCTGAACTACCCTCACCAGCCATGATGTGGAAATCCTTCCAATTACGTTTCAGAACTTGACTGGCCCCCTGGAGCGTTGTCCGAAACAAAATTGTTTCGCACTTCTGCGCATTAATTTCATTTGCCAATTGTCGGTGTAGAGCTGCACATCATTAAACATTGCTCTGAATTATTGTAGCCTTTCGGTCTGCCGTATAGATGATCAGATCATCAGCAAACGCTACCTTTGATCACGTTGGCGAGACGTTAAAATAAAAGCTGTTCAATAGCTTGCGAATGAAGATTGAGAAAAGCAGAGGTACAGTAACTGTTTCCTGCTGTAGACCAATCAAAACCTTGAATTCGCACATCGTTGTCAGATTTCCATTAGTTACAACAAATGATTTTCCGTATAACATTTTGCACATTGTGGCGACAAGGTGTCACATTCTTTGTTGTTTAGTTTCCAACAGATTTCTGAAGTTACTTTCGTTATTACATGTGTGGTCGAATGCCTGGCAGGAAAACCAAACTGGCAATTCGGCATCAACTCATATTTCTCAATGTGGGCGTTTAATGCTCTGTTGAGTATCACTTCAAACACCTTGCCGATGTTAGGTAGCAAGCTGATTGGGCGATAGTTTTTGGGTCATGAAGATTCTTTTCCTTTCTTCAAGATCGGAAATACCTTAGCTTTTTTCCACTCATTTGGAAAATATGAATAGTTCAACATGTTGAACAATATGCAATAATTCCTAATAGCAACCTCAGGCCAATGAACTATATTTGGAATATCAAAACAAACAATTTTTTATATCCTTTTTTGGGTGAATTATACGTTTGATTTCCTCGTACACGCGTTTTGGAAGGTACTTCCTTCCTTCAGTGAGCACTGAAGAAGGAAGGAAGTACCTTCCGAAACGCGCGTACGAGGAAATAATACGAAAAATTCACCCAAAAAAGGAAATAAAAAATTTTTTGTTTTGATTTTACCCCGAGGCGAAAACGGTCCGGAAACGCAAAACGTTTGTTATATTTGGAATACCGTCAGTACCACATGATTTTTTGTTGTTTGTTCTACGAAATACAAAACACAAGTCTTCATAGCTGACAAAATAGTCAATAAGATTCAAGCTCGGCAGAAAGTCAGATGTTAATGTTTCATTGAAATAAAGAATTGATTTGAAGTCGGAAACTTTTGCTTCAACGACTTCTGAAAATATTTGATTCCCTCTCTCTGGGTTTGGCAGATGAACTAATTCAATCCAATCAGGACAAATTTCTGCAATCCATCACATATAATCCTGTTTCCACTTCTACCCGGAGTCGTACTATCAATTTCGGTACCAGCCCTATCGAGAAGATTTATCTCATCACTAGCGACTTCAAGATTCGATACCTTCACTCAAGACTTCTTACGAAAAGGCTATTCACTTTATCAAAAACGCCATCTGGGACTTGTGGACTAATACCCCTCAGTTTTACCGCCCATTGATTGCTGACCTCACTCCTGAAGTATAAATTGATTAAGTTTTGGACATTCTTGAGGTGTAATATCAACAAAGCCAACGAGGGATGGTTGTAGTCCAAAAAGTGTCGATAAATATTGTTGACGCGTGTAAGCAGAAGGCTTTCAATCTTTCTAACCTTGTGATGGTTGGTGTTTCATATCTTTCCATATTGTTTCGATGTTTAATCTTAGGAACAACTTTCTTAATCGTTTCCAACGTCAGTTTCTCTAACTTCAACAAATAGAGATCTATTGGATCGTCAGTTAGATTTCTGTTATTAGGGACCATTGAGCAAGCGTCGCCATCATCAGAAGGAGGACATTGCTTCTGGTTCCCTACTATGGACCACTCAGGGCCTTGATGTCGAGCATTATCGTCAGATTTCCATCAGTAACAACAAACGATTTCCCAGTTAACATTTTGTTCATCATGGTATCAAAGTATCTGGGGAACGTGTCCTGAAAGAGTACAAAAATTAGTCCATCTAACCACACCATATCGAAGGCTTCCTCCATATCAAACAGAGATGCTCCAATACATTTTCTTTTATTTAGTTTCGAACAGATGTCTGAGGTTACTTTCGCTATCGCATGCCTGGCACGAAAACCGAATTGGCGACTTGGCATCAACTCATGTTTCTCAACGCGGATGTTTAATGCTTTGTTTAGTATCACTTAAAACACCTTGCAGATGTTAGGCACCAAACCAATTGAGCGATAGCTATTGGGGCACGAAGATTCTTTTCCTAAGCTCAAGATCGGAAATACCTTGGCCTTTTTCTATTCGTTTGGGAAATATGAATTGCTCAACAAGTTGTTGAACAATATGCAATCATTCCTAATAGCAACCTTAGGCAAATGTCGTTGAACTGTGTTTGGAATACCATCAGCACTACATATTTTCTTGCTGTTTATCTTGCCAAATATGAAACACAAGTCTTCATAGCTGACAAAATAGTCAATACGATTCAAGCTTGGTATGAGGTCAGATGTTAATGTTTCATTGAAATGAGGAAGAGATTTGCTTCAACGATATCTGAAAATATTTGATTTCTTCGCTCAGGGTTTGATCGATAAACCAATTCAAAATGTGTTACAATCAGGGCAAGTTTCTGCAATCCATCACATATAATCCTGTTTCCATTTCTTTCCGGAATCGTAGTATCAATTTTGATTTCAGCCCCATCGAGAAGATTTATCTCATCACTAGCGACTTCACGATTCGATACCTTCACTCAAGACTTCTTACGGAAAAGGCTATTCACTTTCGTAAAAACACCATCTGGATCCTGTGGGCTGATTCTCCTCAGTTTCACGCCCATTGATTGCTGACCTCACTCCTGAAGTACGAATTGATTAAGTTCCGGACATTCTTGAGGTGTAATATCAACAAAGCCAACGAGGGATGGTTGTAGCCCAAAAATCACCGATAAATATTGTTGACGCGTGTAAGAAGGAGGCTTTTCAATCTTTTTCTCCGTGTGATAGTTATTTCCAACGTCAGCTCTTCTTACTTTGACAAATAGAGATCTATTTCAGTATTGGTTAGTTTTCTGCCATTAAAAACCATTGAGCAAGCATTGTCATCTCAGAAAGAAGGCATTGCTTCTGCTAATCCATATTAAACTTCTTTTGAAACTTTCCCCAGTCTGTTTTTTTGTAAATTCAACCGATAATTTTCATGTTGAACTGGAATGAGAAAGACATCACCCCTTTGATGATTGATTTCCATTACGATTGCGTAAAGATACACCTGCAATATCCGTTGAGGATTTTTAAAGCTGAATTCAAGTCTTGCATCAGCAATGCAAAGGTCCAAATATGAATTTGTCTTAGCGTATGTTGGGAGCTTCAACCCATTTAGATTGCGCCTGTATTCAATTTGGTACGCTGTTATCCACGATTTCAAGAATACACCTCTGGGATTATTGTTGGCGTTCAGTCATGATGTATGTTTGGCATTCAGGTCAACAACAAGGATTTAATTGCTATGCAGCCTGTTTGATTTGAGTGTTTCAAACAAGGAATTGAGCTCCTCCTTGAACTTGAGGACATTTTGACTAGTTGCATAGGAGATGACAAAGAGGTTACGCCTACCTGTCAGTGACATTTTGAAAACGGACACTTCAAGAAATTCAAAGTTTTTTGAATTTGACTTTTTCAATATTTTTGAAACAAAAAGGTCATCTAACCAATACCCCAGTGCCACCTCCTGCGTCACGGTTTACCCAATCGTTTCTTACGAGTTCAAAATCCTTGAATGTCATCGAGTGCCATGAACTGAGCTGAGCTTTAGTGAAAAGCATGATCTAAGGCTTTTGCTTAACAAGAAATTCAAGGAAATGGTCACGTTGGTGTAAAGAGAGTTGTCATTTGTCGAGATGAGACCAAGCTTATCCATGAAAATGTGGCTGAATGACTATTCATTCAAAAGCGTGTTGGCTTACGCGTTGAGAAACTAAATTGATTTTTTGATCTTGCGTGTTTATTCTTTCTGAAAGAGATTTAGCTGTTGGTAAATTTTGAGAAGCAGTTCATTATTGCAACTTACATTATTTATTTTATTTATATTGATGGTGCTGGTCCTCTAGTAGCAAGTGCAAATGATAATCCGGCTTTGACGAAGTTGGAAGGTAACACATTGCGATGTACTTGGGATTGTTTTGGGGGAAATTTAACTTTTACAAAATGATACCTAGGGCATCCGCAATATGATGCTGGATGACCAAATATACCGCAGTTGTTCCTGCTTGAAAAAAGTAAATGAAACACAATTAGCAATTGGTTGACTAACAATGGTTTATTGTTGCCGCTCTGTCTTAATTTATGCCTACATTTCGCTTTAACTGCATAAATTCTTAGCTGGCGCGTGGAAACAATTATGGCTATTTCAAGCGAGCTCAATATTTTTCAATTGAACTTTGATTGACTCAATATTTGCTTGAAGTGGCAGTAATTTCACATTTTAATATTTATTGAACATATGCTTACTTGATGCAATTGCAAATTACAGATGTATGAACTTAAGGTAATTGTACTCCTTTTTGTCTTCTTAACGTTAGCAAATCTTTACATAATTAATTGTATACAAAAGGTAAATGGCTTTTATTTTCCTTAGTACTAGTTACTCGTACAGCAGTTAATGCATTATAATTTTTCTATTGCATTATAAATTTTTTTGGCTCCATTTGCATTCACTGGGGGCACGAATAGTGCATCGCATAAGTGGCAGCCAAGTGACCGAATCTTTGGCACCTATAACACTGGTTGACCTTAGTTTTTGGAGCCTCACAACTCTCAAGTTCAAGTACTTTACCTATGGAAGGGCACTTGGACTTCTATCGTTAGAAATACCAAATAAATGGTAATATTTTGCATTCAACAGTTGATCTCCTGGTGGCAAAATTTTCGCACTAATGAATTTGAGCTAGTGCTACTTCCTGTAACATTTCAAGGAGAATAACTGTATTCTTCGTACAGTCCAAGTCCTTCAACAGGAAAGTCTGATTTTTTTCCGCCTGTGGCGTGTATGTGAAGTGGGAAGCTTTTACACTATTAAGAGCATCTTTCGCTAGCTTGAAATCAGCCAATGTTTTTGTTTTAATTGTGAGTTTATCAGCGGTCACTCTCTTAGCTTCGAAATAATCGATTTCATGTTCGGCTGCCAATAGCTGAACCAAAATCCCTCCACGCTGCCCAAAAACATTGTTCGGAGGAGCTTTCTCAGTTTTCTTAGTAGTTTTGATAGGAGAAGCAGCAGACACACCGGTTGGCTAGTTCTCCTCTTCCTTGTTAATACTAGAATCATTAATATTACATATTTTTTCTTGGCACTCCATCTCGATGTCCATATATCATTCATCGCAGCAAGAACCGCATAGCCATCCAGCGGTGGGAAGCCATCAGGCTCCCCCATGCTCCAGCAAAAAAAAAACGTTTCTTCTTCTTTTTGAAGTTTTTGAGACTTCCTCGCAAGCAAAATCCAAATAATCGATAAATTTTTCGAAATATTCGACGAATTAGTTTCGAATTGATGAGCTGACAGTAGCTTTTAAAAACACGTATACACGCAACAAATGTGAGACGTTGGATCCATTATATTCCATGAATTACTACAATATTTTATGAAGCAAATATCTAATGTTCTGTAATAACTTGCTGCTTTGTTTTTGGAGAGGGATCTTATATTTGGCACTATGACAGCTCCAATCAGAGATTTTTGTCCGCGATCCGTTGTCAAGGAAAGTTGCATCCTCCGGAGGGTTTGCCGTGAACTCATCTCCCATCCGTGCACAATTGACCTCGTGACACTGTGATTGTGCCGACTGTCGTGAAACTGTGATTGTTTCCGGCTTTTTTTTTCTATGGGTAATGTGGTGACGACGCAAAAACTTGAGTGCTAGGAATGAAGATGTTTCCATGTTTTCATGGAAAAAGTTGCGTTGTGCTTTCGTGGTATCATTTTCCACCAACATTCTGGCATTGTTGACATTTGAATAAGAAATTTGTCAACATTTCGCTGATCGCATTCAATTTCTAAGTGCTTTCATCCGTAGGTGCTAGATTTTCATTTGTTTTAGGCGAGTAATTCGTGTGTGTTACATCAATGCACCTACCTGGGGCAGTTTTGAGGAATCGCGTTCTCCGATTAGACATAGCGAAGGAGCTTTTGCTGAGGAACTGACAAGAGATACAATGAGGTACACCTCTTGCATATTACTTGGGTTCTGCTGTGAGTTACTCCCGTTTTAAGTCGATAATAACGTTAAGCCTAAAAAGCAAAGTGCATGATTTCGTATTTATGAAAATATTCAAAGTAATGGTACATGTAAATCAAACATTTTAAACAGTTTTTGTTGATCTATCAATGAGACATTTAGAACCACGAATGGAAAGCGTTGGTTGTTGTTTTATGAATAATATATTCTCATGCAATTAAAACACCATAAAAGAAATACATTATGCGTAATTATAAGAATCTTAACTATTTTTGTTTTTAGAAAAAGGTTTATGGAAGTACTTGATAAAAGATACTGTAAAACTCAATACGCCTTGAAATAATGTCAGAAATTTTTATACTCTAGTTAGAAAAATAGTAAAATTTTTATATGTAATAAATATATAATAAATAAAAGTATGTGAAAACTGCATGAAACAAAATTTTAACTGGAAAAAATGCAAACACTTATTTTTTATTGTAATAGAAGGATCCACGACGATTATGCGTTAAACAAAATATCATCTAAATGCTTGCCATGGCTAAGGTGGCATGCTTCTATCCGATGGTCCATATTTTCAATGACTCTGACACATAATTGAGGTTCAATGTTCCTAAATGTGCTGAATTATCTCATCTTTTAGCTCTTGGATTGTTCTAGGCTTATTGACGTGCACTTTTTCTTTTAAATATCCCCAGAGAAAAAAGTCAAACGGTGTAAAATCACATGATCGTGGCGGCCAATTAACATCGCTACAAAGTGAGATAATACGGCCATTGAATTTCTCGCACAAAAGAGCCATTGTTTTGTTGGCTGTGCGGCAAGTGACACCCTCCTGTTGAAACCACATCGTCCAGGTCCAGTGCATCAATTTCTGGCCACAGTAAGTCCGTTATCATCTCGCAGTAGCGAACAGCATTCACGGTTACTGCTTGACCGTCGACATTTTTGAAGAAGTACGGCCCGATGACGCCGCCAGCCCATAAACCGCGTCAAAACGTCACCTTTTATAGATACATCGGCTTTTTAATAATCACTTGTAGATGGTCATTTGCCCAAATGTGGCAATTCTGCTTGTTAACGAATCCACTGAGGTGAAAGTGTGCCTTGTCACTGAAGATGATTTTCATTGCAAAGTTACCATTCCCTTCTGTCTGTTCAACCAACCATTTGGCGTATTGCGGACGCTTGAAATGGTCAGTAGGCTTCCGGTCTTGAGTCAATTGAACCGTGTAAGGGTGTAAATTCAAATCTTTATTCAAAATTCGCATCAGTGATGTTCGTGAGATGTTCAATTGTTGAGCACGATGACGAGTCGAGGTCGACGGCTCTTCTGCCACACTATCGCGAACAACAGCAATGCTTTCCGCAGAACGAACTGGGTGAGAATGCACAAGTGATTTCACATTTCCTACTGACTGGGTTTGTTGAAATTTGTGCGCAATTCTCCCGATTGTGGACACATTTGGCCGATTATACTGGCAAAAAAAAAAAATGACGAAGTGCATGAAATGCATTTTGATTTGAACGCCCATTTTCGTAAAAAGCTTCAACAACCTTAGCACGCTACTAAAATGTGTACCTCTTCATGATTGAATTTGCCAAACACTGACACAAAGAAATGTCAAATTAAGTTGGACGAAAAACTTGACGTTAAGATGTGACACTATTAACAACATATATTATGGTTGGATCTCCTTTATCACCATCACCATATCTTTGAGCTCGAGTAAAGTTGCTGGCTTGTTGACATTGACCAGTGACTTGATATGGTTCCGTAAAAACAAATCCAATGGCGTTAGATTGCACGAACGAGGTGGCCATTCGACCAGACCATTTCTCGAGAGAACACGTTCACCAAATTTGCTTTTCAATAAATTAATTGTGAGGCACGCTGAATGACTAGTGGCACCGTCTTGTTGAAACCATATATCGTTGATGTGAAGTTCATCCAATCCTGGCCACAAATAATGTTCCAATATAACACGATAGCGCTCTCCATGGACGGTAACATGACTGTCATTTCATCCACGAAAAAATATGGCCTAATCACACGTCCGGCATGAAAACCACACCGAACACTAATGTTTTGCAGATGCAATGGTATCTTAAGAAGCACATGTAGGTGCTGACCAATGATGCATAATTTGCTTATTAACACAGCTATTGAGCCAGAAATGAGCTTCATCACTGAAGATGATTTTTGGATAAAATTCTACATTTTCTTCAAGCTTTTCCAGAGCCCAATTGGAGAAGTTTCGGCATTTTTAATGATCAAGTGGCTTTAGTTCTTGAGTCAGTTTGATCTCGTAACCATGTAGGCCAAGATCTTTTCGCAAAATACGCTACAGTGTCGTTTGAGCGATGCACAATTCTTAAGAACGACGTGAAATTGATTGATTTGGTTGATTTTGATTCGATGCACTTACGGCTTTGACATTTCTTTCGTTTCGAGCGAATTAGAGTTAGTATTCTTAAAATTGCGACCACCGACTCAAAATTTCGGTAATAAGTTTTAATAAGTTCCAAACGTTGCTGGTTTGTGAACTTTACCATGATAAAAATCTCGACTTTTACTAATGTTTGTACATTGGCAAGTCTTTAAAAAAGTTTAAGGGTGCGTTCATATAAGGAAACAAGTTTTTTATGCCCCTACCGGAAAAACCTACATAATAAAATAGCGGAAAGTTTTTAAAACACATCAGAAAATTTATTAACTGCTTTTGTGGGCTTTCAAGCCGTCAAAAGTTATATAATATTCAAAGATTCTTATTTCTTTTAAAAAGAAATTATTGTATTTAGTTCAACAAAAATATATTTTTGAATCCAAATAATCATTGCAGGCTGTAGTCTTTACCTTCGCCATCCGACACAATTGAACCATTCTTTATGAGAACTTGCTATTAAATTACATGAAATAACATTACCATTTTTATGAGATTAAGGAAGAGCTTTTTATGAGCTGTATAAATTCAATGAAATGCTTCTTTATGACAAGTTTCTCTTTTGACTTCTACAGCCGTATGTACTTGAGCTCATAAATCATATAATAATTCACGAATGAGTATGTTTACTCTAAGTATGTATGGTTTTAGCAGTATTCCTATCTTCTGAGTTTGTATCATAGCAATTATGTACATGAAATTTCAACAGGAAATTCACGTTTGCAACTCGTGATTAAAATTTTACAAACTGGACGACTCCAAAATGCATTTGGTGCACAGCCTTTGTTACCAAACATTAATTTTTAAGTAAGGAAAAAATTCGTCCTAAAATCACAGGAGGGTTTGTACTTCTTTTTTGCTAAAATACCTTAAGAAGGGGATGATACAATAAACTTAAATACACCTGTTCAAGTGGCTTATGTAGATAAAATAGTCTACCACACAATTTTTGTTTTTTCAAGTATTTTACTTTTATAGGTTGCAGTTAAATTTGCTAGCTCTTTCTCCGTGTAATCCAGGCTTCATGGAAAAAATCATTTCAGATTTCCCTACCTTCCCAATAAAAATTAAGCCTCCTATAGTTTTTCAATGCACTAGTCTCAATGATGATATTGGCTCTCCATATTGCCAATTCAATATCCTAACCATTCCTTTTAATGTCAGAATTATTTGACTGGTTTCATATTGGCACATATCCTGCCTGTCTCTATGGGCATTTGGTGAATAATCTGATTTTGAAACAAAATTACAATGGCAAACAATAAAATTGCCGGAAGCGTATCTCGAAACGACATCAACCAATTTGCCATTGTGAGCAGAGTTAACAATCTGCTCATTAGGATGAACATTGAATCGTTACTTGGTCAGTTTCCAATGTCCTATGTATAGTCTACTCGTATGTATATTGTAGGTGCATATACACACAAGTAGGAACATGAGCATATTTGTGTTCACTCATGCTTGCTAACCTGGCTACAAGGAAAAGTTTAGAAAACTAGATATGATTTCGTAAGGACTGCAGTTTTTACGTTGGACAGTAAGCAATAAAATGTTTAGGACGTTATCATTGCATTACATTTGGACATTTTAAAACTATTGCATTGTCGTTAGGTTTCAGATGGCATACGAATTTGATTAAAGTTTTTTCATAAGTCGATATCTGTTGGCATTTAAAACGATTTCATATTTTTTGTGTTTTGGATGTTTTGACAATTTATAAAAAAATAAGTTTTATCCCTTACATTTTTTAAAGACGTAATTTCAATGAAATCGAGTGAACCATCTGGATACTCTTGACTTTCTGCGGTAAAAAAATTTTCTTTTTTGGTTGAAATAATGCAAACAGTTAGATTTGAACTGACTTTCCCTTCACTATTAATTACACTTAACCTCCTGCGTATATTTGTCCTATGCATAGTAATGGGATTTAAAAATAATATGAGCTTACTTTTACCTGGCAACACAATGCCACTAGTGGCAATGCGTTCATTGGTTCCCATTTGATAACTGATAGGAAACATCAACTGTAATCTTTCATAGTGTTCAAAATAGCAGTTTCATATAAACGCCGCAGCATGCATCCACGCAAACGTAGTAAATCCATAATCATCTGTCGAATTATTTAGTGATGTGTCTTTTGGTGATAAAATAGCATGATTAGTGTTGTGAACTGAAAATTTGATGTAACATTTTCTTGAAAAACTAGATAATGGGGTATTAACTTGATATTTTTTCATTTGTCCTTTGCAAAGTACAACAGCACATAAGTAATATTTTTAATTACCTGTGCTCCCATATCAAATGCAAGTACATAAATGGATTCTTTGTATGTTTTATGTTACACAGGTTTGACAGATAAGGAAATTGCAGAAGCTTTAATGACTCTGTAATGAATCATGCGACGCCGCTGGTGACCACTACTAGCACACCTTGCTGCTAGGTGGCTTGTCATTTCACGTTGGTTGCGACGGGCGCACATCCCCCGTCAATTTTGTCGTGGGATGTTATTGGAATACAATCAAATACTATGTATGTATCATATCCTCTCTTTGCATTTACTTACTGTACTATCATTACTATACTTTCTCTTTCATACTATTAATACATTGTAAAATTGAATTAAGTTTTTAGTCGTAACCGTGAGCTTGACCTGATAAGTAATAAACCTTGTGAAATATAATTGAAACTATGTGTTTTAAATTAAAATTCAATATAAATTATAATGGGTTATGGGCCCAGGTCGCTCTATAACTATAATTATTAAAATAAAGTGCTCTAAATAAAACCCAAAAATAAATAATTAAAATCGGTGGTGATCAAAAAGTGATCGATTAAAATGGCGACTCTAATGGCAAATTTCGAGAAGTTGACCGAGTCCAACTACGAAAGTTGGAAATTGCAAATGGAGAGTAGTCTAGAGTTTTACAATCTATGGGACTATGTGTCCGGTGAAACTAAGTGTCCAGACGAAGACGAAAAATTAATAGAAGCTTGGAAAAGGAAGGATCGAAAGGCTCTTGCAAATATCCGATTAAGTGTTACAGTTAACCAACTTATGCATATAAAATATAGTTCGACTTCAAAGGAAGCATGGTCGACCCTCGAGAAGGTTTACAAGAGGGATTCTCCCGCGCAAAAGGTATCTTTGTATAAGTCACTAATACAATTGCGTTTAAAGGATGGCGATAGTATGCAAACCCATCTAAGTAACTTTGGGCAAATAGTTGACAAAATGAGTGAACTCCAAATCAAAATGGATGATGAGACATTATCCATTATGTTACTATGTTCACTACCACTACAATATGAAAATTTTGTAATCGCTATAGAAACTAGAGACTCATTGCCATCACTTTCTGACCTAAAATTGAAGTTGATTGAAGAAGAAAAAAGAAAAAACAACGATGACGTCAATGAGAGTGGAAGTGAAACGGTGCTATACACTAAGCAAAATAAAAAATCGTTCAATCCTCCTAGTAATACTAATATATCAGCTTCTACTAAAAGAAGGAAAGGTATATGCTACATTTGCAAGCGTAAAGGGCACTACGCAAATGAGTGTAGACACAAAAACACTCATACTAAACAGGTTCCTTTCGCATCAGTCTACAATTGCAGTAAATCAACTGACTTGTGGTGCTTAGACAGTGGAGCGAGTTCCCATATGGTTAACAAAACGCATTTGCTTACTGAAACACATAAAATTGTTGCCGAAATAGAACTAGCGGACCAACGAAAAGTGACAACTAGTATCAGCGGTGTAGCGTCAATCAATACAATATATGGAGGAGTGGATTTAACTGAAACATTGTACACCCCATCGTTAAAAATGAATTTCGTATCAGTATCTAAAACAGTACAGCGTGGATGTATAGTGAAATTCGTAAAAAACAAAGCTTATGTTCAGAAAAATGGAATAACTATATTAAGTGCAACTAATAGAAATGGTTTATACATAATAGACTGTAAAAGTGATCAACTGAATGCAATCAGTGCTAAAAACCTTGAAATTGTTAAATGGCATAAAAGACTAGGACATCTAAATAAAAGTGATTTAAATATTATAATAAAAAATGAACTAGTGCGTGGCATAACAAACGTGGAAACTGACGATTTTGATTGCATAACTTGTGCTAGAGCAAAACTTGCTGCAAAGCCTTTTCCTAAGCGAAGTGAAAACAGGGCGAAGGATCTAATGGAGCTCGTTCATAGCGACATTTGCCAAGCTAGTTGCTCATCGTATGGCGGAGCAAAATATTTTATATCATTCATTGATGATAAAAGTAGATTCACCAAAATTTTCTTGATCAAATCAAAAGATGAAGCGTTAGCTCGATTCAAAGAATTCAAAGCAGTTGCCGAAAATTAAACTGGCCTTAAAATCAAAGCATTAAGGACTGATAATGGCAGTGAGTATAAAAATAACTTATTCCAAGATTTCTTGAAAGTAAACGGAATCAAGCATCAGACATCCATTCCATATACACCGCAACAGAATGGAACCGCCGAGCGAATGAATCGCACCCTGGTTGAGATGGCGAGATGTATGATAGCTGAACACAATTTGAACGAAAAATTATGGGGCGAGCAGTCAGTACGGCTGTTTATATTAGAAATCGGTGTCCGAGTAAAGCGATAAATGGGTTACTACCATACAAAATGTATTATGACAAAACACCAACCGTCAATCATTTGAGGATTTTCGGTAGCAAAGTTATCGCAATAAGAAGCGGTCAGCGGAATAATAAGTTCCTTCCGAAAGCACATGAGTACATTTTAGTCGGATACTCGGAAGAACAGAAGGGCTATAGGGTGATGAATAAGCAAACTAAACGCCGAAATATTTATGGAACAACCGAAAGGTTTCGCGAATAATATAAATAAAGTGTGCAAATTAAATAAAAGCATATACGGTTTAAAATAATCCGGTAGAGAATGGAATACAGCCCTTAATAATGTTCTAACACAAAAAATGAAATTTGAACGATTAAAATCTGATCCGTGTGTTTACATAAAGGATAAGCAAATAATAATAGTAGTATATGTGGACGACATAATTATTTTGTCAAAAGACTTAAATAAAATTAATAATGTAAAAGATCAATTAAAACGCGAATTTGAACTTGATGATAAAGGTGAACTAAAATATATACTTGGACTTGAAATTAATCGCGATAAAAATAATGTGTCTGTAACACAAGTGAATTATATTAAAGCCCTTTTGGAAAAGTATAATATGACCAACTGCAAGGAGGTTTCAACACCCGTTGAAACAAATCTTCAGCTACAGCAATGCAAAGCAGAATCCTGTGATCGATGTGATCGAATTAAATCAAGCGAATATCAATCATTGATAGGATCATTGATGTACTTGGGAATCTACACGAGGCCAGATATCATGTACACCATAAGCTACTTGTCGCAGTTTAATAAGAAGCCTCACAAGGAGCACTTCGACGCAGCTAAACGAATTTTAAGGTTTTTGAAGGGAACAACCAATCATGGTTTATATTTCCAGAAAACAGGAAAGTCCCTTATTTGTTACGCAGATGCGGACTGGGGAAGCAACTCAACAGACTGAAGGTCTTACACTGGCTACCTATTCGAGCTAGCTAATGGACCAGTTAGCTGGGAAACGAAAAAGCAACCGACAGTGGCGCTGAGCAGTGCAGAAGCAGAGTACATGGCATTAAGCCAATCATCTAAAGAACTTGTATTTCTAAAAGGCTTATTAAATGAATTATACTTGAATAATTATGTTAAATTGCCAACTGATGTATTTTCTGATAGCCAAGGAGCTGCAAATTGAGTAAAGAATAACACAACAAATAAGCGAACAAAACATATAGATATAAGACATCACTATATTCGAGAATTAAATGAAGCTGGTGTAATTAATATTATTTTTGTTCCAACTAATGAAATGAAAGCAGATATTCTAACAAAAGGTCTATCTAAAGAAAAATTTACATATTTAAAAACTAAAGTTATGAATTGTTGTCATAATTAACCAAGTATTTTATTGAGTGGGGGTATTGGAATACAATCAAATACTATGTATGTATCATATCCTCTCTTTGCATTTACTTACTGTACTATCATTACTATACTTTCTCTTTCATACTATTAATACATTGTGAAATTGAATTTAGTTTTTAGTCGTAACCGTGAGCTTGACCTGATAAGTAATAAACCTTGTGAAATATAATTGAAACTATGTGTTTTAAATTAAAATTCAATATAAATTATAATAGATGTCAAGAGGAACTGACAGCCACATGGCAGTGAAGTGTGCGCGTAGTGGCCGTCACCGAAGAAGAGTCGAGTGGACACAGCCACATGGCGGGTGTGTGTGAACAAAAATTGAAAAGTGAAGTTTTGTATTTGGTGTTGTGAGTACAATACAAAAAAAAAGTAGCGGTCGAATGGAAATTAATGCAAATATAAGTAGATTGCATTCCATTATTTATTTTTCACTCCATTTACATATTCGTGTACGATACTTGTGAGGTTATGCTACAATTGACATTGTTCTCAAGTGCCGATGTTTCGATCAGGTAAATCACTTTCATACGTGAAAGAAGTTTTAGTTGTGTTTCTATTGAAATAAGTTCGTGCTGTTTTTGACTCGTAAATTTGGTTTTGACTACAGGAATTCTGCAAATGTGATGGTCGTATCACATATAATCCGATCAACTCAACTTACAAGGACAGCTTCAGTGCCCGCAAAACCATCCTGGAATATGGTTCTGGTCAAATCTTTGAACGATCCGGATTTGTTGCTAATTTCATCTGATTGTGCTGTTGTGATTCGAGATAAGTATCCAAAGGCTAAACATCATTTTCTCGTTCTTCCCAAGGTAGATATACCAAGATTTATCAAAAGGAAAGAAAATCGGGGACTTTAAAATCGGCCTTCATGCAGTTCCAAGCATGCAACGGCTACATCTGCATGCGATATCGGCGGATTTTCAATTGCCTTGCCAAAATGCTGAAGAAATATTAAATCATATTTAAATATTTAGTACATAAGAGTTTTAAATGAAGTCGGGATCATTAATAATCAATCTATATTGATTCAAATGGGCTTCGAATTTAAGTGAGTGTGATTAGATGTATGTCGCCAAACGCAGAAGCTAACAATAGCCAACAAAAAAACTGCAAACGATCGGATCAAAGTAAAAGGATTCTAAGACGAAGAACACTTGAGCCTTTTTCGTAACAATATCGAAGTATGTAACATGTTACTTAACAGAGTCAAGGTCACGCCAAAAAAATAACGAAGTTTTAACTAAGTGCTCTGATAAGTGGCTGCACATCGATGTTTGAAGGACTGTATGTTGTTTTTAACCATTCGCTGCGCACTCTCATGCGTTTAGAAGATGAGCTTGATGTGGCAGTCGCAAGGTGGAAGTGCCATCTGCCAACCAAATTAAGGTTCGCAAAAAACATTTGTTTTCAAATGGTTGCTTTTTGTTGTGTAAATTGCCTCTGAAAATAAGTTTTCTTTCTTTGTCACTGAGGTTTCGAATGGCGCTTCGAAACGATTCTCTGAAGTAATTTTGTCGACTCGTCAATGAATTTGCTGCCGTTCAATCTAAAAAGTACCAAAATAGAAAATATTCCTGAACCATTTGGAAGTATTCTATTCCGTCCTTGCAAAGCGGCCTAGGGTGGTAGATGCGATATTTTTTATGAACTTTGGAAGAAACGTAAGCGACAATTGATCAGCGAAGTTACACAAAATGCAGTATTCCATTGGAAATGGAAACACAAATAATTTCCTTATTTAAATACAATGAAAGGACAGAAAATCCGGCTGATTGCATTCAAAATACACGTCGACTCGTAGTTGAGGTAAGGTGTAATTGAAAAGAAAAATTATTTATTTTTGTATAGTACAGAGTTGTGCCTTATTTGTTTGAATAGAAGAAAGCATAAGAGAAAGATAACTTAAGTGTAGTTATAACTTTTGTTTTGAATACTATAATAAGTAACCGACTATAAGGAAGAAGAGATAAAATGTTTAACTTTAAGTTTTGTCAGAAATATTGAAGAGAACGTACTGCTAATCATCTCACAATATTATGATGCTTTCCTTATCAACGAAGTGAATTAATCGCCAAATCGTACATATTTTGAGTTTTTATTTATTGGAAAAATATTCAATTTATATGTCATAAATGTAAATTAATTCGATTTAAGTAAGCATGCAATTAAAAGATTTAAGTAAAAAAAAAAAACGGAAAAATTGAGAAAAAGAAATGTGAGGCAAAAAGGCAGCCTGTACCTACTTCCTTTGAAATGTCTGGATTGTGCAAATGTTAGTTTTTGAAATTTAATCAGTTTTAACTCTTCTTTAGTGATAAATCGCTCCTATTTCTTGAACACGATACATGTGAACGTTTTAGAAATTCGATAACATTTCTAGCCCTCGAATCCTTTCCCCATGAGAAATAAGCTCGATATGACTAAATTTACAACAAACAAGCAACCAGCAATTTTGTTTAATGCTTAGAATATACGAAAATCCTTAAAGTGATATTTTTTTTTAACGTAAAGTTTAAATCCAAAACAAAGATGAAAGATAGTTTGTGTTTTCTCAAATTAAAGTTTAAAATAAGAAAAAGAAGACTACTAAAATCAAGTCGGATAAGGAGAAGTATCTAAGATAAATATTTGCACGGTTTTTTTGGTTACAGATTTGTAGATTATAGAATTTTCTTATTTTTAAATGGAACAAACTAATATTTGTAATAGAAATCCTAATTTTATTGAAGTTCATAATAATATGTATTGCTAACCTTAACAACGACTTTCCTTTCCAGTGGTTCTTCTTTTCAGCGGGAAATGAGGTGCAGGGTAGGTATACCGTCGCGAGGGTAGGGTTTGAGAAAATCCGCTGAGGTCGGTTTCGCGTCGCGTGCGGTACGCGGTACCTTTGTTGTTTTGCCGTTTTATTAGCGTAGCGTTCGTCGGGTTGAGTTAGCGTAGCCTATTTTTCGTTACCGCGTCGGAAATTCGGGAACGCGAAGTAAAAATTAGATTTTTGTCCTTGACTGAGTAAATGAAGAAATACGGAGTAACGCAAAGTAGGTTTCCTCTCCGTATGGTTTTGTTTTGTGACGCGTTTGAAAACGGGCATGTATTGGTGGCTGAATATTGTAAATGAGCGTAACCCATTCGGAGACCCGCGACCGAAATCCTCTCTGATCTAGCTGGCCGACAAGCAGCCACCGCGTGAATGGGTTACGGTGCACGGATTGGTTGACCGGTTGGTACCATCCGTTGGCACTACTCAGACTTAACGTCTAGAACCGATGAGAGGTCGGTTCCGCGTCCGGACTTAGACATTTAAAATCATTACAACTCCGAATTTGACTTTTCTGCGGACAATTTGGATGAAGATCCGGAGTTTCTTCCTTCAGAATTTCAACAAAAAAGTGTCACCGTAAAAGCGGATCTAGCAGCTCAGATGAGGAAACGTTACACACTCTTCTATCAGACAATTCGCATTTGGAATGGACCGCGCGCGGGCACGTATTCGTCACTATGGCCGAAGTGAAAGTTCGAAATCATTATCCACCCTACAGACCGCTATCAAAAATAAGCACAACAATGCTGACGTTCAAGATAGTTGGATTCATACCAACCTCAAATCACAAATAAATGATTTAACACAACCAGCATACATCGAAAAAAATACGCAGGAATGGGAATGGCACCAATTCTATAATCAATTCATAGATGAAAATATCCTTACTCATATGCTTGACGGTACCAAAAGAACTCATGTTTTAGAAACTGGTGAATTCATGCATTGAAGCACACATTGGAATAACAGTCGTCATGTCCGCATTACAGTATCCGCAGATATCAATGTACTGGTCGGAAAAATGGAGGGTACCAATAATAGCAATGGCCATGACCCGAAATAGATTTTTATTACATAGGATTGAGGCTGAAATGTATCTATGATCCTGAAGTGACAATAAAATAAAAGCTTCAAAAATTTGCATATCCAGCCTCTATTTGAACGTGTCCTAGCTGGATGTTACGAACAAAATCGTCCAAGGGAAATGAGCATTGATGAAATGTTCATCCCTTTTACTAGAAAGTGTCGCATGCGGCAGTACTGTCCCAACAAACCAAATCCAGTCGACCTAAAAATTTTCATCTACGCCTCACCAAAAGGTTTCATTTGCGATATGGCAATTTATCAGCGAGAAATAATATTTCCTTATTGAATCAGTCAAGGATTTAATTTGGGGGAGGCTGCTATTATTCATTTGACTTAAACTTTGGTTTTCGGGAATTTATTATTTTTTGACCGGTTTTTCACCACTCCAGATCGTTGCGACAAACTAATTAAGCTTTGCTTTTACGGCACTAGAACTATTATCAAGAATAGAATACCGAAAAACTGCGCACTAACCGAAGAAAAAATATTCAAAAAGTTGCTGTGAAGTAAAAATAAGGGAAGATCGTAAACTTGCCCTGACTATGTGGCTCGACAATAAGCCTACACTGATGATGTTAACGTGCTATTTTGCTCAGAACGGTGAAAGTGAGCGATGGTATAAGAAAGACAAAAGATACGTTATAGTGAGGCGGCCAGTGTTACTAAAAAGTACAACGAAAGCATGAGTGCCGTCGATCTTGCTTATCGGATGCTTTCGGTTTGTCCCTCCCGCAATCGTACAAAAAAGTGGAAGATTCGCGCTATCTCTCACCTTTTGGGTTTGTGTGTGGTGAATTATTGGCTACAATATAGGGCTATAGAAACTGACAAGGGCACACCGAAGAAAAATATTGTGCAGATGCGAGAATTTAAACTGAGTTTGGGCACCAAACTCATCGATCGAAATGATGAAGGATGTGAGAATGAGGATCAAATAGACTATGATAAACTCAAAAAAAAAACACAAAAAGCGTAAGATTCCAAAAAGCCCGTTCCTTCTAAAGAAAGTCATACTAAAAGTGCTGGACACCTACCAGAATATGGGACAAAATAATGTCGCTGCAGAAATAGTGTCCAAGATAAAAAAAAACTACAGTGTTATGCAAAAAATGTAGAGCCTTTTGAAGTCAAATTTTTGTAGCGGGCTAAGCACATTTACCTTGTGTTCGTTTATTGAGTAAAATATCAGGAAAATGGACGCTGATAGGTTCGTTGATGTGCTAAGGGTGGGTGTACTGCTGTTAAAATTTCGCCGGAGAGCAGAAAACCGCCAAATGAAGACGTGGTGCACTTAATCTATGAAGATTAACATATTTGCTTACTTTTCTTCTATGCCCCATAGAATACAGTAAGTGCCCAGTGTAACATTAGTCAACTTAAGATGCTGAGAGGTGAAGTGAGTGTCACAAGCTCCGATGTGAAGCACAATGAGTGGGGATGAAGGTTGAGGCAGGTGCTATGTAAACAAAATATACCAGCCAGGAAATGTCTTTGCAGACTAATCAACAGGAACACACGCTTAACACAGTGATACTGAATTTTGGCACTTTGCAGGCACCCTGTTCATAAAGACCAAAAAAGTGATTGCGAATGTATGGCACTTGTCATCCCATTTTCCATCCACCTAAACACTATTCACGGTGAAATAATAGTTGAATATGCACTTTTCTCGAAGTTGAAACTGGTAAAAGTAGTTTTAGTCATGAAAGTAAATACTGTACCAGGACCACATGATATTGTTGCTTATCTACCACAGTTATTTTGACTTGTTTTTCATTATGTTTGTCTACGTGAAAGAGCTTCCCCAAAGCGCTTGAAGGTAGCAAGACTTGAGTTGGCCAGTAAGGGAAAACCCGAGCTGCCATCTACAAACTGTTCATTGTGTATACTAGGTAGAGCTAGGAAAGTTCTCCAAAATCTCATCACGAGTACACTCACTGACGCGATTACTGCTACTATGGCACAGGTAGTAAGCGCGGATTAACAAGAAGAGGTTATTTTAATCGACAGATTGTTTCACTCGTGATATTTGGACTATGAAGCGCCTTTGATCTTATTAGATTAGCAGATCATCTGGAAGCGATGACCACCCTTTCGAAATTTTTGAATATCTGATGTCAATTCTTAGCGACTGTCCGACGCAATGGAGCCTGCTCTATGAAACTAAATAAGGTTGGCAAAGGATGGAAGTTACTCCAGTTGTAACTGAAATCTTTGTTCTTACCTTATGTAGTGGATTAGCAGTTTTGTTGGTTCAAGAAGCATATCAGTGATACTATAACCTTGCTTGACATGCCTACGCATGCTGGCAGCAAGCTTTTTGTAGTATCATGAGGCGGACCCTTTCCACTAGTGCAAAGTCCACATTAAAAAATTATTTTTCATGCGTACGGTTTTAGATATAACGCAGCCTGACGAAAGCCAAAGGGGTTTTGTGTTTCCCTGCCTAGCCTACCTGTCACACAAGTAATCCTTCCATATTTAACGAGGAAGCTAGCTTATATAAAAAAGTGGCCAACGGGATCGAAATTCACATGACCAGGCCCATCTTTAAGGGCCCATCATCCCTTGACGTGGAAGCCCCTAAATCGAACAAAGAAGAAGGGAAACCCAATGAGATCTACCTCAGAGGATGTATGCCCTCACGTTGCGGTGATGGCCTAGTTTTGGCTCTTTAATAATTCATTTTTATTTATTTGCTCACTGTTTCTATTTTTTATATCATAAAAGTACTATTTAAAGGATACACTGGAGGAGGCAGTCCTCTCCCTGAAAGCGAGGAAGGCTCCAGGTCCAGATGGTGTTCCAGCTGAGGTTTTGCAGCTCGTCTATCACCATTGTCCTGACTTGCTGCTCAGCACATTCAACGCTTGCCTACGGGACAGGGTTTGTCCCGGTACGATGGAAGGTGCCGAGGCTCATGCTGGTCAGCAAGGGGAAGGGAAATCCCGAATCGCTGTCTGCATACCGCCCGTTATGCATGCTAGACACGGCTGGGAAAGTGCTAGAGAAACTCATCAAGGGAAGACTTACTGACGCGATTCGTGCTGCTGGGGACCTATCTCCTCGGCAGTACGGCTTTAGAGCAGGACGTTCTACCATTGATGCGATTGCTGAGGTGGTGAACGCGGTCCAAAAGGCAGAGGCATATAGTCGCACCAAGCGACGGATCGTCCTGTTGGTGACACTCGACGTCAGGAATGCCTTCAACTCCGCTAGATGGGTGGATATTCTGGACACGCTGGGGTTGGGGGATCACTCTTCTGGCATTTCCTCTTCCCCTCTCCCCTCCCGCTAGGAAAGGGACTCCCTAGCTTGAAGGCGCCCCACGGCGTAACAAAACGAGACCTGGCCTGAAGTAATGTGTCAAACGGTTCCAGGCTAGGTTCTCAGATTGACAGGGGAGGTGTTTAGTGGGTAGTCCAAGGGTATCCTCCATGGGAGTCCCACACTGCCAGACTCGGCGGGCGTAAATGCCTTCACCTCCCTACCACAAAAAAAAGGATACACAGTAAGTCCAATGTGAACTTACTAAATTATAAATAATTTAACAATTTCACTTTGCATAGTGAAAAATCACTTAAATTTGTGTCTGTATGTATTTTTGCGAATTCAGCACAATTGAGCAACTGTAATATTATAAGAAAATAATCGTATAATCGTTAATATAGAATACAATTCTATTAGTATATAAAGTAGCGCAATCAGAATGGACTGGTGATCACTGGTTGAGCAGTCCTCTAATATTCTCCGATTGCGTAACCTCCGTAATAAAGACTCCAAGGCAAATGTCACGTCCCGCATGGTTCCTTCATAGCCAAAACGGTAGAATCCTTTATCAAGGTGTTGCTCACTCATTAGCAAGAAATCGGCTTTTATGTCCCTCGCAAACTGCTCAAGCGATTTTTGGCGGTTGAACTGCGGTTTAGGTTTAATTGCAGGATGCGGGTCATCGAAGTTCAGATTTTGCCTTGGCTAGGGCTTCCTGGAAAATGCGGCATTTCCCTGATCCCAAGACGTGTTGAAAATCAGGTCTTGGATCAGCATCCTTGAAAAGAAAACAGTTTGCCTCCTTCGTACACTCTTTCTTTTTATGTTCCACATCACCACATTTGTAACATAAGGAACTCCTATTGGGTCTTTTGCATACTTGTGTGGTGTGACCATAGCCAAGGCATTTCAAACATTGAAGAAGTGCTACTCTTTGCTGTATCCTACAGACAACCCACCATATTTTTATTTTGCCCTTGTTCAGGAATTGTTCGGCGTCCTTTTCAGTCAAGTCAATTAGGACCATGCGTTGTCCCCTTTGATTAAGCCTCATTTGATCCTGCCCACGCTAGGGAGCTCCCTTTTAATTTTCTCTTCTACCTCGGCCTTATTTCGATTGTTGCCATTGGCTCGAGCGAGGCTATAGCTGCGTCTTTGTCGAGGACTTTCTTTCTGCGTCGCAAAATGCTTCCCTATTGTCGGCCTCTGCTCCGAATTCGACTGGTATGTGGTCTGACTACGTTGGTCGCACTGCTTTAATGGCAGTTTTGGTGTCTTCGTGCTTTGCACTTCCTTTGGTATCCTGCAGCACTTCTGCGTAGGAGGTTCTCGTTGGGGCTTTTTTCTCTTCTGATTTGCATCAAGTCTTTTTCTTGTTGAGCTTCCGTGCGAACTTCATTTTCGGGCACATTTTGAAAGAGTTTTTTTGCGGCTTTCTTCGCTCCTTTTGTCAGCACTATCAGGAACCCCTGATCTGGCATTCCATGTTCATCAAATGCCTCTTCCTTCCTTCTTCTATCCCGATCTCCTTCGATTGGGCTAGTCGCCATTTTTTTATTGATTTTTGATGGTGGAGCTGTGTGCAAGTGCCCTCTAGATTTCGCTTTTTTAGCCTTTTGCTCTTCTTTGGCATTCTGGTCCTCTTCAGCTTTTAGTCAGCTCCTCCGATAATGTCATACTGTTTTTTTGATTTTTTGGTAAGTCGCATGCAGATTGTATTCTTTTCAGAACATCTCCCGCTTTTCGAAATGCCTTTCTTCTTCATGTCGCTGGGTGGCAATTGTACTTTGCGCCCATTGTTCTTGGAAGGGATTATCGGCTTCGATTTCCGAATACAGTACTTCCACCACATTTTCAACGTTGGCGATGCAATCACACAACGTCACTTGATTTGCTTGGTCAATCCTGTCTTTTTCTGCCGTAACCTCTTCGTGGACTTGCTTCAGTTGATTCGGTAGCGATAGCAGCAGTGACCATCGAATTCTCGATGTTCTATATATTTTCCTCAACGTCTCGAACATCTGACGCATCCTCCAGAGTTTCCCGCTTTTCTTTAATAGGACGCTCTGGCGTTCACGTCTTTCCCGCTTTTCCTTTATTGGACAATTTATATTGAATTTTTATGAAACGCAAAATCCAGGTAGACGTTGATGAGATCATGTATTAGGTATATCAAAACTATATATAACGGTACAATGTATTCAAGAGACTGAATTTTGAAAGGTTTGAAATGAAAAAATTTGCCACTAAAAAGGATGAAATAAAAAAACTTTTATAAAAAAAGAAAACCGACTTTGAAATGCCATAAAAAGGATTAAACACATTTTATGGTAGCGGTGCCAAATCAATTTCAACATAGATACTTCCAACATGTGCATCATAAAAAATGGATCGGTGAAAAAATCATATGGCACCGCCTCCATAAAATTTATTTCATCCTTTTTAGGATATTTAAAAGACGGCTTTCTTTTTTTTGCAGTTTTCTTCAGATATTGTGAGTTTTCGTTACCTCATTTATAAGACTGCACGTACTGCGGGGAAGATTACGTTGTATTAACTAAATTCGAGTGCAGCGTAATTATAAATTCTTCATTCTTATGCATGATGCGTTTTGATATCCAGTTTCAGCTGCACTAGGATACCAGTTCTCTGGAGTTCTTCAAATCCCCGCATTATATGCCTTCCATAGTACTTAAACAAAATGTTTCGAAACCTGCTGATGGGCCTCAGAATGGATTGGACTCACGGCAACAACAATGAAAAAAGGATTATGGCATTGGATCCTGGAGTGTCAGATCACTCAATTACCCTGGTGCTGTTAAGGACCTTTTACAAAAGGCCAGTCAATATCAATCAAAAATACTGGCAGTCCAGGAAATAAATTCGACTGGAAACGGCACTCAAGACATGAAATCGCACACAATAATCAAAAGTGGGAAGCGTACTCAAAAACGAGAATTTGGAGTGGCTTTCATTGTGGGTGAGGACTTCAAATCGCACGTTATTGATTTTAAGGGAGTCAATGAACGGTTGTATGTGATCTGTATAAAAGCGAACTTCTTCAAAATCTGGCTGATCAATATTCCCGCAATGACCGAAGAAAAGGACGAAGAAACGAAGGAAACGTTCTACAATCATCTGGAGAGACTAGTTGACTCATTGTCTACAAACGACACAAAAATAATTCTGAGTAATTTTAACACAAAGTTTGGCGATGAGCTATCCCTTCGGGGAACGACTGGAGAATATAGCCTCCAAGATGAAACAAATGACAACGGCCAGCACCTGATTGACTTTGCATGTAGCAGAAATCAAGTCATGTGTTCGATTTGCTTCCCACATCGACTCATACATAAAATGACCCGGGTATCACCGGATGGTAACACACAAAACCAGATCAATCATCTGACGTCAGCCAATGACGCCAATATACATTACGGCAGATAAACAGTACCATGATAACTATGTACGTTGCGGCCAATATGCCACTGTGAAGCTTCAGCATATGGATATACATTGCGGCGAATAAACAATTTAGGAGTAAGCATGGGTAAACGCTAGTACATGATAGCCATGTACGTTGCGGCAAATATGCCGCTGTGAAGCTTCAACATATGGATAACGCGTACACGGCAGCGAGTAACCACAAGCTAGAAGCAAGCTAATGGCATAGCGATCATGTAAAAGCTTTCGCCAGCCAACTGAGAGCTGTGGCGAATATGCGGCGAAAAGCTTTCCTAGCTCATATGCAAAGTATTTCCGCCAAGCTACGATAATATCATAAATATTGCAGAATGGCTCTCATTATCTATAAATTGATAAGGTGAAGCGGGGAGAGAAGTTCCCAGTAAATGAGAACTCACGATTTCATTGTCTCAGCGATTTTAGCGGCAAACTAGATCAAAGGCTCGTACTGGATTAATACTTATAGTTCTTGAGCATAGCATACCAGTTAGTCGGTATTCAAGTCCAAAAGGGAGCGTGCTGCTTCCCAGTAGTTTAACCGTACGTGCAATAACGCGATTCAAGTTCGAGTTTGAAGTGCTGTCCAGTATTCGACAAAATGGTGAGGGGTGAGACGGTGGCTTGGCGGTCCTCAATCGGCCTTATGGCGTTTCACGCCGTATGGCCACTCCGATCCATTAGCTTGTCCAGATGTTACCCTCTTCAGGCTGGCTGATCGTTGATAAATCCAGTTGTAAACTAAATTAAAATAAATTCAGTTGTGATGTAAATGTTTTAAAAAGATGAACAATAAAATAAAAGCAATTCTTTAAAATTAACTCTTGTCTTTGTTGATTTGGTTTAAATGGACAGAGTAGCAGGTGAGTGGTGTAACAGCGAGTTCTCTCTCACGGGAGCGTTGATGTTGTATATAGGATACGCATCAAATTGAGCTCCCAGTTCAAACCAGTATACATAGGGTATACTAGTTGGTAACACGAGGAGCCACTTGTAACTCAGATCATTATTTGATCAAATTAACAAATCGATGTCGTACGTCAAAGGCACATTCGGTAAAGACCAGTCCGCTACAAAAATTTGAAATCGAAAAGCTCTAAACGGCGTCTGTGGCCAAAAATTTCATGGAGACCCTCAACAAGCAGCTAGCTCCCATCTTATCAAACGCATCGTTAAAGACGAGAAACGAGCTCTGGATGGAAGTGAAAGTGGCTGTTAAGACCGTGACAGAACAGACAATCGGACATCAAACCTGGCGCAAGAGGAATGATTGGTTCGATGATGAGTGCCAGAATGCGTTAGATAAAAAGAATCAGGCGTAAAAAAAATACGTAGGTAGAAAACCCAGGACGAAGAGAGAACACTATGGAAATCTCAGAAGAGTAGCGAATAAGATGATTAGAATCAAGAAAAGAAAATATTATGACAACCAATTGAGAAGTATAAATGTAAGTTTAGCAGGCAACAATACAAGACAAGCATACAAACTAGTAAAAAGCCTGAAATGTGGTTACCAGCTCAAAACAACGCTCTGTCGTGATGAATGTGGCAATATCATCGCTGATGAAACCAAGGTTGAGGGAAAATGGGCATCATACTTCAAGAATCTCCTTAATCCTCCACACAGCTTGACAACAACGGAGCTGATAGATGTCTGCGGACAGCTTCCATTGGCTCCACCAGCTCTGGACGATGAGATTCTAGTGGAGCTCATTAACTATGATGGCAACGTGTTCGTAAAATTATTCACAAAGTCATCCAGTACTTTTGGCAACAAGAACATATGCCAAAAGAATGGAGCGAATCAATTATATTCCCTATCCACAAAAAAGGTGACAAACTACAGTGCGAAAACTATAGAGGCATATCACTACTTCGTTCGTCGTACAAAATATTTTTCAAAGATCTTTGTTAATAAAATCGGATCATACGTCAACAGTATTATTGGGGAGTATCAATGTGGTTTTAGAGCAGGTAGATAGAAAATAGACCAATTGTTCACACTCAAGCAGATACTTGAAAAATGCTGGGAGTTAAAAATAAACGTACAGCAAACTTTCGCTGACTTTAAGCAAGCATACGACAGTATTGATCGCAATGTACTGTATCAAATAATGCTTTGCTTTGATATCTAAGCCAAATCAGTCCGTCTTACCAAAAAAGAAATGACGTCGACGACCTCCCAGGTCCGCATCAATGACCAACTCATCGGACTAAAGCCGGGAGATGGGCTGGCTCCATTGCTATTCAATTTGGCTCTGGAATAAGTCATACGGAAGCTACTTGTCGATACGCGAGGTACATAACTATTCAAGTCGAGCCAAGTAGTAGCCTATGCGGACGACATCAAAATCTTGTCACGGTCGTTAACAACTGCCAAATTTCTTCCGGAAACTCGACAGCGAAGCGAATCTAGTAGGGCTACAAATCAATGAAAATAAAACAAAGCTCCTGACGCAGTCAAGGAAAAATACCTCAAGTACACAAAAATCACACTTGGTGAAAACAATATCGAAAATGTTAGCGAATTTGTGTATGTAGGCGCGAAAATAATGAGAATTAGTAATAAAAAAGATGAAGTACGCCGTAGAATACAGCACGCAAATAAAATATTTAACTCAGTTTTGACGACCTTGAAGACCAGCTGCATACACAGGAAAACATAGCTTTAAGTATACAAATCTGTGATAAGACCTGTATTATGCTATGGGTGTGAAACATAAACCCTAACCAAAGCATCCGCAAATATATTGAACGCCTTTGAGGGACGGGTCCTAAGGCGGATAATAAGAGTGAAGGAAGATGGGGAACAGTGGTGAATTCGATACACCCATAAGCTGTATGAAATTTTTGACGAACCGAAGGTCTCAACGATTGTAAAACTGCGGAAGCTGCAATGGGCTGGCCACAAAAATCGTATGGACGAACAACGGATACCCAAAAAGGTATTAATTGGAAGAACTGAAGGCTGGAGGCCAGTGGGAACCCGAGGAAACGCTGGTCTGACTCGGTCGACGAAGACAGATCATCGCTGCTTGGATTTTGGAATTGGAGGACGTGGTGGATTGCCCGAGACTGTAGTGCTTACTTTTTTAAATTTCGACCAAGAAATCATCTCTAAGGTGCCAAATTCGGTCTTTTAAAAGTTGAGACAAAATGATGACTTACACCTGGGTATTAGAATCCAATAGTCAAATTTTCACTGATTATAAAATCAATCAATATAATCGCTGATGAAATCAAGATTAAGGAAAGATGGCCAACATATTTCAAGCACCTCCTTAATTCTCCGCACAGCTCCAGAATATTGCAGCCCATAGATGTCTGCGGAGAGCTTCCATTGGCCCCACCAACTCTGGATAAAGTTTGTTCCACCATCAAAGCCCAAAAGAATAATAAAGCGCCGGACATTGATGAGATTCCAGTGGAGCTCATCAAATATGGTGGCAGTAGTGTTCATCAAGCTATTCACAAAGTCATCCAGTACATTTGGCAACAAGAACATATGCCGAAAGAGTGGAGCTAAAGTGACAAGCTACAGTGCGAAAATTATGGAGGCATATCACTACTCTGTACGGCGTACATAATATTTTCTAAAATCTTAGAAAATAAAATCGGATCATACGCCAATAGTATTATTGGGGAGTATCAAGGTGGTTTTAGGGCAGGTAGATCAACAACAGACCAATTGATCACAGTCAAGCAGGTACTTGAAAAATGCTGGGAGTTCAACATAGACGTACAGAAAATTTTCGTTGACTTCAAGCAAGCATACGACAGTATTGATCTTAACGTACTGTACCAAATAATGCTTGGTTTTGGCATCCCAGCCGAATTGGTCTGTCTTACCAAAATGACAATGACGTCGACGACCTCCCAAGTCCGCATCAATAACCAACTCACCGATGCTTTTGACACAAATACCGGACTAAAGCAGGGAGATGGGCTGGCCCCATTGCTATTCAATTTGGCTCTGGAGAACGTCATACGGAAGCTACCTGTCGATACGCGAGGTACATTACTATACAAGTCAAGCCAGGTAGTAGCCTATGCGGACAACATCAACATTCTGTCACGGTCACTAACAACTGCCAAAGAACTCTTCCTGAGACTCGACAGTGAAGAAAACTAGTAGGGCTACAAATCAACGAAAATAAAACAAAGCCCATGACGCAGTCGAGGAAAAATTCCCAAAATACACAAAAATCACACTTGGTGAATACACTATCAAAAATGTTAGCGAATTTGTGTATTTAGGTGCCAAAATAACGAAAATGGGCAATGAAAGAGACGAAATACGCCGAAGAATACAGCTTGCAAACAAAATATTTAATTCAGTATTGACGATCTTGAAGACCAGCTGCATACACAGGAAAACAAAGCTCCAAGTATACAAATCTGTGATAAGACCTGTGTTGTGCTATGGGTATGAAACATGGACCCTAACCCAAGCATCCGCAAATATATTGAACGCCTTTGAGCGACGGGTCCTGAGGCGAATAATCGGAGCGAAGCTAGACGGGGACCAATGGCGAATTCCATACAACGATGAGCTGTATCAAATTTTTGACGAACCGGAGGTCTCAACGATTGTAAGACTGTGGAAGCTGCAATATGCTGGACACATGAATCATATGGACGAACAATGGATACACAAGAAGGTATTCGTAGGGAGAACTGAAGGCCGGCGGCCAGTGGGGAGTCCGAGGAAATGCTGGTCTGACTCGGTCGACGAAGATTATCGCTGCTCGGATTTTGGAATTGGATGACGTGGTGAATCGACCGAGACAGTTGGAGGCGCTGTTTGCAGGAAGCGAAGCCCTGAAAGGGGCAATTGTAAAGATATTAACATCGGAAAAGTGACCTTTTATGCCTGTATTTGGACTATATGGGTATTTCCCTGAAAAGAAAATTCTAACTAGAAAGATTGTATATTATATATTCCATAGTCCTACCACTCAACCAGTGTAATCTTCACTTTTGGTGAAATTATTATGACCAAAGCGTATTGAAATATGACTACATCTTATTTGAGGCCAAAAAATTGCTGTGCATAAATGCTACTTCATTTCAGCGCAAAAAGCATCAAGATGGATTCAGAATAGGCAATAGAATGTGTGTATAGTAGTTAGATATGATCACCAGTTTATGGAAAAAACAATACATAGTAATTATTCCAAAAACACAATTATCCTAATACCCTGCATTGTTAATTTTATCATTGGAACTTTAGGTCGTCATGTTTCCAGCTGGTTCGGTGTCTCATTACCGCAAACGCCATTTATTGTGTAATTTTCTCGGCAGGACCTACTAACTGAAGTCAATATTACATCTTAAGTGATTAATTGCTACATCCAACGACAAACAGCCATTAACGAGACTTATGTCCATTAGCAGTCAGGACACAGTGCTCAAACAGTGCTAGTTGGTGAGTGCTTTACGACAAGCGGCGCACATATGTATTAGGGCACGAAATCATATGTGGGTAGGGAAAAGTTTGTTTCACAAATTATATTTGTTGCCGTTGGGTTAGGCAGTCAACTTTGTTACTGTTTCAATTAATTTACTAATATGTTAAGCTAAGACGTTTCTTGTTGGCAGTAAGGCAATACATTACGAATTGTACAGTGGTGGGGTAAAAATAAGATTTTATTGGATTGTTGATCGCATTATTGACAATCGAAGACAGGAATTTTGTGGGCATTTTTAATTATACTAGAAAACATCTTGGAATAACATATCCTGCTAAGTCGTAAATGAAAAGTTTATGCAGAAACTTTACAACAAATAAAAGTAAGCTGGAATAAGAAAGGGAAATTATTTCAGTCTCAAGGAAAATTACGATTTATTGATATGTAGTTACGAATGACTTTTTCAATTCCAAAATTTTTTATCAAATCCGGCTTGCAGCTTTTGAAGCCAGCTTTCTATTGTTAGGCTAAGGCCTACCATCATGCTTCTTTCTGACATCCATCTCAAGTCACGGCACTCAATGCTGTTTGAAGGTGTTGAATTTTTAAGAAACAATAGAGTAAACGGTGATGTGAGGTATAATACCGGCATATTAGCTAGAGGACCCTACCGTTTACAAAATCTTGATGAATTTTAATTCAAAAACTTTGAGTTTCTTGAAGTGTCTGGGTAAAAAATTTTCCCGCAAAGTGGAGATATCTTTTTCGTTATCTCAATATATGAAACGGGATGCAACATTATCAAATTCAAGGAGAAGCTCAGCTCCTTATTTGAAATATTCGAATTGAACAGGTTGCATTGTTAATGTATTGTATTCCTACCGGCAATCTGTAGTATTAATGTGTGGGTTAACTGTCCAAGAAGGACTAGCAGCGATATTATGCTGCATCAGGGAGCCAATTCTTAGTGATCACTGAGAAACACTTCTGCGGCATCGTGAGGCATGTCTTTCGTCTGAATCCAAGTTTTACTACAAATCATTTTTCGCAATTACCGGGTTGCAGGGTGAAGAAACTTTTTTTAAAAGTTGGGTGGTGAATGTCATTTATGCACTGAGTATGGGACTCCCAGGTCACAAGCGACCAGATTACCCACCAAACACCTCCCCTATGAACCCGAGAACCTAGCCTGGAACCGTTTGACACATTACTTCGGGCTAGGTATTGTTTTATTACGCCATGAGCAGAGCATATAGGCCAACAAACAAGTTGAGTAGACAGACCTTCGCTCATATAAGAAGGGTTTTGCACTCAACTTACACAATGCAGCCAGCGGCAACAGATAAAATCAAGAAACATGTCAAAGACGATTTGATTGGAGAAAATATGAAATTCGAAGATCATACTATTATTAACAAAGTTGAACGAATTTCGACTTCTGAGGTATTTTTTAGAAATCAAAATTCGCTGAACTTTGTTAATGACAGTATGATATTCAAATTTCGCATTTTCCCCAATAAAAGCATATACGTACCTTTTTTAAGTAGTCCTGTAGAAGGTCCTTAAACTTTGTAAATTTGATGAAAATCGAATGATATACACGGAAGTTATAGCCATTTGAAATTTCTCCAATTACAACAACAGTAATACATGATTTTGGTATTTTATGGAAGTTGAGTACAAAACCCTCTGACATGAGCCTAGGTCTGTCTTATTTTTCTTCTTCTTTGTAGCACTACAGCCCCTCTCGGGCCTTCGCTTAGAGATAGTTAGAGTATCTCAATTTCATGACCGTATTGATTTCTTTCGGAAGTTGGTTTGGTCAGTACCATGCTCCCGTGTGCTTGCTCAGCTATGATATGATCTGATTAAATCAGTACATATCACCACTGAGTGAACACTGGTAGTCTGTCCGGAAAATCCCCTGAACTAAATCACGTTGCTCCCAACGAGATTTGAACCTGGGTCTGTCTAACCAACTTGTTTTATTTGTAATTGTTTTTTAGTTTTTTATTTTTCGTTGGAAAAACTTTTCATTAATAATGGTAGCCGTGATAGTGTATAGGCGACCCCCCTTAAATACCTTATACATTTTTTGTAGCTAAACTTTGAAGAGACCACGACTTCACACATACGTGCAAAATTTGATTTTTCTGGTTTGTATCGTTTGCGAGAAAAATTGCTGTGACATACGGACGGACAGACTGCTCGTAATTTACGTAGGGTTTTGTAAAATTATTTTACAAAGCCCAAAAACATCCTACGTAGAAAAATTTTTAAATTACATTGGTTACTGAAATACGGGCGGAGCTGATGTAGCTTAAGCCTTAACCATTTATTTTTGTAGTAAGGAGTTGAAGTCCCTTTACATCCAATAGGTTGAGGCCCCCCAAACATTATCATCCTATCACCGTGAGAATGTAGCTTGGAACCGTAGGCTGAATCTATTAACTCAACAATATAATTATTTTCTTTGGTACATTCCTGTAGATAAAATCATAAGGAAATAAGTCGTCTTAAATTCATTTTGATTACCTTTTCGTTATCTTGCCCTGAAGCCTTTAATCCTTAAAACTAGGAGTTTCCTAATCAACCGAAATTTTTGGTTTTTCTTTTCTTCACACGACTACATCTCAATAAATTATGCTGTCATCCATAAATATAACACCGAATCTATAGCACCAACAATTTATTACACACTATCAGCTTCTTGCTTTTCATCGCTGTAAAAGCATTCGTTCACAATCTGTTACTTACTCAGATTTTGTACCACGTAAATCTCCCAAAAGCACGTCCTAAAAGCCAGATTGAAATCATTAGCCACAGTACCGCGAATAACGTATGTGCCTTGGCTGAGATTAAGAAAAGGATATTTTGGGACAAAATGCGATTAAATTTTCTTTTTGCCATTTCGCTTCTCGTTGACGTAAACGTGAAATTAATATCAATTTAATTTAGATCGTAAGACATTTGAGCAGCTGCTAGCTAATGAAGCAAGTTTTGGTGGTTTATTGGACTAATGAAGGATGTAGGCATAAATTCCAACAAATCAAAGGGTATTCGCGTAGTCATTAGATTGGATTCAGGGAGGAGGTTCTAGACTATATGACATACGCACGTTAGTGGGTGAAAGTTCATAAAGATGGTTAATTAATTGTAATTGCGGTGTATTTGCATTATACACGAAAGCCGTAATGGCTTAAAGGTATTTATTGACTTGTTAAACATGTTACCATACTATTAAAACAACATTATAAAAGCTCAATAGAAGACCTAAAATTAGTCAGTTAGAGTTCATGCTAAGGTGATACGTTGAATGTCCTATCACAACGATGAAATGATGAAACAAAGAGTTAATTGAGTCAATTTCCTTCTTAGCTGCCTGGTTACACGAGAGCTTATGGTATCGTAATGTTGGTCCCAGGAAGTTATTTACGATTCATGGAAACAATCCTTGTGGGTAACAATCGTATAAACAATACTTAGGTTGATTTACGGAAAAGGACAATTGCAATGTGAATAATTGATGGCCACGTGCAAAACAACAAGAGTACCCACATCTCAACTTCTACGTTTCATACATCTGAAAATTGTTTGCGAGTGATGTCTTTGCTTAAGCTTTTCATTTCTGAGAATCTATAAAAGAAGATACGGAGTCCGTAAAGGAAGATAGTACGAAATATGGGACTGAGAGAATGTTTGGAAGAAGATGCTAACATATGTCAAACAAATGTTTAATTGAATCAATCGATTCTTGGAGGAGACGTTATAGTTTGCGTGTTTTCTATATAAACATAAACACTAACAATGCTTATAGCATGTACTCGTTTATTCGTAAAATATACAATGTTTATATTGCATGCAAATTTATTCTTTGAATTAATTTTGGAAATATCTGAGCAAGGGTAACTATTCAAACTTCATTAAAACCAATTAAATGGTTCACTGCAGTAATTGGCGAAATCTAAGGATTTTTGAAAACATAACAAGCGTCGATTGGTGGAAAATTTTCAAATATGCTAAATTATGGATACACTCGTATACAGTACGGGCTCAACCATCTGGTGAGCATAAACAAATTAAGCCAAACAAATTTAATGATTATGTTAATACTCCTGGCCTTTTTTCAAGGGTTTCAATTAAAGCCAGGGTAATGTTTTTGAAAAGTTTTTATTATATAACAGAGCAGAACTTATTGCAATGAATGTTGTTGCGAATTCCAGCGTACTATCTTTCTCCCATTTGCAACTTCAAATTGCCACCGCAACATCTCCACCTTCCTTTGGGCACTCCCATCTTTTCCTTTGTGTATTCATTTATTTTTATGAACATTTTTCCAATTTCCCTATAATTTTTATCTCCCCATCATCACAATCATATTCTTTTCCCTTATTTCCAACTACAAAAAATAATATACACTAATAATTTTCCCACTAACAACTTGCCATTCAATGGCTTTTTCCCAATAAAACCTACATAATTCCTTCCTTCATACTAACTCATTCTTTTCCCACTAACAAATTTCATATTGTTATACTAACAAAAATTTATTCACGTTTCCCTTTTAATAAATTTCCATTTCATGCCCATCAAGAAAGAGTTGAAGTCGCTAATCTGATGAATGGGAGATCGACAAGACATGGCTCCATTGGTTGCGTAGCGAGATCTCGACCTCGGTCTGCTGGAACAAGTTCCTCGAGTGCAGGGAAGCACTCTTTTTGGGGTATCGACAAAATCAATAGTTTCCGTATATGTATATGTGACACTTTGCATTCAATCAAGCGCTTCTTTGATGATTCAAATTTGCCATCTATGCAAATCCATGGATTTTATTGTGTTTGTCGATACGGAAAAAAAGATGTGTGGGTAGCGAAATCTAAGTGTAAGGAACTTCGATTACGCTACCCAGATGCGGCAGCGGTAATTTGAAAATGAAAAGGATTGTGGGCTCTGATTTGCGGAAGGTGAAATGCTGGATTGGGTGCTGGAATTTGAACAGTTGGTATTTGACTGGAGTAGATATTGGGCTTTGGGAATAGAACGAATTTGATTTTGTGCGGTGTGAGGAAAAAAGATTTTGTTAATTTGGAGTGCGGGAAGTGGTTTAGTGATTTTAACTTACAATTTAATTTTCAGCGACCTCACGCTTCTTTGGCTATATTTCACCAGGCGCTCGGAGTTCTACTGGAAATGAAGTGAGTACGAATTCGGTTTTTTTTTCTTTTTTTTAAACATTTTATTAATTTTAGTATCATATTTTCCAGTAGTTTGTTTATTATATTCTTTATAATCTTGAATTTTTTTATGTTGGTATATTCTAGTTTTTTTTATGTTGTTTTAAATGTTGAAAGGGATTTTTTGTAGTTTTTTTTGATTGATATTCTTCTTATACTGTGGATTTGGGTTATAATTTGTGAAGTAAATAAAACGACAATCATCTCTCATTTCTCAAGATGACCTGCCCCTTTCCCGTCCTTTTCCCTTTGTGCTAGTTATTATATGTAACGTGGCTTAGCACGAGCAGAGGGTGTCCCAGAAGACCCACGACACGACTGAGCGCTAGCCGGCCTCAGAACGCCACCCCAGGCTACACACCCCTCTGCTGAAACTTAATGTCTGCAACTGCGGTGACTTCCGTGGTTGCAACATATGGCGCCCACGTTTGGTCTTTGGTTTTTATTAGTTTATTTCATCGTTAGTAGCACCATTCATTGCTTTGCAACATATGGCGCCCAAAGGGGGGTTTTCTAATATTTGTAATTGATTCTGATTGTTTGCTTTTAATTATAGTTTAAATTTTTCAATGTTAGATTTGTTGGGCTGAGTACAAGGAGTTTCTGACTTGAATAGTGGTCTGAGCATTCCAGGGAAATTATTTTTTTTTGTTTTGTTGGAGATTTTTGATGATTTGTTTGAAGGGTTTTAGTAGGAAGTATTGGAGTTTTGATATGTATTTATAGATTTTGGTCACGGGGTTTGCCGCAGTTACAGTGGCGCCCACTGTGCTAAATTTATGTTGGTTGGGGTTCACTGAATTTCGAGTCGTTAGTTATATCTCCCTGCACGGGATAGCTGGACTTGGATCCAACTCTTGGAACTAGCCAACGCTTTCGGCCCTTCAATTATGTATCTGGTTTTAGCTTTGTGATTTGTGCGGCTCTTGCCCGAGCCATTATGAACTCCGTGAAGTTTCATGATCGTCTCGTAGTCGGCCCTGTGTGTTGAAAATATGAGCAGAGTCCGCTTTCAAAGTCCATTGTCATACCAGGCACTGTTGTGGTTTGTCTGCTTCGTGGTTTGTCTAAGTTTTAATCACTATCCCATTCAATAACCTTTTCTTTCCTATTTTCCTTTCAATAGGGGGATCATTTTATGAAATGAAATTTTTTTATGAATTGTATCTCGATTTCAATTGCGATTACAAAAATTAATATTTTCGGTCTTTTCCAACACTGTTCTTCTTCACTGCTGATCAATCGCAATAATAACCACAACCAATAACTGTTATTATTGCCATAGTCTGTTTGTCAGTCTGTAGAATCCACTCTATTTCGTATTATTTAAAATTTGCGCTAAATTTTTTTGATTTTATTTTAGGTAGCTTGAATTTTTGTTTATTGAATTGAACATTTACGGTAGTAGAGTTTGGTTTGTTTTTAGGGTTTTGTACTAAAATACAAAACCCTATTGCAATCACGACCTGTGTCCGTCCGTCTGTATGTCACAGAACTTTTTCTCCGAAACTATAGAAGCTACAGCCATGAAACTTTGTGGAAAGGTCAGAAGTGGTGACTTCTTGAAAGTTCAATGGTGGAAAAATTTTTCAAAGCGGTTTAAGGGGGGTCTCCCCATATAGGGAGGTGACCACTCAAAAAAAAATGTTCACCATTGGTAGTCAAGTAGGGTGTCATTGGAAAGATCTCAACGAGATCTTTTCAAAACAAGTATTAAAATTGCCTTATGAGTACTGAGGGGGGCAGGGGAAGGGGAAATGTACGAACTTTTCGCGTACCCCCCCCCCCTCACGATTAGACACCTTCCATCCGAAAAATCTGAAAAAAATCATGGATGTAGGCCCTTATGAGTACAACAACAACAAATACATGAGAAGTCGAAATTCAGTCAACTTTGTTAGTAATAGTATGATTTATTGATTTTATGTTTTCTTGAATAAAATCTAGACGGTACCCTTAAATTCAATAAAGCACACAGCACACAGATGACTATTTATAAGATTGATCTTTCCTGAAAGTTTCATAAAGATCGAATAGTATTTAACGAAGTTATAGCGATTTGAATTTTCCTGCATTACTATGGAACAATATGCCCTGTATTACTATGGCAACGTATGGCTATGGAGCCGTATGCGCTTTTACCCGACTTAGACACTACAGCTTTGCTAGGATTTGCATGAAAATTTCAGGAATGATACGTATCATGAAGATGAGTACATACAATTGAAACAAGTCGAAAAGGTAGGAGACAGCTCCTAGCAAAAGGGCTTTGTAACCATTCTAAGATTTGAAAAAAACGGGCGATGAATCGATGATTACGGTACAGAGGAGTGGCCCCTGAAAAAAATTTCATGAGAAGTAGCCGATATGAGTATCAACTGAAGGTTCTCTATGAGAGCTTTTCAAAACAGTTCTAAAACTGACAGTTTTTGCTTCAGTAGGGGCACAGGGGGGGGGGGGGGAATACATGAAAAATGTGTTTCCTCCCTTGCGAATGGACACCCGTGATCTTAAAAAATCTGAAATAATTATCAAAAGAGATATTTGTAGGTAAAACTATAACAAATACCTCAGAAGTCAAAATTCTTTCAACTTTGCTAATAATAGTATGATCCTCGAACATTACATGTTTCTTGATTTTATTCGTTACTGGTTACTGCATTTTGTATGTTGAGTACAAAACCCTTCTGACATGAGCATAGGTCTGTCTACCCAACTTGTTTTATTAATACCATAGGAACCGAATAACCATGCGTCGGCGAACGGCTAGTTGGGATCCAACCTATACCCCTATCATGCAGCCTGCAAGAAGCACAAGACGCAGTTCCTCAAGCTGGTGCGCCAAGCGCGGCAGCTACTCGGCAGATACGGGCGCCCGGTAGCTCCCTTGCTTCTACTACGAGGGAGGCGATGCAGGAAACATCACCTCACGTCACCTTCCGCGAATCCCGATGCAATGAATTTGCCACGCCAGATCGAATTCCCATCACCACATTTGATGGTGGAGTAAATGGCGTGTCCGCCCAGCAATTCATATTTCGCGTGGGCAGCTTGGCCAGCGAATACAACTTGTCAGACTGAGAATTGATGAGGGATCTACATGTGCTACTGAAAGGAGTGGCACAACAGTGGTACTGGCAGGTTCGCCACATCTTTTGGGAGAATCTGACTTGGCCAAGATTCTAATGCGAGGTGATGGAACGGTTTTCACTACATCACACTGATGACGATATTTGCCGTACAATGCACGGTCACCTTCAGCGGCGGAAAATTCATCGAATTCTATGAATCCCTGGAGGCACTGTCATTACAAATCCAGGTGTCTATTCTTGATTTTGATCTACAATGCATCGGATCTAAGAATATGAGTCCACGGCTTCAGAATCACCTGGCCGGCCTGACCTTTCCGTCCACCAGGGACCTAGTCAGAAGATGCTGTCGCACTGAGACTCATGGAGGGGCGTAGAGTCCCGGCGCAGGCAGTTCGAAAGACGTGCGGTGGAAGGAGTGCATTCCGTATAACTCTCGGAAAATCCGATGGACTGGGATATAAACGAAAAACCGTACTCTCCAAATTGTGAACAAAAATTCGGTAGCGAGGAACCCTTAAATTGGAGAAATGTTCACGATTTGACAGCGTGTGATCTACCCTCTCAGCTTTCGCAACCCAATCAATGCCTTCCCCTTGAGACTCCTCAGATTTAAGCTGTAGCATCCCGCCCGAAAATTGGTTCTTGTTCGGACTATCAACAACGAAGTCAATTTAGGATGTGCTGGAATTGCAAGGATTTAGGCCATAATTTTTTTGATTGTGCTTCCCCCATCAGACACGTTTTTTGTTTTGGTTGTGGGAAGGAAGGAGTCACCAAGCCTCACTGCAATGCTTGCAATTACAAAACAACACCGTTGCGTAAGGAAATATCGTTTCTTCGGGCTAATTTCGACCAGCGATATGGACGTGTAGATGTGGCCACGAATGTGGATCCGGAGCTCAGACACCTCCAGTGACTGAGACCTATGCATTTTAATAACCGCATTATTTTCTCTCCTGCAAACTTTTTCCACCATTTCCAACGCCCTGGCACATTTTGTCAGCCAATTTCATATACCGTCCGAATGCCCCAAGTAGCTTCCCTGATAGCTCCGGAAGTTATGGAAAGGCGGCCGATGATCGTGAGTCACCCACTTGTTTTAGAACACGACCTTTTCGGGATCGCTTTCGGGGATCCTGGAGATGTTTCTTCGCTAGACCACTCTTGAAGCGTGCCTGCGTGGAGTCAATTGTTGTAACTCCTGGCGACAATAGGCCCTACGCGGATATTTTTGTTAAGGGTCACAAATTGACGGGCTGGCTTGATGGCGGAGCCAGTATCAGTATCCTCGGAGCTGGAGCCTTGCACCTGCTGTCAGACTTGGGCTTGCATATGCATTCCATGCATGCTCATGTCCTGACTGCATCAGGGCACAAGGATCTAGTTCTGGGATACGTCTCCACATTGGTGCAATTTGATAAAACCACCGAATTGATGAGATTCCAGGTTGTTCCTTCCTTGCTGCACACAGTGTATCTTGGAATTGAATTCTGGGATCTCTTCAAAAAAGCTCCAATGCAGGTCAACGCTATCGAAGCAGCCTCGGAGCCTCAGAGCCCTGAATTCCATCTTTTGTCTCTAAAAGATCAGCAACGACTGGACTTCGTCAAACAACAGACTTGGGTAACAACAGTCTTGTGTCTCATCACATCGACACTGGTTCTGCTCGACCCATTAAGCAGCGGCATTATGCTGCCTCGCCTGTTATAGAGAATCTGGTGTATGACGAACTCGATCGTATGTTGTCTTTAGGGGTAATAGAGGAAAGTTAGAGTTCGTGGAGTTCTCCTGTGACCCTTGTTTTTGCACGGTTGCAGAGTACCAGGTTCATCACCAGCTTGGACATGAAGGATGCCTTTTGGCAAATACTATTGGATGTGGCAAGTAAGGAGAAAAGGGCCTTTACTGTCCCTGGCAGGCCCTTGTACCATTTCAAGGTCATGCCGTTTGGTCTATGTAATGCTCCCCAAACGATGTGTCGGTTGATGCATAAGGTAATACCGCATGAGCTGCAGGACAAGGTATTTGTTTACCTAGATGACCTGCTTGTTACAAGTTCAACATTTGATGAGCACTTGGAGCTCCTGAGTACTGTTGCAAAACTGCTCAGGGACGCCAACTTGACCATCAATGTTGAAAAGAGCAAGTTCGTCAAGAAGGAGATCAAATATCCTGCGTACTGATCTGGAGAATGTTTCAGGTATAGTCTCCTATCCTGAACCCCGAACGGGCAAAGGCGTCACATGATTCATGGGCATGGCAGGATGGTACAGGCGTTTTATTCCAAACTTCGCCTCGGTTACCGCCTTTAAGTGGCCTGCTTCCGCCAATAGTGCCTTCAATCAAGTGAAGCACTTGTTGATTTCTGGTCCAGTGCTGGTCAATCCCGACTTTACTAAGCACTTCTACATCTAGTGTGATGCAAGTACAGTGGCTATTGGAAGTGTTTTGTTTCAGAAGGACGATGAAGGTGGAAAGCATCCAATCGCATATTTGTCGATGAATTTCAACGCTGCCCAACGTAACTATAGCATTACTGAATTGAAATGCTTAGCTGCGGTGCAGAGTGTAAAGAGATTCAGGGCATATATCGAAGGGTTGCCCTTCACCATCATAACCGACCATGCCAGTCTTAAATGACTGATGCAGCAGTCGGACCTTTCTTTTCGATTGGCTCGCTAGAGTCTGAATTTACAAAGGTTCAATTTCCAAACTGAACACCGGAAAGGTGCCCTTAACGTTGTTCCCGATGCGTTGTCAAGAACATGCTCGAAGGACGGGCACATTGGTGATTCAATCCCGGAGTCTGCGTTTCAGGAGCCCGAGCATGAGCATTTCAAGGAGCTAATCTTGAAACAACTCGATCAATTTCAGAATTTTCACCTTGCAGATGGTCGAATCTATATTAGTACTGGTTCTCCTGAAACGTTGACTACTGATGTTCCAAGAACAAAACAATGGGTTCCTGAGAGTCACCAACGGGCGCTGATAGTACGAGCTCATGATGATCCCCCGGGCTCCCATTGTGGAATTCGCAAAACCACTGAAGTTTTGCAAAGGTGTTATTATTGGCATCATTTGCGTCAAGATGTGATTCAGCACATCAAGAATTGCCTGATATGCAAACAGGTCAAACCGTCAAATTCCACAATGAGGCCCCCTATGGGGGCATCACGAGACTCTGAACGACCTGTGCAGCGCCTGTTTGTGGACTTCATGGGCCCATACTCTCGTTCAAAATCAGGGAATACCCAATTGTTCGTTGTCCTGGATCATTACACAAAGTTCGTATGGCTCAAGCCCATGACGAAAGCCACTGCGGAGTCAGTCGTGAATGGCTACACTCTGACAATGGGGTACAGTTCACCTCCAAGGTATTCAGCGAGCTTATGAATGACTATGAAGTGCAGCATTGCTTCACTCCATATCACTCACCGCAAGCGAATGCCTCGGAGAGATCAAACCCGTCGACACTGAACGCCATTAGAGCCTACATAGGGTCTGATCATAGCAAGTGGGACGAGAATCTTCCAGCCTCATGTTTTGCCTTCCGAAAGGTGATTCATAAGTCCACGGGATATTCACCCTACTTTCTCATGTTCGGGTACCGCCCTATCCAACATAGCTCTAAGTATGCCCTCCTCAGAAGCCTTAAGCCTTTGAGGATGGTGAGGTACAGCTATGTGCTAAGAGTGATCGACTGCAAGCTGTTCAGGGCCAAGGCAGATGCAAATTGCAAGAAGCCTACCAAAAGGGAGCTCAACGCTACAACCTTCGTGTTCGTCCTCGTGAGCTACATCAGGGTCAGAAGGTTTTCGTGCGTAATTTCACTATGAGCAATGCAGCAGATCGCTTTGCTGCCAAATTCGCTCCAGGATTCACTCCTACAGTGGTCCGTCGTCGTATTGGACAAGTGGCATACGAGCTTGAGGATGAACCTACTTTCTCCCATTCGCAACTTCAAATTGCCGCCGCAACATCTCCACCTTCCTTTGGGCACTCCCACCTTTTCCTTTGTGTATTTATTTATTTTTATTAACATTTTTCCGATTTCTCTATAATTTTTATCTCCCCATCATCACAATCTTACCCTTTCCCTTTATTTCCAACTACAAAAAATAATATATACTAATAATTTCAATTTTCCCACTAACAACATTCCATTCATTAATTCCCACTAACAAAATTTCATTCAATACCTTTTCCCCAATAGAACATAGTTCCTTCCTTCATACTAATTCATTCTATTTCCACTAACAAATTTCATATTTTTATACTAACAAAAATTTATTCACGTTCCCCTTTTAACAAATTTCCATTTCATGCCCATCAAGAAAGAGTTTAAGTTGCTAATCTGATGAATGGGAGATCGACAAGACATGGCTGCATTGGTTGCATCGCGAGATCTCGACCTCGGTCTGCTGGAACCCTGGATTCAAGTTCCTCGAGTGCAGGGAAGCACTCTTTTTGGGGTATCGGCGAAATCAATAGTTTCCGTATATGTGTATGTGACACTTTGCATTCAATCAAGCGCTTCTTCGATGATGCAAATTGCCATATATGCAAATCAATGGATTTTATTGTGTTTGTTGATACGGAAAAAAAGATGTGTGGGTAGCGGAATCTAAGTGTAAGGAACTTCGGCTACGTCACCCAGATGCGGCAGCGGTAATTTGAAAATGAAAAGGATTGCGGGATCTGATTTACGGAAGATGAAATGCTCGATTGGGTGCTGGAATTTGGACAGTTGGTATTTGACTGGAGTGAATATTGGACTTTGGGAATGGAAGGAATTTGATTTTGTGCGGTGTGAGGAAAAAAGATTTTGTTAATTTGGAGTGCGGGAAGAAGAAAATCGTGTGAGAAAAAGTTTTTTTTTGTTAATCTGGAGTGCAGGAAGAAGAAAATTGGTTAAGAAAAAAGGACTTTGTTAATTTGGTGCGCGGGGAGAAGAAAGTTGCGGTTTGGGAAGAAAAAAGATTTTATCTGATTGGGGTGCAGTAACAAGAAAAATCTTGATTTGGGTTGTGAGACGAAATTGGGATCGTGAGTGGATGAACGTGTTTCGAAAGGAATTTAGTGTCAGAAGTTTTGGATTGGAATTCAGTGGAAAAAACACAAAAAATTAGAAGTGAAAGGAGTGAATTTAGAAAAACATTAATAACTTTCCATTTAAAAAAAGAAAAACCTGCCGATAGTAGACGGAGTGGAGGAAACGATTAGTGCGGATAAAAGTGGCCGTACAAATTTGGTTTTTCTAATATTTTATGAATTAAAGTATCATATTTTCCAGTATTTTGTTTATTATATTCTTTATAATCTTGAATTATTTAATGTTGGTATATTCTAGTTTTTTCAAGATGACCTCCCCCTTTCATGTCCTTTTCCCTTTGTGCTAGTCATTATATGTAAGGTGGCTCAGCACGAGCAGAGGGTGTCCCGGAAGACCCACAACACAACTGAGCGCTAGCCGGCCTCAGCACGCCACCCCGGGCTACACACCCCTCTGCTGAAACTTAATGTCTGCAACTGCGATGACTTCCGTGGTCACAACAATGTAGCAAAAAACTGATGCAAGAAAACTGATAATGTAAACGACTGGGTTGTTCGATAATTCGTGTCGTTTTTATTTTCATGTTTTTCAAAGTAAATTCATTTATATTAGCAACAAACAATAATCAATGATATATTGACTCGAATCGAAGTGTATTGAACTTCGATTAAGTTACCTCGGTGGGACAGCAGTAATTGGAAAGTAAAGGATTCCGGGATTGGGGACATTTTGGATTGACTTTGTGGATAGTGATGATTGAGAAGCGGAGGCTACATTTGGGTTTCGGGGATGAAAGGTTTTTAGTGGATGACGACAAGTGCGTGAATGTCTGAAAAGAAAAGTTAGTGACGGAAGTTTCGAGGAAAAAAGAAAAGTAAAGAAAGATTTGAAAGTGAAACTGTTAATTTCGCGAGCGCTTCTGGAAAACAAAGAATAGGAATCGCATGTTCCAAGCGCGATAAATTATCGGAAAAAACAGAAGTGGACAAAAATTCAAGTATTCACGTTATAACTTATGGTTAAGTGATAGTAGGAAAAGTGTAGGCTCGATGAACCCAATTCAAGGGATAGCCCTGTGAGAAAGTAATGGGAGGGGACGAGTAAGTCCAGTGGTCATTTATCGGGATTCCCTGTTGTGGTCCAAGTTTATGAGTGGGTTGGTTGAACGCTTTCCTTGGCATTACACAGATGATGATATTTGCAGTAAAATTAGTGCCCGAATCCATTGCCTAGGCGAAAGATTCATTGAGTATTATGAAGCTCTTGAAGCCTTGTCTCTACAATATATTGTGGCCACGAATATGAGTCCTTGTCTGCAAGATCATTTGGCAGGTCTGCCTTTTTCCTCCACACGTGAATTGGTTAGAAACTGCTGCTTTACCGAAAATACTTGGAGGATGTTTAATCCCGTAGTAGAATGTTTGACAAATGCACAATGGCTGGAGTTCATTCCGTTCAGCTTAATGATATTCACGAGGATTGACGCGTTTACGATAGACCTTATACTACTCGTTCAGACTTTTGGTACGCTGTCGATGTATAAAACGACTGGAGGTGCTTGATTATTCATCAAGCGATAGCTCAAGACAGTGTGGGTATCATACCTTGAGCTTTCCACCTGAAATTCTTCAGGTCCAAGCAATGAAGCCAATAGCGAAGTCTGATTTCTCTGCTGGAGCTGTAAAGACCTGGGGCATAGTTTCTTTGACTCTGTAAGTTCCATTAAATACGTGTTCTGCTTTAGTTGTGCTTAAGAAGGGATCACAACGCCCAACTGCGCATACTGACGCAGTCAGGTCAATTCTTCACGTGATTTAGGTCACCCTAGCAGAATAAGTGCAAATCAGACGTCCGGTTGGCTAGATGTGGCCACAAATGTGGACCCAGAATTACGGCGCTTAAAATGGCTGCTCCTTAGACCTTGCCGTTCTAGAAGCATCACCACTCCTGCGATTCCATCCAATCCGCCTCCTCCTTTATAAAAGCTGTTTCCGTCGAAATCGGTTGTTTATAGCATTAATTCCAACATCAATCTGGATTTACATGATAACAATCATATGAAGGGTAATGAAATAGCGAGTGATGATGGAGAATCGCCTACCTATTTTAGAGCACGTCCCTTCCGGGATCGCATTCAGAGATCCTGGAGGTATTTCTTTGCCACGCACCCCTGCGTGGAGTCAATTGTTGCGACTCCTAGCCACAATAGGCTCTACGCCGAGATTTTCGTCAAGAGTAGCGAATCGACGGGTTTGCTTGATGGTGGAGTCTCCAAAAGATCAGCAACGACTGGACTTCGTCAAACAACAGTTTCCGTCGTATAATAAGAAACGCTTGGGTAGGACCAGCCTCATGTCTCACACTGGTTTTGCTCGACCCATTGACTCTGGTTTTGCTCGACCCGTTAAGCAGCGGCATTATGCTGTCGGCATTATGCTGTCGCCATTATGCTGTTATACAGAAACTGTTGTGTAACGAACTCAACCGTATGCTATTGGGGTAATAGAGGAAAGTCAGAGTTCGTGGAGCTCTTCTGTGACTCTTGTCTGAAAGCCCGACAAAGTGCGATTACGTCTTGATGCTAGATGCCGCAACGAAGTGACCGTTAAGGATGCCTATCTATTGCCGCTGATTGGAGGTCTTTTAGCACGATTATAGAGCACCAAGTTCATTACGAGCTTGGACCCAAAGGACGCCTTTTGGTAAATTTTATTGGATGCAGCAAGTAAGGAAAAATCGGCCTTCACTGTTCTTAGTAGGCCCTTGTATCATTTCAAGATCATGCCATTTCGTTTATGCAATGCTTCCTAAACGATTTGTTAGTTGATGCGTAAAGTAATACCGGATGAGCTGCAGGACAAGGTATTTGTTCACCTAGATGGCCTACTTGTTACGATTTCAACATTTGATGAGCACTTGAAGCTCCTGAGTACTGTTGCAAAATTATTCAGGGACGCCAACTTGACAATCATTGTTGAAAAAAGCCAGTTTGTCATGAAAGAAATCAAATATTTTGGCTTCGTAGGAAGTTATGGTATCTTGCTTACCAATCCAGAGAAGGTTTGAGGCATAGTTTCCTATCCAGAATCCGGAACGACCAAAGACGTGAGATGGTTCATAAGCATGGCAGGATGGTACAGTTGTTTATTCTGAGCTTTGCTTCGATTACCGCTCCTCCAACGGATTTTAAGGGTAAACACCCAGTCAAGTGGTATGCTACCACCAACAGTGTCTCCAATAAAGTGAAACATTTAATATTCAATGTGACGCAAGTACAGTGGGTATTGGAAGTGTTTTGTTTCAGAAAGATGAGAAAGATAGAGAGCATCCAATTGCATATATGCCGATGAAGCTCAATGCTGCGCAATGCAACTATAGCATTATCTAATTGGAATGCTTAGCTGCGGTGCAAAGTGACAAGAGATTCAGGGCACATGTCGAAGGGGTGCCTTTCATAATTATTACCGGCTATGCTAGCCTAAAATGGCTCATGCAGCTGTCTAACTTTTCTGGTCGATTGGCTCAATAGAGTCCAAAATTACAAGCGTTCAATTTCCAAATCGAACACTGGAAAGGTACCCTTGACGTTGTACCAAATTAATTATCGAGATCTTGCTGGTAGCATGAGCGGATGACCTCGCTCATCATTTGCCTCCCGGAGCACAACCATCTTGATGGGTTGATTCTAGAGTCTACGTTACAGGAGTCCGAGTACGAAAATCCAAGGAGCCAATTCTGAAGCAACCTGATAAATTTCAAAAATTGCACCTTACTGATGGCCGAGTGTACATCAGTACAGCTTCTCCTGTACTGCTGACTTAGAATAACCCCCGAACAAAATTATCAGACTCTTATAGTACGAACTTATGATGGTCCTCGGGGCTCCCCGGTGAAATTCATAAGACAACAGAAGTCTTGCAAAGATACTCCTATTGGGATCGTTTGCCAAGATGTGATTCAGCACACCCAAAGTTGTTCGACATACAGAAAGGTCAAGCCTTCGAACTCCACTTTGGGTCCCCCTATGGGCGCATCACGAGACTTAGCAAAACCTATACATCACGTGTTTACGGACTCCATGGGTCCATACCCCCATTCCAAATCAGGAAATACCCAATTGTTTGTGGTCTTGGACCATAACACTAAGTTCATAGGGCTCAAGCCTATGGCTAAAGCCATTGCGAAATCAGTCGTGCGTTATTTGGAGCGCTAAATCTTCTTGACCTGTAGAGTTCCCGAATGTATTTACTCGGACAGTGGCGTTCATTTCGCTCCAAGGTATTTGCTTAGCTTATGAGTGGCTATGGGGTGCAGCATTGCCTCACTCCATATTATTCATCGCAAGCGAATGACTCGGAGAGATCAAACTAGTCGACATTGAATGCCATCAGGGTCTACATAGGGTGCAATCATAGCAAGTGTAACGAGGATCTTTCGAATCCATGTTTTGCCTTTCGCAAGGTGACTCATGAGTCCACGGGGTTTTCGCCCTATTTTCTCATGTTCGGATACCAACCTTTCCAGCATGGCTCTGAATACGCCCTCCTTAGAAGCTTGAATGCTTTTGATGATGGAGAAACACAGTTAGATGTGAACAGTGATCGTCCGAAAACTGTACAGGACCGTGTTCGAGCTAAGTCGGAAGAAGCTTATTCTGAAATGGTTCGTTGCCGTACTGGGCAAGTTTCATATGCGCTTGAGAATGAATCCGGAAGGCTGCTTTGGACCTTCCTCGCTAAGGACATTTGATTAAGCCCCTAATCACTCCTGCCAACTTTCCTTCTTTGTCCAACTGAATGCGACGTTCAGGGTCTGGGTCGTCCCCACGATTGTTGCGAATTCCGGCTGTATCGGCATTCTCCCATTCACAAATTCAAATTGCCTACTTTATTATCTTCACATTCATTTGGGCACACATTCCTTTTTCTTTGTTTATTTTTTTAATTTTTTTTAACATTTAACCATTAAACCTTTATTATTTTCCCCGTCATATTAATTCTACCTTACTTATCCTATGTTTAACTACAAAAAAAAATAATAATAATAACTAATAATAAATATAACTTATCTTTCTCACTAATAAAATTTCATTCATTACTTCCCATTAACAAAACTTCATTCTACACTTTTAACTTACAAAATTTCATTCCTTACTTCCTACGAATGAACTTAGTTCTTTACCTTTATCAAAAAACCTCGCAGTTATGCTCACTGTAACGATTTCCACGAAGGCATGTGAAATTATTTGTTATTTGATGAGTGGGAAACTATCAGAAGGTGGTTCTGGTGCTAGTGTCGTAGATTTTCAATCAGGGGGTCCATTAGGACCCTGGGTTTAAGTTCCTCTGAGCGCAGGAACACTCTTTTTAATATCAACAAAAGCAATTGTTTCCGTGGGTATGACGATTTGCTTATAACTAAAAGCTATCATGGTTATGTAAATCGCCATATATGCAAATGGAAATCATCTTCAGCCATTCATTAACAAATTTGTATTTTAATCTTATTTGGTTTTTTATTATTGATAATTAATCTCTGTATCGAATTTCGTCCGCATCGGAGCTGTACTTAGGTCCGAACAAAAATCATAAATTGTCCTCTAAACTGGCCACCATTTCGTTTTTGCTCAACCGTTTTAGCTAGTTAAAGAATATAACCAAGATGGTAGCTTAATTCGTCCTTTCAGAAAATTTGATGAAAATTGAAGTAAAATTGTGGCCTTTACCGTAGCCAATATATATATATATATATATATATATATATATATATATATATATATATATATATATATATATATATTCCTAATATCAATAATTATTCAAAAAATAAAATATTAAAGGAAACAATAATATTTTACCAGTAGTTCCCATCAGTTCAAGGATACCATTCATATCTTGTTCTTTCAAAAAGGCTTCACATATTCTAGCTGAGTGTTTCGGGTCATTATCTTCTTGAAACACGAATGATTCACACACAATGCGTGTCCCTGAAGGTAAAGCATGATCATGTAATATCTTCAAATACTGCTCCTTTCTCATGATACTATCAATTTTTACAAGATCCCCAACAGTCGCCCCAGCAAAACACCCCCGGACTAAAATCTTACCGCGACCATGTTTTACTGATGATACTAAGCAATCTTCAGATACTCATTCATGGGTCCTACGATAGACAAACACTCGTCGATTAGAGCCAAAAATTTCAAATTTGGACTCATCCGTCCATAGTAGACTATTTTACTGTTCCATTGTACAATGTTCATGCTGCTTTACCCATTGTAGACGTTTTTTCTTATATATCGCCCGTAATAATGGTTTTTTAACTGCTACACAACCGCGCAAACCAGCAGATGCAAGACGATTCATCACTGATACTTGATACTTTTTCATATCGCATTTTATTCAACTCCCGGATTATATCCGGTCTGTAAGTCGACGATTACGTTTGGAAGTTGTTGGTAAAGTATTCCAGAGCCACACCTTTTACAGCTAGAAAGGAAAGCTTGGATTTTGAATTGTAGGGAGGAAGGAAAAATGTACAATTATCTTCATCCGACTTAATACGTTACCTTATTAAAAACAAAATTCGACCAATATGTGATAAAATGAAAGCCACTTACATTTGTTCTCTATTCTAGTAAGAGGCCCCCTTCTTCCGTTTGCGTGATTTTACCTACAGTTGTCTCATATCAGTTTAATATTCCAATATCGATGATTCACTTCCAATTTAATGTTCCGGAATCCAGTGTGTGGCTCCAATTCCTCGTCAGAAAAAGCGGTCTCTGATCCATGTTCGTTTATATCTCCGTCAATTGCTCGAAACGAAACTCCCAAAAGAGCAAATAACCTCCGGGTTAACGTGTTTTTCCTCCCATCCACCGGGAAAATCATGTTTTGGGGTGCTTTTTTTCGTTGGTTCCCCTCGCTTGATTTCACTCATAGCAAGTTCCACTCGGTGGCGATCCTAGTGGGAATTAAGCGTATTACACGCTGAATGCGCTGAGTGTGCTGAATTCATTTGACTGACAGTTCGAACTGTCGGTAATGTTTATTAATATCGCGACGCGAGATGAAGATTTCGCAGTAATCCTCTTTTTTTCCTCTTTTCCTTGAGCCAGCGCTAAGATTTTCTTGTCCCCGCCGGTAGTTTAGTCGCCGTGTCAACGCGTGGTGCGTCGTGCATGTATAATCATCCACTAGTTTCCACCAATTTTGGCAGTCGAGTCTCTCCTCGGGAATGTTTCTGTTGCAATTCCCCGTTCATAGTATCAATATCTTTGCTTTTGGTCTCGATTTTTGATCGTAGTTAACAGTCAATTCTTCTAGAACTTGAAGTGCTCCTTTCACCTCCTCCTTTGCACTTTCGTTTTCTTGTTACTGCTACTTTTAATTACGTTACGCCTCGAGTTCGTGCCTTACTCGTCCTGTGCTTGCCACTAATGAAGTGTTAAATTCGCGAGTGTCTTTCTTCGGTATACGTGCCATTGCTGCCTCAGCTGCATCTCTGGCTTCATTATCTGGCTCGTTCCTGTTTGGTGGCATGTATGCATCTTTGCTAGATCTGCGTAAGTGTGAAGATTTTTGCGGCGGGATCGTTAAGTTTGTGTCCTTGGCCGGAAGTTCAGTGGCTGCACACCTGATAAGCATGTCGGGTTTGACGACAGCCTAACATTTAGATCCACCCTCAAAATCGTTTCCCTGTAAATTTCGACTGCACTCAGGTTCGAATTTGAATTAATTGAATGATATACTGCATCGAAATTCATTGGGAGTCTATGCCGGAACGTAGAATCAATGAAAACACAGATAATATGAAACTTTGATTGGAGGAAATGATGTAAATGCCCGCCGATTATCGCGCATAACACAAACACCTTTTGTCGCGTGACGGGAGCAACGATTCAAATTCGGATTTCCTACCAGCGTTGCATGTTATTTTGTTTGCGGCACAATTTCCATTGCTTCGTGGGGTTATATGTATGTTTTATACTGCTGCATATGTTGATTGGATGACGAAAGTTTCCGCTACCGTGTGAATTTGCGTTTCGTTTCGAGCTTGCGTTGGTTTTTGATACTTTCGGCGCTTGTTACATAAAGTTAGAAAGCAAAAATTATTATGTGGCTTTTTTTCCTGTAATCTAACTGGTAGTCATTTTATGAATGAAAAATTAAATTACTTGCTGTTGGTTAGATGATTAGGTTATCAAAAAAAAAATTAATAAAATGCGACTCGGTATTGCTTAGATCCCGCTCTTACGACACCTTCACTTCGTAAAACAACAATTGACGATCGTATTGCAATTATCAACTGTTGTTTGACCACAAAACAAAAGAAATTATTGATATTTTTAAGAGTGCAAGTTAAACACCAAAAAACAAAAAAAATTAACTGCCCGCTGAACAAATAATCAACCACCATTTTTCACTGAGATGATAGATCATACTGTCAACTAACAGCAAGCATGTCAAAAATTGTTGCATGGTACTCAGCTAATTAAACAAAGCTTGTTTTTGCGATTTTAACCAACATCTTTAAATGACGGCCCTAACAAGTATTCAAAATGCGGTAGAATAATTGAAAATGATGGTATATTGAACTAAAAGATAAATAGAATTAGCTATTATCGATTTGTTATAGCTTTTAACAAAAATTTCGGGTGCTTCCAAACTTTTTGTCGGCAGTGTATATATATATATATATATATATATATATATATATATATATATATATATATATATATATATATATATATATATATATATATATATATATATATGTATGTATATACATTATATACATACCTGTATACACTGAGATGGACAAAAGTCTACGACAATTCTTTATATTGGGATACCGGTTAATTGGAAGCTTTCATAAAAATCCATTGATGTGCAATTTTCAGTAACTTAAATATATTTGTTAAAAAATAAAGATAAAAACTTTTCATACCAGAAGTAAGGAGAAAGTCCTAAAACCATAAAAAATTTAATGGACAAAAGTCTACGACAGTCACTGTTGACTCGTTGTTGACTAAACGTAGCGGAATGTCATCAGTATTTGTTTACTTGGTATTGTTATCATTCCGTATACAAGTATGTGCTGCTGCAATTTTGTTTTTGTTTTATCGCTAGTATCTAACTGTAAGAACCATAAAATGACATCGCGAAAAGAAATTTCTAGTGATATCCGAAACTTGGTCGTACAGTATAACAAAGACAATAAATCGTGCTCGGAAATCGCAAAATCACTGAAATTTAAACGATCTTCTATGTACAACTTTGGAAACAGTGGTTCTATTCAAAATAAGCCGCGAACTGGCCGACCGAAAAGTTGTCGCGCAGAGACATTAGTTTTATTCTAAAAGAGGTGAACAGTAATCCAAAAATAAGTGCCCCTGATTAGGCCAAACAGTTGGCTACGTAAAAAAAGGATGTCCATGCAAGCACCACCATGAGAGCATTAAATATTAATGGGTTCAAAGTAGGACTCCACGTCAAAAGCCATTAACATCCGCCAAAAACCGACTTCTGCGTCCACAGTTCGCCCATGCCTATATTGACAAGGACAATGATTTTTGGAATCGCGTCCTTTTCACAGAGTCCAAATTCAACATTTTCGGAAGTGATTGTCGCAGTAAAGTATGGAGGAAAAAGAACACGGCTTTAGAGACCAACAATTTGATTCCTACTATCAAGCACGATGGAGGTAATGTGATGGTTTGGGGAGCCATCGCTGCATCTGGGGTTAGCAGACTGGCTTTTGTTGTCACTATGATGGACCGTCATGTTTACAAGAACCTGTTAGAACAATATTTGAAGCCATCAGTCGAGAAGTTGGGTCTTGGAGAGAGATGGATTTCCAACAAGCCAATGATCTAAAACATACAACACTTTTTGCCAAGAAATGGTTGTTGTACTACGCTCCCAAGCAACTTAATACGCCTCCGCAAAGTCCAGATTTAAGGCAAATAGAGCATGTATGGGAGCTTTTGGAACGGAAAATTCGAAAATGACACATTAAAAATATAAATTTGTTGAAGGAAGCGCTTGTTAAAGAATGGGAGAAAATCACATCTGTAGAAACTGCTAATTAAGTTGCCTCTGTGCTCCAAAGACTGCAAACAGTAATTGATGCAAAAAGGGGTCCAACCAAATGTTAAGCCAGCGAAAAATTTTTAAATTTTCAATACATTTAGTTGAAAATATTTTGTGTACAAATCAGCTAGCACTGACTGTCGTAGACTTTTATCCATTCATTTTTTTATGTTTTTACGAATTTCTCCTTAAGTTTGTTATGTAATGTTTTCGTCTTTGTTTTTGATAAATATATTTACGTTGCTGAAAAATGCACATCAATGGATTTTTGTTTGAAGCTTCCAATGAAACAGAATCTCTATATAAGGAGTTGTCGTAGATTTTGTCGCGATTTGACAAATCAGGCGTAACTCCTGTCATCTTGTAATGTAATTTTTATTCAGTATTGTTTGACAACTCACCATGAAAAGACTTACACTGCAACAACGTATCCGAATTGTTCAACTGTATCACGAAAATCAGCGTTCTGTGAGAAATGTTTTTCATGCTCCTAAAGCAAATTATGGTGTGCGTTGTCGACCTACCAAAGCTACTATAGCTAATACCACTCGCAAATTTGAAACTCAGCCTAGATCATGTGATAACATACCTTTAGATTATTTTCTTTGGTGTTACACGAAGTCTCTGATCTTCAGGGTTAAGCCAACTTCAATCGATGCTTTGGAAGCCAATATTACTCGTGTCATTCGTAAAATACCGGCCGCTAGGCTAGAACGCGTGATCCAAAAGTGGACCCTCAGGATGGACCATTTACGGCGTACTCATGGTCAACATTTAAACGATATGATCTACAATCTTTAAAAGTTAAATGTTATAGATTATTCTTTTGAGCCACAATAACATTTTTACTATAGAATTCAACTACATGCTTTTTGTTTGAGATTAAAAACCAAACCTGTTGATGAATCATAAAGTACTCTCCGTAATAGGTAAATTTCTATCGAGAAATTTACCTAATTAAGAAATAAAATTTTCATATAATAATGAACCCTAATATGTTTTGAACGGTTTTATAACAATATTATCATTATTTTTATATTATTATTAAACCAAACCAGCAAAGCTTTCAAATGGTAGCCACGTACGTTTTGATATTTCTGTTCAAAATTACTCAGCTCTGTAGGACTCTTCGTGACCAATATTAATTTGCATAGCACAGTTCAAAGTTAAAACCACAAACGAAAAGAATTACTATCACCAATTAAACAAAACCATACTCAAACATTTCACACAGAAACCTCAAATTTTATTCAACCCACAAGATTGTAGCAAAATCAAGGATCCATCAAAATTAAATTGGGAACGTTCACCATTAACACTTGCTGAGAACTTGGTCCATCAATTTGTATGAAATTTGCGTTTTATACATTCAAGGAGTAAATAACGTCTAAATTGGCTACTTTGAATATCTTTTTGAAATTTCAGGCTAAGTAGGCAGAAGTGAATGATATACTTGGAAGTCACTCGGAAGCGGGTTGGATGGTATGTGAATGGGCTTTCAACGAAATAAGAGCATTCCAAAAGTTGCACTTTATACCACATTTTGCATGCAAAGAGAACTACTTGAGTTATTATTACGTTATGAAATTTGTATCTTTTTTAGAAGTTTTCGTACGAAAGTTTGTAGAGAATCTGCAGGTGGAATTTTATTGTTTGGGATTTCATTGGAAAAAATTGCGAAGATTAAATTTTGCACTTTTTGTTTTGAAGATGAATTTTCCACCGACAAATTTAGGACATAAGATAAGGGAGCGTTGTTATGTAGAAATGGTGCGAATATATATTTTATATCATTGACGAAAATCAAAACCAGCTGGGTAGGTTCATACAGAAATTCATCGTCGGAAAAATAGAAACTGACTGAATGTCTTAAAAGTTGTGTTCAGCCACAAGATAATTTTTTGACTAAGCGGCATTTTTAATGAGTGAAAATACCACAAAGCCCTTCTAGCTTCCATTGCAATCAAAGAAATGCACAGTTCCTTTAACAGATAAGGCATTTGTTCTTTAGAATTGTGAGGTGGGAATGTCTTTAAAAAAATACATCAACTAATGTTATCGTTGCCAAAGATTTGGTCATTTGGTTGCCAATTCCACCATACCGTACAAATACGTAAAATAGAAGGACATTCAAATCCGTGGAGAGCGCAAATTAGTTAAGATGTAAGCGAAAGTAGTCCACGTAGTGTAGTGATTAGAGTGCTCTGTGGGTAAGCTGAACGGTACTGGTTCGAGTCCCGTTGAAGGCACCGAAGTTTGTTTTGAGTGAATCTTCAGACGGACTATAAATTAATTTAGTTATGATACGCACTGGTGTAAAATCAGAACGCATCGCAGCTAGGTGAACGTATCAACGGTCAAAGCATAGTACTGACCATATCATATTTTTGTTTGCCAATACGTTCGTTCAAGAGATATCTAGATACAAAGGCCCAAAAGGGAATGTAGTGGTAAAGCAAAAAAAACAACATATATATATATATATATATATATATATATATATATATATATATATATATGTATATATATATATGTATATACATATATATATATACATATATATATATATATATATATATATATATATATATATATATATGTATATAAGTATATATATATATATATATATATATATATATATATATAAGTATATATATATATATATATATATATATATATATATATATATATATATATATATATATATATATATATAGTTTATATGCAACTGAGCAAACAGAAAGGTTATACTGAGTTGGTGGTAGTGTATTTGGTCATCCAGCATCATATCGAGTGTTCAGATATCTAACCTTAAGTCAAATATCAACTTCACCAAAATATCTAACTTTAAGTCAGATATTGACTGTTTTCAAAATTGATCTGATCTAAAACCAGATTAGAATAAATAAATTACACTTGAATTTTCCTTTTAACGAGTGAGCTTTTTCAAATCTAGTGGTGAGAGTGTTAAATTTCTCCTCATTTTCTCATCCGTGAATAACGAAAACCGCATATGTTAAGACTACGAATGTTGAGGGATTACTATACTCAAATTCAACGTTTTCTATCTACTCCTTCCATTCCACTTGTTTTCCCACTCGTTCTCACTCTACGCGCTTTAACTCCTTTTTCACAATTTCAAAAAATTCCTTTTTCCTCCAAAATTTCGTAAACCCTCCAAAATTCCGTAATTGCTCCGAAATTTCTCTAAATTTCCAATTTCTTCCTGATTTCAATTTTAATATCAACCCTTCAAAAATCTTATGCCGCCTGATCTGCGCTGCCTCGACTACTCTAAACGGAGTTGCAAAGTGTCGTCTTTTATTTATACGTCTGGTTAGAAGATAGTTGACAAACGAGTGACAAATGAATGAATGGACGATGAATTATTGATCAGCTATATATGCAATGATGTGTATATGTATGTGTGAGAGTATCACAATCCAAAAAATTCTATAAATGCCGATATCTCTATGATTTCAGTTATAAAATAGCTAGAAGAGCAATTGTTAAAAGATTGAAGTGTCCGTTATTATAACCGTCGTTATGGCGTATCACATCACATCGCAAATTGATCACCAATAGCAAGAGCTGCTGCTGGCAAGACCTAGTGGACAATGTAAACAAGGATCTGTGGAGCCTTGGCTACAAGCTAGTTATGCGGAAGCTTGGTGCCCTACGGAACCCTTGCATACACGACGCGGAAAAGATGGACGCGATAGTGTGGGGACCTGCCCCGCCCATCCCGTCTGTGTTGACGCTGTCCATGGTGAAACGGCATTTGAGTGTCCACTTTTCACATAGCCGGAACTGGAGGAGTCAGTCCTCTCATTGAAAGCGAAGAAGGCTCCAGGTCCAGATGGCATTCCGGCTGAGGTGTTGCGGCTCGTCTATCACCATTGTCCTGACTTGCTGCTCAGGATATTCAACGCTTGCCTACGGGAAGGAGTTTTCCCGGTACGATGAAAGGTGGCGAGACTTGTGCTGATCAGCAATGGGAAGGGAAATTCCGAATCGCCATCTGCAAACCGCCCGTTATGCATGCTAGACACGGCTGGAAAAGTGCTAGAGAAACTCATCAAGGGAAGACTGACTGATGCGATTCGTGCTGCTGAGGACCTATCTCCTTGGCAGTACGGCTTTAGAGTGGGACGTTCTATCATTGATGCGATTGCAGAGGTGGTGAACTCGGTCCAAAAGGCAGAGGCATATAGTCTCACCATGTGACGGATCGTCCTATTGGTGACACTCAACGTCAGGAATGCCTTCAACTCCGCTAGATGGGTGAATATTCTGGATACGCTGGAAAACTCTTTTCAAGTTCGGCTTTTGAGGAATTACCTAAAGGACCGAAGCCTGCTCTACCACATGACACAGGGCCAACGAAGGATGGAAATTACATCGGGTGTTGCCCAGGGATCTATCCTTAGTCCAGACCTGTGGAACGTGTCTTACGACAGGCTGCTGAGACTTGAGATGCCAGATGAGTCGCGCTTGGTCGGCTATGCGGATGATGTTGCGGTTCTGTTCACTGGGCGCACCTTTGAACAAGCGCAACTTGGGCTAGATATGCTAATGCGCCGAGTGAGGGATTGGATGACTGCTCGCGGGCTCAGTTTAGCACTGGAGAAAACCGAAGTGGTCATCATGACAAAAAAGAGAATCCCTAGAGTAAGGATGATCAGTATTGGAGATACATGAATCGAATCGATGCCATCGGTGAAGTACTTGGGGCTACTGATCAACTCAAAGATTGTCGGTTTTGCCCAGGAGAGGAGGACAATGCCTGCCACACATTTTTTGCGTGTAAAAAATGGGTCAGGCTGCGAAGGAAACTCTACAGCGAGACGAGCGAGCTCACCCCGGATAATATAGTTGCGTTGATGCTCGAATCGGTTGACAAATTTAACCAGGTGACACATTATGCTCGGGCAGTCCTAAAATATAAAAGGGACTCGTAGCTGCCGGGGGCGTTGGGGCTGGGGGATCGCTTGTCTGGCACTTCCTCTTCCCCTCTCCCCTCCCGCTAGGAAAGGGATTCCCCCGCTTGAAGGCGCCTCACGGCGTAACAAAACGAGGCCTGGCCCGAAGTAATGTGTCAAACGGTTCCAGGCTGGCTATATATATATATATATATATATATATATATATATATATATATATATATATATATATGTATATAAGTATATATATATATATATATATATATATATATATATATATATATATATATATATATAAGTATATATATATATATATATATATATATATATATATATATATATATATATATAGTTTATATGCAACTGAGCAAACAGAAAGGTTATACTGAGTTGGTGGTAGTGTATTTGGTCATCCAGCATCATATCGAGTGTTCAGATATCTAACCTTAAGTCAAATATCAACTTCACCAAAATATCTAACTTTAAGTCAGATATTGACTGTTTTCAAAATTGATCTGATCTAAAACCAGATTAGAATAAATAAATTACACTTGAATTTTCCTTTTAACGAGTGAGCTTTTTCAAATCTAGTGGTGAGAGTGTTAAATTTCTCCTCATTTTCTCATCCGTGAATAACGAAAACCGCATATGTTAAGACTACGAATGTTGAGGGATTACTATACTCAAATTCAACGTTTTCTATCTACTCCTTCCATTCCACTTGTTTTCCCACTCGTTCTCACTCTACGCGCTTTAACTCCTTTTTCACAATTTCAAAAAATTCCTTTTTCCTCCAAAATTTCGTAAACCCTCCAAAATTCCGTAATTGCTCCGAAATTTCTCTAAATTTCCAATTTCTTCCTGATTTCAATTTTAATATCAACCCTTCAAAAATCTTATGCCGCCTGATCTGCGCTGCCTCGACTACTCTAAACGGAGTTGCAAAGTGTCGTCTTTTATTTATACGTCTGGTTAGAAGATAGTTGACAAACGAGTGACAAATGAATGAATGGACGATGAATTATTGATCAGCTATATATGCAATGATGTGTATATGTATGTGTGAGAGTATCACAATCCAAAAAATTCTATAAATGCCGATATCTCTATGATTTCAGTTATAAAATAGCTAGAAGAGCAATTGTTAAAAGATTGAAGTGTCCGTTATTATAACCGTCGTTATGGCGTATCACATCACATCGCAAATTGATCACCAATAGCAAGAACTGCTGCTGGCAAGACCTAGTGGACAATGTAAACAAGGATCTGTGGAGCCTTGGCTACAAGCTAGTTATGCGGAAGCTTGGTGCCCTACGGAACCCTTGCATACACGACGCGGAAAAGATGGACGCGATAGTGTGGGGACCTGCCCCGCCCATCCCGTCTGTGTTGACGCTGTCCATGGTGAAACGGCATTTGAGTGTCCACTTTTCACATAGCCGGAACTGGAGGAGTCAGTCCTCTCATTGAAAGCGAAGAAGGCTCCAGGTCCAGATGGCATTCCGGCTGAGGTGTTGCGGCTCGTCTATCACCATTGTCCTGACTTGCTGCTCAGGATATTCAACGCTTGCCTACGGGAAGGAGTTTTCCCGGTACGATGAAAGGTGGCGAGACTTGTGCTGATCAGCAATGGGAAGGGAAATTCCGAATCGCCATCTGCAAACCGCCCGTTATGCATGCTAGACACGGCTGGAAAAGTGCTAGAGAAACTCATCAAGGGAAGACTGACTGATGCGATTCGTGCTGCTGAGGACCTATCTCCTTGGCAGTACGGCTTTAGAGTGGGACGTTCTATCATTGATGCGATTGCAGAGGTGGTGAACTCGGTCCAAAAGGCAGAGGCATATAGTCTCACCATGTGATGGATCGTCCTATTGGTGACACTCAACGTCAGGAATGCCTTCAACTCCGCTAGATGGGTGGATATTCTGGATACGCTGGAAAACTCTTTTCAAGCTCGGCTTTTGAGGAATTACCTAAAGGACCGAAGCCTGCTCTACCACATGACACAGGGCCAACGAAGGATGGAAATTACATCGGGTGTTGCCCAGGGATCTATCCTTAGTCCAGACCTGTGGAACGTGTCTTACGACAGGCTGCTGAGACTTGAGATGCCAGATGAGTCGCGCTTGGTCGGCTATGCGGATGATGTTGCGGTTCTGTTCACTGGGCGCACCTTTGAACAAGCGCAACTTGGGCTAGATATGCTAATGCGCCGAGTGAGGGATTGGATGACTGCTCGCGGGCTCAGTTTAGCACTGGAGAAAACCGAAGTGGTCATCATGACAAAAAAGAGAATCCCTAGAGTAAGGATGATCAGTATTGGAGATACATGAATCGAATCGATGCCATCGGTGAAGTACTTGGGGCTACTGATCAACTCAAAGATTGTCGGTTTTGCCCAGGAGAGGAGGACAATGCCTGCCACACATTTTTTGCGTGTAAAAAATGGGTCAGGCTGCGAAGGAAACTCTACAGCGAGACGAGCGAGCTCACCCCGGATAATATAGTTGCGTTGATGCTCGAATCGGTTGACAAATTTAACCAGGTGACACATTATGCTCGGGCAGTCCTAAAATATAAAAGGGACTCGTAGCTGCCGGGGGCGTTGGGGCTGGGGGATCGCTTGTCTGGCACTTCCTCTTCCCCTCTCCCCTCCCGCTAGGAAAGGGATTCCCCCGCTTGAAGGCGCCTCACGGCGTAACAAAACGAGGCCTGGCCCGAAGTAATGTGTCAAACGGTTCCAGGCTGGGTTCTCAGGTTGACAGGGGAGGTGTTTAGTGGGTAGTTCAGTCGCCTTCTTGCTAGCATGGGAGCCCCACACTTTGTGCATAAATGGCATTCACCTCCCTACCACGAAAAAAAAATGGGGTGTCACGGCTAGAGCAGCATGGAAGCGATATCTTTGCCAACATCCCAGCAAAAACTATCGATCTAATCAAAAACTGAAGCACATTGTCTTAAAACTGGAAATTCGAACTATAAATTTTACCTTAATAATTTTTCCCTAAAATTATTTTAAAAAATACAAATAAAAATGTCAATTCGCTTGGTATGAAAAACCGTGTTTTTGTGTTTGTTGCTTAATTACCTTGTTATTATTAGCTGTACCAAAAGTTTATGGACTATACATATAATAATGGTACAAGAAGTCTTAAAGAAATTATGAGGAATCTAGTAAAGCTCTCTATTGCTGAATTTTAAGGGACGATTGCGGGGAAGCACAAGAGGCAAAAGTGTGAACTTTTGGGAGAATGTGTACATATCTCATAAAAGTCTATCACTTATGTATAAAAAGTTAGTCGGAGCTAATTTGGGCTTTCCCCTAATTAGGTGCGACTAACCGGTTTTTCTTTTGGCGTACCTTGACTGGGCTGTATAGGTAAAGTCAGATGGTATCTAGTTTATTTTTAATAATTAACGCAAATTTTATCACATGATTTTCAGGTACAACGATATAATTATATCTATATTTTATTTATATAGCTTGAATCTACTTCAACTTTAGTATCAATTGAATCAAACTTGGGCTCATTCCTGCAAATATTTCAAGAATCTTTTTAAAACATGCATTTCGTCAATTCTACACCTATAAAGCACCTTTGAATACTAGAATACTTTCGAATGCAGGGTAAATCACTACTGTGAGTTAAAAACTGCAATGAAATCTCCATCGTATCCAGAATCTTATCACGTGCTGCATGCACTTCTTTTGAACATCTACCCATCAATAGCAAACGAGAGTCTGAAGTGCATACAGCATTTAAAGCTACTTTATATTGGATTCATGTTTACTTGGATATCTGCCCAAATTTGAAGTTCAGCCACGTATTACTTCAGCTTCCTAGTGTAACGATATCTTCTACTAGTGCAAAAAGAATACTACAGAATTTAGAAGTTTGCCTGTTTTCCTCCTTTCAAGAGGAGCCCTTTCTCCCTCAGAATGATACTCAATAAAATTAGAGTAAAAGATTAGTTTTATAAATTTTCTACCTAAAATTAGTAACATTGAAAAGAAATTTAAAGCATTTCAAGTTAAATCTGGATCTAAATACAGCTGTTACCGTTAATAAACTTTAATATTGTTGCTCCTGACAAATTATGGAAAATCCAATGAAAGATCAAATTCTGACCATCCTTACTCTACTTCTTATAATTAAATTCTTAAGCCACAGAAGGCGATGTCATCTTCATTTAATATTGACGCCTTCCTCCCGTAACGGTTTCTTTGATAGAGAAAAATTAGCATAACTTAATTAAAGCAGACGCCTATTATGGCCTAGTTTACATACAATAAGCTCCTAGAAAAAGTCCCAGTGCGAAATTAATTGAATTCTCATCAAATATTCTATCCCGCATGTGGTGAAAAAGCCACACAATTCTCACCTGACTCTTTGATTTGCATTTTGATTGGAAAAACCAACAAAAACCAATTAAGGCGATCATCTTTCGCCCTCTAGTTCTTCAGTCATTTTAATTAACTGATGATTAAAGATATTGTATCTGAAGAAGACCATGCAAGACATTCTCCATCAGATCCTCATTGCTAATTGAGCGGTGTCAATACATTAAAGGCTTCCTTATCTGCGAAAACATTTATTTCATCACGTGGAAATATCGTTTCGTCAGTTAAATCTCCATTTTCCATAGTCTTAAGGAAAAACACCTATCGTGTGATGATTAGTCCTCGTCTGACAAGAATAAATTAAATCCTTAATAAAAAGCCGCAAGGAATTTTTTATGCTTTATCATTTTGTTGTTTGAAAATTTTGATAGCTTTATCAATAAAGGAGGGATAGTGTCAAAATTGATGAGCTGGATTCAGTGGCAAGAATTTATTTGTTGTTTGATTATAGTGTGAAATTTTGCCGGTATAGTATTTTAAATTTTTTTAGGGTGGTTAATTATGTTGGTATCAATTGAAAGGTCTTGATGAGAGTTTTTCAAAATAGATCTTAAAACTGAGTTACCAGCAGGGGAAGAGATGTTTTGTATAAAGTGCTATGAGCGCCAGCGTTTTACTTCAATAAAGTCTGTATGTCATTAACATTATGCCTGTGTGTATGTATTATGGATCATTCCTATGCTCATGCATATTTGGAATTCTTGTCTATAGCTTTTACTCCATATTTATCTTTTACTCTTTGGAAATGACAAAATTTATTACTCCCTTTTGTTTACGATAAGGTAGGCGGCTACGACGATGAAGCCGTTTCCGAGGGCAGCAGAGGTGGTGTTGCAGGCGCCTGTGAAGGTGTTGAATATGGCTGCTGTGTCGCTGGATGAGCATCAGATTGCTCCGGGTTGGCTGTTTTGAGTTGTTTGGTGGAGAAGGTTTTGATGACGCCGTTTACGTCTATGACGAAGGTGTTGGCGTTGATCTTCTGACGACTCGATGAGGCTCGGAGTATGGCTGATCGATCGGCTTCTTTACAGCATCGATGTGGCGAAACACGTACTCACAGCTGGCTAGGTCCTTGAAAACGAATGGTTGGTGAACCGAGTGTCTGGCTGACGGGACAGGTCAAATCGATTTGAAGAGGCGGCGTAAGTTGGTGACAAAATTTGGTGGGCCGCCAGCTGGTGTGTTTTGAGGCGTGATGAACTCACCCGGTATCCGAAACGATGTGCCGAAAACTATTTCTACAGGACAGGCTTGCAGGTCCTCTTTGAATGTGGTTCGTAGACCCAGAAAGATCGGTGGAAATGCCTGTAACCATGGTGTCTCCAGAACGCAATTTAACGCTGCTTTGAGGATATGGTGCATCCGTTTAACCATGCCATTGGCTTGAGGGTGGTATGGAGTTATGTGGACGTGGTTGGTTCCAAGAGATGGCCGAGCAGATTCAAGAGGTCGGCTTCAAACTGGGGTCCTTCGTCCAATGTGATCTCCAGTGGCGGGCCAAGTATTGATATCCAGTCATCGAATAGTGCCCTGGCGACGGTGCTGGCTCTGATGTCTCGCACTGGTACTGCTTGAGGCTACCATGTTAAGCGGTCGATAATGGTGAGGCAGTTCTCGTAGCATCCACACAGTGGCAGCTTGATCAAGTTGACATGGATGTGGTCGAAGCACCCATCCGGCGTCTTAAAATTTTGCTAACTCGGCGTCTTAAAATTTTGCTGATTCGGCGCGGTTGTGGCGGTGGACCTTTGAGAGTTGCCAGGATATGCATTGCTTTGCCCACCGGAATACGTCTTTTCGCAGAGTCGACCAGAAGTATTTAAGCGCTACGCATTTCGAAGTGGCACGTCCACTTGGATGTGACAGTTGATGGACGATGTCGAAAGCCTGACGGCGGAGCGCAACTAGCAGGTAAGGCTTAATGGTGCCGTTAAACTCCACATAGTACACTGAGTAGCCATCCAAAACCGGCCGATGCAGTTTGAGACGGGGGCTCGTCAGAAGGTGGGGCAACTGGTTGTCTATTTTCTGTGCTTCGTTGATGACTTGAGCTGTGATTACGGCGGGTATTGTGATCGTTTCTACCCGTGAAATTGCATTAGTGACGATATTGTCATCCTCTGGTATGTATTTCACTCGCGAATAAAATTGGGCAATGAAGTCCAGTTATCTGCCTTGGGGGAGTGAGGCTTTATCCGAGCGTTGCCTCAGAGCAAAAACAAGTGACAGGTGGTCGATATAAATGATAAAGTGTCTTCCTTCCAAGACGCGCTGAAAGAACTTGATGACAGCAAAGATCGCAAAGAGTTCGCGGTCGTAGGTTGAGTAGCGTTGCTCGATGTCAGATAGCTTCCTCGTGAAGAAACCCAACGATGCCCAAGTGCCATCGCCCCGTTGTTGGTCCAAGGCTGTGCTAAGGGAAGTGCTGGATGCATCAAAGTGGAGTGCCAATGAGCGTGAAGATGAAAGAAAAGCTGACGTAGCTGCCTCGGCGATACCTTGCTTGCAGCGTTCAAAAGCCGCTTCAGCTTCGGGTGTCCAGATGAGTAGTGCTATTTTTGTTGTACAACCTTTTAGTAGTTTCGATAGTGGCACTTGGAACTCAGCAGCCTGTAGCATGCAGCGGTGATAAAAATTCAGCATCCCAAGAAAATGCCCCAACTGGGATGAGTCGGCAGGTTTGCGAAAAGATACGATGGCTTCTGTTTTGGGAGCTGGTGGTCGAAATCCAGTTACCCAGTCGTGGTACCCGGCAAAAACGACCTCAGGCTGACCGATTTGGCATTTACCCAGTTAGAGAGAGAAGTTTCTCGAGGTGGCACTGATGATGGTCGTGGCTGGCCGAGAAAACTAGGATATCTTCCTGATAGACCCGGACAAAGTTCAACTTCCTCAGCAGATAGTTTAGAGTCCGCTGCATCGTTTGGGCTGCGTTGCGTAGACCCAAAGGCATCCTCAGTAATTCATACAGTCCGAATGGCGTGGTAATCGCCATATTACATACGTCTTCAGAAGCAACCGGAATTTGGTAGAAGGCACGCTGGAAGTCGGTTACCGATGGGCCATTGGTAACTATCTGGTGGTGCACGTGTAGGTCAGCGACCGAGGCTGATTTCCAAAGGCTGTCATGGGCATGCCATTGGCTGCCTGCAGTACGAAGCTCTGCTTACGAAGAGGCCTGACGATAGAATGCCTGGAGATGATGGAGAGGCGGAGCCGGAGTTTACCAGGAACCTGGTTTTTGTGGTGCGGTCAGAGACATAAAGGCATCTTTCCAATGGGTTGCCGGTGGTGTCCGCTGTGTATAACGCCAGCAAACGTAGTTTTTCAAGCACCTGATAGTGTGGTCTAAAGCTCGAAAGGAACAAGGCTGCTTGCATTGCTTTGCTAGGGCCCCGCATTTGGTGTGATACCAGCAGTGACTTGTGCGACTGTCTGGTCCAGGAGTGGCGGAGCAGCCTCGTCGATGGCTTGCGTTTGTTTTGACGTGGACCGCTCTCGCAGTGTGTTGGTGCAGGCATGTGGTTGCCGAAGTGCCTCTCGAGTAAAGTTTGTTGGCTGCGTAATCGCCAGACGCAAGACAGCTAGCTCGAAAGTGACTTGGCCCAAAGGAGAGCACGGTGAGGGGATACCAGATGAGGGTGTTATTGGGCGCATGGATGCTTGCACTGATGTGGCCATCACTCCGGGACCCATGTCTTGTGCTTGGTCTGTGACAAGCTCCTCCAGCATCTGGTTTTTTATCAGCAGAAGCATGCGGTATGTTTGTCGAGGCAGGAGGTCAAGCCATCTGACACGGAGGGCATCGTTGCTAACCCGTGTGCCAGCGAGAGAACACATATGTCGTAGGAGCTGCGTAGGTCTCCTTTCTCCGAACTCAACGCCTGTGAGCAGCTTATGTAGCTGCGCATCAGGTGAGTCTGTAAGGTGGGCGACGACAGCTGCTTTGAGCACTCTGTATCAGTTGTGCTCCGGTGGCGCACGGATGATGTTCTCTACATACATCCGTGATGGTTTTATGGTCCGGCGATACTACGGTGAGATGGTACTTTTTTTTGTAGTAGGTTCCAGCCTGGAACCCTTTGACACATTACTTCGGGCCAGGCCTCGTTTTGTTACGCCGTGAGGCGCCTTCAACCTGGGGGACCCCTTTCCTAGCAGGAGGGAAGAGGAAGTGCCAGAAAAGTGATCACCCAGCCCAAGCGCCCCCAGCTGCTGTGAGTCCCTTTTATATTTTAGGACTGCCCGAGCATAATGTGCAACCTGGTTCCATTTGTCAACCGATTCGAGTATCACTGCAACTATATTATCCGGGGTGAGCTCTCGCGTCTCCCTGTGAGGTTCCCTTCACTGCCTGACCCATTTTGCACACGCAACAAGTGTGTGGCAGGCATTGTCCTCCTCTCCTGGGCAGGTGGCACTTGGCTGCGTCCCTTACCACCATGTGCACCTCGAACTGTGATTCCACCTGGAAGAAGCATGACTCAGGACTAGCCCACCAGAAGATGGCAGCCTGCACTGGCAGACTATGTTTACCGGTGCTAAACTCCCGGTTTGTGGTGCCTCCTGAGGGAGACGGTGCTCGCCATTTTCGTCGTTTCGTCAAACTACCATTATTGTTGCAAGTTGGGGTTACCACTTTGGAAGTAAAAATTCTGGTCTTTAGCGTTTACTTTATATTGATCTTTTACTCTTTGGAAATGACAGAATTTATTACTCGCTTTTGTTTACGACGAGGTAGGCAGCTACGACGATGAAGATGATGAATGATGACATCGTTGTTGTTGATGATGAATGATGATGTCGTTGTTGTTGTTGATGATGATGATATTGTCGCGTGTTATTGGTTCGCGGCCTATAATTTTAACGTTCCGGGAAAGTGAAAACGCAATGTCTTTTAATTTAAGTTAAAAGAGTTTATTCAATAAAATGCACAATAATCAGTTAACACTTTCACTAATTTTAATTGTCACTATTAAAATTATCTAACACTTGTCCATAAATTTATTATCGCAATTGTCTTCTAAATTACTTCACTATTACGAAACACACTTTTCTACTACTCGAAGAATATCGCTTCCCACACACAATCGCAGTTCTTCTCGCGGTCGAATGAATTATTCCCCCATTCATTCAGCTCGCCTTTATATAGGGTCTCTAAGTATTCACCCATTTCTCGCATATTGGCGAACGTTCTACCGAGAGGTACCTGGTAGGTTCGAGAAAATTACTGAATGGAGTGACGTCGCTTGCAGATGTTGATTATGCTTGTTGAATTTACTCGTGGGTTCGAGTAAATTCATTTGTTGACGTTCTTAATGATGATGAAAACAATTGCGACAGTAGCTCGCAGAATTATTTGTACATGTAATTATTTGTACATGTAACACTGCCCCCATCTCAGTTCAGTTCGCCCCGAAAAGATGTGTCGCTATTTGTAGTCAATTCTCCCTGGGTGTAATATGGGGCAAGACGGTCCAGATGCACGATTTTCATTTTAGCTCTCGGCTTACGATGTTCCTGTATTCGGTATACGACGTCGTTGATTCGCTTTGTAACTCGTTATGGTCCCTCCCAATTATGTTGCAACTTTGGAGACCTACCCTTCGCCGTTGCGGGTTATAAAGCCACACCAAGTCATCTTGCTGGAAGCCAGTAGAATTAGCCTTTAGATCATACCTGGTCTTCATGCGGTCAGTAGCCGATTCGAGGTGTTTCCGCACTGTCCGATGTATCTGGTTCAACCGTTGTCTTAGATCACTTGCGTACTCCGAGACCGTTTGGGGTTCCTCAGGGGGTGTTCCGAACTTTATATCGGCTGGCAGACGAACAGTCTTTCCAAAAATGACTTTGGCTGGGGCTTGGCCCGTCGATGCATGTTCGGCAGCTCTGTACGCCATCAAAAATAGTGGGATATGTCGGTCCCAGTCCCTTTGGTTCTCGTCAACCATCTTGGCAAGGTGTTTATTGAGCGTGCCGTTGAAACGTTCGACCATTCCATCGGATTGGGGATGCAGCGGTGTTGTCCTCGTTTTCCGTATTCCGAGCAGCTCGCACATTTTGCCAAAAACTAGTGACTCAAAGTTTCGGCCTTGATCCGAATGTAATTCGCAAGGTACGCCGTACCTACTGACCCAATTTAACACTAGCTGCTCAGCTACGGTAGTTGCTTCCTGGTTGGGAATGGGGTAGACCTCGGGCCACTTGCTGAAATAATCGGCTACAACCAGCGTATATCGATTTCCCCAATCGGATTCAGGAAAGGGTCCTGCGATGTCAACAGCAATCCTTTCAAACGGTACCCCCACGTTATAGGTTTGCATTTGTCCTCTCAGTCGTCGTTTTGGACCTTTGACGGAAGCGCAAATTGTGCACCTGCGGCACCAGTCCTCTACGTCTTCTCGAGCGTGGAGCCAGTAGAACCGTTCCCGCGATTTTGCTAAGGTCTTGTTAACACCAAGGTGGCCTCCCGAAGATCCTTCATGCATTTCCTTAACCACATCGTGGATTCGGCTTTTGGGAAGTATAGTTTGCATCCTATAGGAGCTACCATCCGCCGTTTCCCATTTCCGCTTGAGTACGCCACCCTCCACCTGAAGGGAGTTCCATTGTGCCCAATAGCTTTTCAGGGTTGCGCCATGCATTGTTACGTCTTTCCACTCAGGTCGCCCAGTCGTCTCCTTCCATACGAGCAATGGTCCGATGTCTTCATCGGCTAGCTGGGCGTTTCGAATCTCCTCCGATGACCAACCTTCATCGAATTCCGCCGTTATCAATCGCAGATCAACGAGCGGTTCCTTTTCCTCAATCCGTCGGCAATGCTTGCAGTTAGCTGGACGTGGACGGCGGGATAGGGCGTCAGCATTTCCATGAACTCCGCCCTTCCGATGAACAATTTCGTAGTCGCATGACTGCGATCTTTCGATCCATCTCGCAACTTGTCCCTCGGGGTTTTTGAAGTTGAGCAACCATCTCAGTGATGCATGGTCCATTCGAAGAACAAATTTCTGGCCATATAGATACTTGTGGAACTGCTTGGTGGCCTCTATTATAGCCAATAGCTCCTTCCTGGTCACGCATTAGTTCCTCTCACTTTTTGAGAGAACTCGACTGTAATAAGAGAGCACTCTTTCTTCGCCATTGATCTGCTGGGAGAGTACAGCTCCAATACCGCCGTTGCTTGCATCGGTGTCAACTACAAACATTTTTCCGGGTTTCGGATACGCCAGCACGGGTGATTCACACAGCTTTTCCTTCAGGGTCTCAAAGGCTGTCTGGCATTGTTCATTCCAGACATATGGACGATTTTTCTCGGTTAGCTGATGGAGACACTTAGCTATTTTGGCAAAGTCTTTGACGAATCTTCGATAGTAGGTCGCCAGACCCAGAAAACTTCGTAGTTGGCGCTTGTTGTTTGGTGTTGGCCAGCTTTTCACGGCTTCAATTTTCTCAGGGTCTGTTTTGACCCCTTCTGCTGATACGACGTGTCCCAGGTATTTTACTTCATCTGCGAAAAGAGTACACTTGTCGGGACTAAGTTTCAAATTTGCCAGTCGTAATCGGGAGAAAACCTCTTCTAAGTTCCGCACATGCTCTTCGAACGTTCTACCGATGACGATGATGTCATCTAGGTATACCAAGCAGGTTTTCCAGGTTAGACCACGTAGCACATATTCCATCAAGCGTTCGAAAGTGGCTGGAGCATTGCAAAGCCCAAACGGCATCACAACAAATTGAAACAATCCGGTCCCAACTGAAAATGCGGTCTTCTCTCGGTCCTTCTTGTCAATTTCTACCTGCCAGTAGCCACTCTTGAGATCGAGTGTAGAAAACCATTTTGCGTCGGCTAAAGTGTCCATGATGTCATCGATGCATGGGAGTGGGTAACTATCTTTCTTAGTGACGTCGTTAAGCTGCCTATAGTCGACACAAAAGCGAGTGCTACCATCCTTTTTCTTGACTAGAACTACAGGCGCGGCCCATGGACTGACAGACGGTTCAATAACGCCTTGTTTTTCCATGTCCGAGATCAGCGCGCTCACTTCTCCTTGTTTGGCTATAGGGAGACGTCTCGGTGCTTGTCGAATCGGCTTGGCTCCCTGTGTATCTATGACGTGAGTTACCATACTCGTTCGGCCTTGGTCATCCGGGCTTGTTGAGAAGATGTCACTGTACTTGGTGACCAGATGAGAGGCTCGTTTGAATAGCTGCACTGGCAATTTGACCTGCTTCAATATTGCAGACGTGGATTCCCGGGCTTTGTCTGTGTCTTGCCTCCTTTTCCAATGATGGTCGTGAGTAGCTTCCAAAGAGGTGATGGTGGAAACAGGCTGGCAGCTGCCGATGACTTCTCCCGCTTTGATGCTCGTAGTTGAGTCTGCGGTGTTAAGGACTCTAACCGGCACATATCCGTTCCTTAAAGATCTTACAAGGCATCGTCCTACAATCAAACTGCGTAATGCAGACGTCGTCGTTGGCTCTATCAGATAAGATCGGTGGTCTCCAGAATCACCATCAAGCTTGGCCCATACAATGCTTTCGGGAGAATTCGGTACATCAGTGTCAGTACATACCACTACATTCATCTTGGGAATTTGGACGCTGGGATCCTCCATCAGTACTTCTACATTCTGCCATTTCAATACACGTTTGCCCAAATCCAACGTGATTCCATGTGGTCGCAGAAAATCCATTCCGAGAATGCAGTCATCCATAATGTTCGCGACCAGAAAATTATGTCGGAACAGAAGGTCTCCCAACTGTATCTGGAGGTTGACCTCTCCATGAACAGGTGCAGTTTCTCCCGTAGCTGTCCATAGTGAGAAAATTCTGCCCTTGTGAAGTTGTTGCTGTCTAACTAGGTCTGGTCGGATAATCGATCGGGTTGCACCAGTGTCGATTGTTATGGTGCAGTGTTCTCCGTCAACTTGACCCGGAAGGCATAAGTCCGCTTCCCCCCCAATGTAGTCTTGACACGATGATGGTGGTGCTGGGGATGTCGATACTCCTAGCCAACGTTCGCCCCCCGAAGTTGGCCCTTGCAGTTTGATGGGCCTCCATTCTAGGCTCCTGACACGGTCTGGATCTCCACCACCCTGGACAATAGCCCGGTCTTCTTCCCTTCTTGCAGTCTCTTTGCAGGTGCCCTTTTTCCCCGCAATTCCAGCATCTAGGCGCACCATTCACATGCGGGTCTCGCTCAATTTCCACGCGCTCACACCTGCACTCGTCTGTCACTACCTCACGAACCCGGGCAGTGGTACGAGTCAAATTTTTCGCTGCCTCAAAATTCAGACTATAAGCCAGTGCGTCCTTAACCGTTTGCTTTTGAGCTAACCGCACGGCTTGTTGCAATTCCGGGTCCTTTGAGGCGCTGATGAATGCTTCTGTCGCTGCATCATCTCGATGTTCTGGGTCGTAGGCTGGATAAGCCAAAAGTGCCAGTCGCTCAATGTCTTGGGCTAGCTGCTGTAGGGTTTCACCAGACTTCTGCATTCGATGCCTTAGCTGTGACCGATAAATGTGCTTCAGATGATCGTCTCCATAACGCATGTCGAGCGCATTGATTATAGCATTCGGGTTTGAGTGCAATTCAACGAGGATCGTCTGCAAAAGCTCGGCAGCTGGGCCTCTTAGAGCAAGAATCAATGCAGTTGCTCGTTCCTGCTCATTCCAGTGATTTATGCGAGCGGCTGCTTCGAACTGGGTTTTGTAAATAGTCCAGACCGTTTGCCCATCGAATATTGGTGCTTGCACATTTCTAGATGAGCTTTGCGCTGCGGTTATAATTGGGGCTGGTGAGGCGGTTACTACTGCCTTCGCTGCTTCCAAGTCCTTTTTCACTTTTTCCATCTCATGGTTGACCTGGCTGATCTCAAGGTTGATTCTCTCCTCGACCTGGTATACCTTCTCCTCGACGCATTTAATTTGGCTGTTGAGACTACTGAGCTCCGCTTTTATTTCGGTTGACTGTTTTTCCAGCTTCTGAGCGATGTCTGCCTTGATTTCGATCGCTTGTTGATCCAGCTCCACTGATTGTTCATTAAGCTTCGCTGATTGTTCATTAAGCTTCGCTGATTGTTCATTTAACTTCGCTGATTGCTCATCTAGCTTCGTGGTTAAATTGGACGACTGTTCATTGAGCTTCGCAGTTAAATTGGATGACTGTTGTCGCTGCTCCTGCTGCATCAGCATTAACATTTGCATCAGCGTGTTTTCTGGTTCCTTTGGTTTTTTTGTTTCTGCTTCACCACCTTCTGCGCCTTCTTCTACATCTGAGGGCTCACCCGAATCCAGATACGCGCCTTCCGATTCAATTGCGTCACGCAAGCGTGCAATCAGTGTGACCTTTGTACCTTGCGTAGCCAGGTTTCGCTGTTCCAACTCCTCTTTGAGCTCCGATATGCTCAATTGATTAATTTTTAGATGTAAGTTTCCTGGCATTTTTATTGTTTCGGCAATTTTTCCACGTTAACTTTCACAATTGGGCACTTTAAAGTTGTTTAAACGTTTTCACTTCCAAAATTTTTCTATCCCAGTTCTGACACCATTGTCGCGTGTTATTGGTTCGCGGCCTATAATTTTAACGTTCCGGGAAAGTGAAAACGCAATGTCTTTTAATTTAAGTCAAAAGAGTTTATTCAATAAAATGCACAATAATCAGTTAAAACTTTCACTAATTTTAATTGTCACTATTAAAATTATCTAACACTTTATTATCGCAATTGTCTTCTAAATTACTTCACTATTACGAAACACACTTTTCTACTACTCGAAGAATATCGCTTCCCACACACAATCGCAGTTCTTCTCGCGGTCGAATGAATTATTCCCCCATTCATTCAGCTCGCCTTTATATAGGGTCTCTAAGTATTCACCCATTTCTCGCATATTGGCGAACGTTCTACCGAGAGGTACCTGGTAGGTTCGAGCAAATTACTGAATGGAGCGACGTCGCTTGCAGATGTTGATTATGCTTGTTGAATTTATTCGTGGGTTCGAGTAAATTCATTTGTTGACGTTCTTAATGATGATGAAAACAATTGCGACAGTAGCTCGCAGAATTATTTGTACATGTAATTATTTGTACATGTAACAATATGATGACGTCCATGATGATGCCGATAATGATACTAATGTTGATTACGAACCAGTAGTGGCGTTGCCTAGGTTCTCTCATGTATGTTAATTCATGAGAAGCGGGAAGAACGGCTCAAGCAAATTTCCATTTTTTCGAGGAAATTGCTTGCGCCGCTGATATGTAGAATCACCTGGCAGGCGTGGATTTCTCGTGGGAAGAGGGTCTGTTTGCGCTGTAAAGCATGTGCTGTAATATGCACATTCTGAGTCGCCACACATCTATAGTAGCGGAGTAGCGACAAGTTCAAAAATGGTGGTATAAGTTTAAGATTGCTCGAGAACTTTTCATACCATGCGTGGAGTAACAAAAAGTTTAAGTAATGAAATGGTTTATGAATAATAAATCACTAAGAATAAATTATTTTTAATGTTGTTGCTGAAATAGCCTGGTTGCAAATCTTAGCGGAAAAGTAAACCTCTAGAAGTGTGTAAATTAAATGACATCAAAAAGGAGGCATGCAATACAATAGCAGATTTAAGAATCAAATTAGTTGATTGCCTAGATTCTTAGCGCTTACTAAAAACCTGTAAGAAGAATAATTTTAAAACGCTATGCTATTTGTTTTAATGACAAGTAATATATATATATATATATATATATATATATATATATATATATATATATATATATATATATATATATATATATATATATATATATATATATATATATATATATATATATATATATAACTCTTGCGAAATATTTTGAGAATAATTTGAGCTGAAAATTGGATGCATTCAGCCTGCATCGGAAGATTCCTTCCAAGTGATTTTATGCAAATAAATTTGATTTCACTCTTGATGACATTTGCAATTAAACGTATGTGAAAACTTAAACAATTTTTAACGTCAGAAGTAGCAGAACCTTTTTTTTAACGTTTTTTCTGGATTTCAACCAGAAAATCTATCTCAAACCTATCCTAAACGTTAAATTATTGCCGAAACTTCTACGATCCTATATGTACTTTCATATATTTTGCATTGCAAAAGTCAGTCTTGATATGGTTCTATAAGTGGTTGTAGAGCTATTTAAAATTGGCTTTCTACTGTAGTTTGGCAGTGGCTTCACCAAAGATCACTTATATAAATGGACATAAAATCATAATATGTGAACTTTTAACACTATTTGTTATTCTAACGTAGTATAAACAACTCCAGCAATAAACGAATATCTGAACCTTCTACATCAGATGTTATTCTAACAAAATGTAAACAACTCAAGCAGTACACGAGTCAGAATATTTATATAATTTTGATGGAACATCAGTCTTTTTGTCAGTCCATCAGCGAGTGAGCGTTTGTACTTGTAACGATGATGGACAATTGGTTGATGAAGCGGCAAAAAATTGCCAATAGCGAAAAGTATTAAGAAATAAGTGTTGACCATTTTGCAAGCAACAAGGACAATTGTGATGACAATGTAACCGAAAGTAAGTACATATTCTTGAGGTAACATCAAAGGAAACCATTACATCATCATTGTTAATTTCTACGTCCTTAATTTCCATTTTGAACTCAGTCGTGTTGATAGCGTTAAACATGGAGCTGGCTGTAAGTGTTTTTTTCTAAAAAAAGTTCTTAGCCCACAAAAGTATAAATCAATGTATTTTTGGTTTAGTTCATAACGATTATTATTGTTTGTAAATACAATTTTTGACCATACAATTTATTGATGAACCTCCACTCTGCAAGCAGGTTTTCCTAGTTTTTATGTGTCTAAAAAATTTGTGAACACATGCTCTTTTGGTAATGGTAGTACCATTCTGTTTTTCACGTTTTAATTTTGTAACGTTTTCTTACGTTTATTTATGTTTATTTTTTCGGCTTTTTCAATTAAATTTTGAAACTTTTTAATTGAATCAGTGTAACAAAAATCGATCGAAGCATATGGCAGAACAGAGAAGCATCTTGCAAATAATTTATCCCGTATGGAAAGCATATTTTGTTTGTTCTGTTCTTCAGAAATGTGAAAATACTGAAACTTGCGTTGAGCTATCTCCAATCTCTTCAAAGTGCGCCGTTTACTGTATCAATGGTTGTAGTTAACGAAATCTTTTCCCTGACTCATCCATTGACTATCTACTTATAAGGTAAAAGTGTTGATGTTGCTTTCGCTGTCAACTGCTGAATGTTTTGCTAAAAACATAAGAGAAAACGCTTTATCAGAATTCAGCAAACTTTTCGTTGCTGCGACAGGAATATCTGATAGTATCGGAATTAAAATTGAAATTCCCAGGATTGCGAAACTTCAAAAGAATCGAAATATTATCCAATTCAGCAGAAGAGTACTTCGGCAAACCAGTATTCATACCATTTGTCGATCACTTCATTTGTGCTTTGAGTGACAAATTTGTAAAACACAAAAGAACTTTGCAAATGATACAAAATATAATTCCAAACAAATTGGTAAAATTTGGTTTGAAAAATTGTAACGAAGATGATAAGTTGACTTCTGCAAAAACTTCAGATACTATTTCTGCAACTGTTGAGACACTTTTAAAACAATGGCCAACTTTTACGGCATCAACTAAATCCATCATCGAAAAAGAGGTTTTATTATGAAGGCAACATTGGATTGCAGCGGAAGAACGCTCATATACTTTTTTCAATGTTAAAATTTTTTATAATGAGACACTTTTCCCAAACGTGGCATCGTTTCTGAAGATTGGAGCTACCTTAGCTGTGACAATGCCAGTAATGAAAGAAGCTTTTCAACGTTAAAACGTTTAAAAGATTGGCAGAGAAATGCAACAGGAGAACAGCGACTGAACGGTCTTGCTCTTTTGAGTATTCACAGAGAAATCGTTAATGGCTTAGGAAGTCATCAAAAAATTTTCCGAAGAGCGTAGAAACTTTGAACTGTAATATTTTCAGAAGCGTAGAAAATAGCAGGTTTAGAACATGACTTGTTTTTTTTTTGAAGAAGTTTTTATTGTACAAATTAGTCCCTAAGAGCTATAAAGTTAGGATGGAAATCATATTACCGGGAGCGGAAAAGTGGAAGTCAGAACTGAAAAGGAACCTCATCAAGGCTAGTATCATTCGACTTTATACGAAGTTGGATGACATTACTCTGCGAGCTTACCATATACATCTGAAAATATGTCAGGATCTCCAAGGAAGGAAAGGTAGTATGACGACCATTTTAGATAAAGCACAACCGGCCTTTGAATGTGGAAAGGATAAAAAGCACAAAGTTTTATCAAAGAAATTGGTGATACTTCTATCCGGCAGGAATATTGAGAAGAATGTGGAGAAGCGAGTAGAAGAGATCCCAGATTTGGTTGCGAATAGATCATCAGAAGCGTTCAGCGAAGCACAACTTCATCTTTTGAAATATGCAATTAAGACCCCCAAATTACCCACGGAGTGTATAGTAATGGATGTGTAAGCAGCCATCAAGTTCTCACCAATCGAGAAGAAGCATCAGATAAGGGAAGAAAGAAGGAAGATCATAAATGGGAAAAATAAAAAGGTAGATATCATGATGTACACGAACTCAAGATTCTGAAGGAGTTGAAAGAGAAACCAGTCTATTACTTGAAGGTGGACAAAGGCAACATAGTGGTTATTATGAATAAAGATAGCTAGGATGAGTTTATTTTCGAAAAATTGTCAAATGGTAATGTCTTTACTCGAAAACATTACCCACTACCGGACTCATTGAAGTAGATAGGGAAAGCAATTAAAGAATGCAAAGGTTTCAGTCAGAGTCTCTAGTCCTGTGCTGGCGAAAGTTAAATGCCTCCCTAAACTGCATGAAGAAGGAAATGAATGACGGGAGATCATCACATCTCTCGATGCGCCTACTACCAATACTCCCGATATATATATATATATATATATATATATATATATATATATGTGGAATGAAGTACGACTGTCAAACGAGATACTACGAACCGGGCAGTTGGTATCCAACCTCCATAGAGCGTGGACGTGGTGTAACCTTTCACATCTTACATCTATTGTAAATCTTTTTCGCAAAAATTTCATTACTAAAATAAAGTGAGTTTGAATTAATCAATAAACCAATCTTTACATGGGGGCTCAATCGGGATTGTGAACAGAGCTACCGATAAATAAATAGTAATTAAATACGCGTGTGCAGTGCGAAATAAAGAAAAACGGACAGAAGAACAAAGCAGTTAGTGATAACGGTGATCAAACATTTCGCTTTTGCTATAACCGAAATGAGTGCGCGGCACCATAAGTCACTGCAACGCAGTGACGCAAGCGTGGACGTGTTGGAAACGATGAGAGGCGGCGATGATTGCGCATCAAATTTTAACATGCATGATGTGGAAAGCGTGATTCGCAAATTTCATGGCGAGAATATGAATGTGGTAGCATATCTGAACGAATTTGAAGCTTATGCAACCGCGTTCAGATGGACGGAAATTCAGAAATTCGTATCCCTTTAAAAAATCGCTATCGGGCGCGGCTCGAATGTTCGTAGACTGCGAGGCAAAACCGGTGTCCTATTTCCAACTAAAAAGTGCCCTAGTCGAAGAGTTTAAAGCAAAGATTGCTAGTTGCGACGTTCACCAGAGGCTTCGAGAGGAGAAAAAACGGAACAATGAATCATACCGTGAATATTTGTACCGAATGCTTGAAATAGGCAGTCATGCACAGGTGGAAGATGTCTCGGTGTTTCGGTATGTGATCGATGGCATTAAAGTGAATAAGACAATTTTATACGGCACGAAAACGACAGCGGAATTCAAAGAAAAACTCTTAACCTACGAACAAATGAAAAGCGATCCCGAAGTCCCAAGTGGCCTCAACGTAAAGAAACCAAAAACGGGAAAAAACGAAGAATTGCGGATCGTCTGACCACGAATGGCATGGTTGTCCGGAAAAGACGAAAGGCCCAAAGTGTTTCGGGTGCAATCTATTTGGTCACAAACGCACTGATTGCCCGAACGGAAAGGCAACCAATTGCATACGAAAATCTGGACCATCATATTGTTCTGTATTAATTAACGAGGTGGCTTTTTCCGGTCTTATCGATACTGGAAGTGACGTGTGCATTGTGAAGAAGTCGTGCCTCAGTAAAATAAAGCCACAAGACGCATCAGAATCTTCGCGTTGTACGTTAACGGGTCTCGGTTCCAGTATCATTACGCATGAGCTGTGTACTAGCGATGTGAAAATTAACGGTATCTTATTCGAAAATATCGAGTTCAACATAGTAGACAATATGAGTGTTAATCCCGACGTCATCATAGGAATGAATCTACTCGCTAGCGCCATAGTGGAAATTCGCAATGGTAAAATGACAATTACGAAAGTCGATGCGGGGCCTGATAGTAAAGAAACGATGGATGAAGCATGCAACCCAATAGAATGTTTTCTCGCGCAAATAAACACGGAAGCGTTGAGCGAAGATGAGCTTAGTGCAGACGTATGCAACATGAAGGTTCGTTCTAAAGTTAAAAATATTATCTCGAAATATTCACCGATACAACCGAAAGAATCGCCGATAAATATGAAAATCGCTGTAATTGATAACGAACCGGTCTATCGTCCGCCAAGAAGATTTTCGCCACCCGAACAAAAGATAATCGACGAACAAGTGGAGTCTAGGTTGAAAAACGGAGTTGTATGCGAAAGTGTCTCTGATTATGCAAGTCAAGTGGTTCTGGTAAGGAAAAGGGACGACAAGCACAGATTGTGTATCGACTACCGAGCCACCAATAAGAAAATTTACAAAGATCGATACCCGCTACTGGTGATCGAAGACCAAATCGGCAAAATTGGAGATGCAGCATTCGATCGATCTTGAAAATGACTTTTTCCATGTGACGGTGGATGAAGAGAGTCGCAAATTTACATCGTTTGTCACTCAAACCGCAAAATATGAGTTCACGAAGGTACCATTTAGATTATGCGATTCACCCAGCGTATATCAAAAGTTTATAAATTATACATTCCGAGATCTGATTCGCGAAAACGTTGTAATAATTTACATTGACGACTTTCTGAAACGATTGAGCGAAGCACAACATAGTGACGAGGCGTTGCAATCTATCATCGAAATACTGAGAGATAAGCCTTACAAAAATTATACGATGCATCATGGTATTTTACGTAAAATTGCAAATAATAATAGTTTGTTTGTCGTTCCAGAATTAATGAAATCAGCATTAGTTCGGGAAGTCCACGAAAAAGGGCATTTTCGTTTGCAGAAAATGAAGTATATGCTGCAAGAGTTTTATATCCCCGATCTGGATCGTCGCATTGAACGTTGCATTTCCAGTTATGTGAGATGCTTCTTATCCGATAGAAAACGAGGCAAAGCAGATGGATTTTTGTACCCGATTCCGAAAGGCGATGTCCCCCTCGCTGCGTTCCATATCGATCATCTGGGCCCTATGCAAGACACGAAGAAAGGTTTTCGTTATATTTTGGCTGTTATCGATGGATTCACAAAATTTTGTTGGCTTTTCCCGACAAAAACACTTGCGTGCGATGAGCTCTTGCAGAAGATGGAGGTAATTGCTGAATCATTTGGTTATCCTCTTCATTTAATTTCCGACCGAGGAGGAGCATTTGTATCGCAAAACTTCAAGAAGTATTGCACCGACCACGATATTGAGTTGCATCTTGTGACTACCGGCGTGCCTAGGGGAAATGGGCACATCGAGCGTCTTCATGCGGTTGTCATATCGGCACTTACGAAGTATTCTATTGACACACCTGATGAATGGTTCAAAAATGTAAAAAATATTCAGAGAGCTATTAACTCTACATAACATCGATCGATAAGAATGTCACCATTTTAATTAATGGTCGGTACTAAGACGAATTCTGAAAAGGACATTCGGCTAATGGAGATTTTAGAGGAAGTTATATCCCAACAGCATGACGAAGCTCGAGCAGAATTACGCAAGCAGGCGAAAGAGGCTATAGCGAAGATGCAGGATGAAAATTCGAGAAATTTCAACAAGAAGCAAAAGATAGCTACCATCTACAAAGTTGGGGACCTGGTTGCGATAGAGCGAGTGCAGTTTGGTACATGACTGAAGATCAGACCAAAGTTTCTTGGTCCCTTTCGGGTTGTTTCAATCAAGGGATTCGATCGTTATGGCGTGCAGAAGGTTGGCGAACACGAAGGCACAAACGTTACCAATACGAGCGCAGACAGGATGAAACTATGGGCTGAATTCGACGAAAATGACGACCTCACCGTTCCACCACAAGACGCAGATGACTCGCCTGAGGCAGACGAGTAACATGGATGACCGAGTGTGGAATGAAATACGACTGTCAAACGAGATACTACGAACCGGGCAGTTGGTATCCAACCTCCGTAGAGCGTGGACGTGGTTTAACCTTTCTTATCTTACATCTATTGTTAATCTTTTTCGCAATAATTTAATTACTAAAATAAAGTGAGTTTGAATTAATCTATAAACCAATCTTTACATATATATATATATATATATATATATATATATATATATATATATATATATATATATATATATATATATATATGTACGAGTATGTCTATATATATATATATATATATATATATATACGAGTATGTCTATATATATATATATATATATATATATATATATATATATATACATATAACTCCACCAGAGATGGTCCCAAGCCCGTTTGAGAAAGGAGGAGGGAAGCCCTTGTTTCCCCAACCCATAGCTTCCATGATTCCTCATCCTAAACCCCCCCATTAAATGGTAGGAAATGCTCTCGGTATGCACATTGGGTTTACTGGTTCCCCAATAATGGAATATTAAATGCCGAGAAATGCTAATAACTGTAAATACATCTACAGCTCTACTACTAAATCCTACTTACACCTCCTTTGTGAGGACGTAAGGAGGTGAAGGCAAATCTTCCGCGCCTGATAACGGAATCGACGTAATAATCATGCCGCCGGGATGGAAGTTGGGCGACGGGCTAACTCCCCCTCCCTGGAAAACCTTTAAATGTTCAATAACCTGCAGATAGGCTTCGGAATGGATTGGACTCACGGCAATAACCAAACGAAATAAAAAACTTTGACTTAGCATCCTGGAATGTCAGATCACTCAATTACCTGGGTGCTCCTAAGGACCTTTTACAACAGGCCAGTCAATATCAATTAAAAGTACTGGCAGTCCAGGAAACGAATTGGACTGGAAACGACATTCAAGACATGAGATCGCACACAATATTCAAAAGTGGGAAGCCTAATGGAAAACGAGAATTCGGAGTGGCCTTCATTGTGAATAGGGAGTTCAAATCGCACGATATTGATTTTAAGGCAGTCAGTGAATGGTTGTGTGCGATCCGTATAGAAGCGAAATTCTTCAAAATCTGGCTGCTCAATGTTCATACCCCGGCTGAAGAAAAAGACAAAGAAACGAAGGAAACGTTCTGCAATCACCTGGAAAGACACAAAAATAATGCTGGGTAATTTCAACGCTAAGGTTGGCAATGAGCTATCTCATCAGAGAACAATTGGAGAATATAGCCTCCACAATGAAACAAATGACAAAGGCCAGCGCCTGATTTACTTTGCCTGTAGCAGAAATCTAGTGATACGTTCGACTAGCTTCCCACATCGACGCATTCATAAAATGACCTGAGTATCACCAGATGGTAATACACAAAACCAGCTCGACCATGTTCTGATCCAACAACGTTGGGCTTCGAGCATACTTGACGTCCGTACATACAGAGGAGCCAATTATAACTCAGATTATTACTTGATCAAACTAACGTATCGATGTCATATATCAAAGGCACATTCAGCGAAACCCAGCCCGCTACAAAAATTTGATATCGAAAGACTCCAAACGGCATCTGTGGCCAAAAATTTCACGGAGACCCTCGGCAGCCAGCTGATTCCAATTTTATTAGATGCATCATTTAAGACGAGCAACGAGCTCTGTATGGAAGTGAAAGCGGCTATTAAGACCATGGCAAAACAGACGATCAAACATTAAGCCCTGCGCAAGAGGAATGATTCGTTCGATGATCAGTGCGAAAATGCGCTGGATAAAAAGAATCAGGCGTACAAAGAATATGTAGGTAGGAAAACCAGGACGAAGAGAGAACACTATGAAAATCTCAGAAGAGTAGAGAATAAGATAATTAGGATTAAGAAAAGAAAATAGTATGACGACCAATTGAGAAGTATGGATGTAAGTTTAGCGAGCAACAACACAAGACAAGCATACAAAGCATGGAAATGCCTGAAACGTGGTTATCAACCCGATACCTCACTCTGCCGTGATGAAATCGGCAATATCATCGCTGATGAAAGCAAGATTAAGGAAAGATTTTCAAGAGCCTCCTTTATCCTAAGCACAGCTCCGGAACATCGGTGCCTATAGATGTGTGCGGAGAGCTTCCATTGGCTCCACCAATTCTGGATGAAGTTTGTTCCATTACCAAAGCCCAAAAGAATAATGAAGCGCCGGGTATCGATAAGATTCCAGTGGACCTCATGAAATATGGTGGCAGTACTGTTCATAAAGCTATTGACAAAGTCATTCAGCAGATTTGGCAACAAGAACATGTGCTAAAAGAGTGGAGCCAATCAATTATACTCCCTTTCCACAAAAAGGTGACAAGCTACAGTGCGAAAATTATAGAGGCATATCACTACTTTGTATGGCATACAAAATATTTCATAAAATCTTAGAAAATAAAATCGGATCATACACCAACAATATTATTGCAGAGTATCCAGGTGGTTTCAGGGCAGGTTGATCAACAACAGACCAATTGTTCACAGTCAAGCAAGGACTTGAAAAGTGCTGGGAGTTCAACATAGACGTACATCAAATTTTCGTTGACTTTAAGCAAGCATACGAATGTATTGATCGTAACGTACTGTACCAGATAATGCTTTGCTTTGGCATCCCAGCCAAATCAGTCCGCCTTACCAAAATGACAATGACGTCGACAACCTCCCAAGTCCACATCATAACCACCTCACCGATGCCTTCGACACAAATATCGGACTAAAGCAGGGAGATGGGCTGGCCCCATTGCTATTCAATTTGACTCTGGAGTACATCATAAGGAAGCTACATGTCGATACCAAGGTACATTGCTATGCAAGTCGAGCCAAGTAGTAGCCTATATGGATGATATCAAAATTTTTCACGGTCATTAACAACTGCCAAAGAACTCTTCCTGAAACTCGACAGCGAAGCAAAACTAGTAGGGCTACAAATCAATGAAAATAAAACAAATCTCATGATGTAGTCGAGGAAAAATACCTCAAATACACAAAATATCACACTTGGCAAATAAGTATGGAAAATGTTGGTGAATTTGTGTATCTTGGCGCCAAAACAATGAAATCGGATAATGAAAGAGACGAAATACGCCGAAGAATACAGCTCACAAATAAAATATTCTATTCAATCTTGACGATCTTGAAGACGCAGGAAAACAAAGTTTCAAGTATACGAATCTGTGATAAAACTTGTGTGATGCTATGGGTGTGAAACACGGGCCCTAACCCAAGTATCTGCAAAAATATTGAACGCCGGGTCCTATGGCGAACAATCGGAGCAAAGCTAGACGGGGACCAATGATGAATTCGATACAACCATGAGTTGTATGAAATTTTTCATAAACCGGAGGTTTCAACGATTATAAGACTGGCCACATGAATCGTATGGATGAACAATGGATACCCAAATAGGTTTTCGTTTAAAGAACTGAAGGCCGGAGATCAATGGAGAAACCGAGGAAACACTGGTTTAACTCGGTCGATGAAGACAGCTCATCGCTGCTTGGATTTCAAAATTGGAGGACTTGGTCAATGGACCGAGACAGTTGGAGGCGCTGTTTGCAGAAGCTAAGGCCCGAAAGGGGCTGTGGTGCTCAGAAGGAGAAGAAAAAATATTTGAGAGACCACCACTTCGAACGTTTAAGCTTTGTTGCTGTAGAATCTCATTGCTTTTCTAATTTATACTTAATCAATAATTTTGAAATCTAAAGTCCATCTAATTTCATTCATTGGTTTTGAAGTGCAACAATGTACTTCCTTTCACTTGCAACAAAGTTATTGTAATTTTATGCCACTCCTATGTCGCTTCTATTGTTTATTTTAGTCATCACAATTCGGCTGGGAATGTAATCCCTATACAAGCATAGACTCCACGTGATCAGCAATTTATTAAATAAACTATCAGATCCGTGATATTGCTTCCATACATGCAAATGTGCATACGCAGCACTTTTCACGCGCACATGGAGCTTGTGCTTGGGTCTGGAAGGCAGCTCAGCATATTCCACAGTTTGTATTAAAGAAAGGGAAATAAATTTTAATTTAAAGTTCAGTCAAAAGGAGATCGTCGTTTGAATTAGTTGAACTACTCGGTAGTGGGCATCGTTTGTATAGGAAGTGTTTGGTCAAGTCTTACGTAGTTTTTCTTTGGTGCCATTTCTTCCAGGTATTAGCGAGTGTGGTGCGGTATTGTGCACAGTGACTACAAAGTGCCCGAAATCTGGTGTTGGACCAGAGTCTGAACTACCGTGTTCTTCGGGTGCCACCGCAATTGATTACAACAGGCTGCCGGGCCCGACGACGACGACAACGTGCCGGACATAGTGACTTTGAGCCTAGTGTAGGGCTAGGACTCTCCCAACGAACAGCTTTGGTTTAGAACCAGAGAGACTCACTTGCTCAGGTGTCCGGTCGTATGGTGAGGAAAAGCCCCCGTGATTAACAGTTGCTTTTGTAGTTTTTAAAGAAGCTTCCTCTGACACACGGTCAGTAAAACTATATCAGTAGCATTCAATTGGATGAAATCAGCTATTTAAGTAGTTCTGTTAAAGATCTTTATATTCTCTAAGTTTCAATAAAATTTACAAAAGCCATAGCCACTTGATTTTCTCCAAATACAACAGTCATGTACGATTTTTCTACTACATGGGCTTTCCATCGAACTGGACACTACTCTTCTGATTGACTTTTCTCAAAATTTTCAATTAGGATGAATAACAAAAATACATTAAAGTTTCCGGTGTCCAGAATGTTGGCTGGCTGAAATGGAGTTCTTTTAAAGCAAGAAAATATTTTTTGTGCATGTCATGGAAGTATTTCTTGAATTAAATCATTCTATATATCTGCATATTATAGGTAAAGTACAAAACCCTTCTGACATGAGTGAAGTTTTGTGTACCAAACTTGTTTTCAGCTGCAGTAAACATATGGTATACTTAATGTCTCTACTCATCATATCATCAACTAGTACTTGAGGTTCAGCCTAAAGCACGATCATCTTTAAAAAAACAATCTTTATTTAGAAACTCTAATGTCTTGTCCCAAATTGGGTAAATTAAAAAACATATTAAGCAATCATTCAGGCCCTTTCTAGGTAAAACCAAGATGAAAAGCACCCTCAAATCATTGGTATCGTCGCTAACAAAGGTTGTATAGCTTGTGCAGAAAATAATGAGCACACTAAACATCATCTATGAAAATTGGTAACGTTCACAGATTGCATAGTTGGCCTTACTTTATTTAAAAAAGTGCAAAACTGAAGTGCAGTGAAAGTCTTCCCCTTGTTGTAGAAACATTTATGCTGTGATGAGCAAAATGACTAAATTGGCCAATGTGTTTTCTATCCTTCTTAATTCAAGCTAGCTCAATAGGATTGCATTAAGGTAATTTGCAGATGAGGTGGAACAACAGAGTTTCATTATTATATTGAAAATCTTTGTCGTAAATCTAGAATTAGAGTTTCAGTTGACTGCTCATTGCAGGTTCAAAATGACCCTAGTATTAGAACTAAACACCCGTTTCTGCTTTAGACATAATCTTATTATGTGTGCGGAAAGTTCAACCATTATTTTTATTACAAATCTTATGAGTAAAAAATTCTGTGAATCCTTCCGATAAAATAACCTAATCTTTCACAAATCGAAATACATATATGCTAGATTTTATTTTATCCAACTCAATGCGCATCAAGTCAACATGTTATTCATATTTTGAAGGAACCTTTAAAAAATTTTATCGCATTTCTTTTGTAAAAAGATTCCCAAGGCTTTACTATCTAATCTCTATGCTCCCTAAATTTCGCTTGTATTCCATTCTTTTGGTTCTCTCACAACTATGTATTTACCTTTTTTCCCTCCTTCACTTTTTTTGAAATTTTGAATCGTATTTCCATTTCTTTGCCGGGCACCACCATAACGTATCATCTCTCAAAAGGACAATAGTGCGATTGACGCGTTTTATACTATCATATATCATACGTTGCTATCAGCAAAACATGCTTCCTCTGAAGAAAGTATAATCGAGAGAAAAGGAAGCTACCAGAATCCTTTTGTCCTACATTATAATCACCAAATAGCTTTGAAATCTCTTTCTGGATGGATGAAAAGGACTGCTCCTAATAGATGGTGAATTTATATGCTGATGGAATGGACTGTATGCTCACATATGAAAAAGAATAAATTTCCCAGGAGCAGTGCATGAGTGAATGATATTTATTGAAAAATTCATAAGAGACCGATGAAAGATACTACTCAGAGTGATATGAAATACGGTAATTTTGTACACGGGTCTTCAGTATGATGTAAATAAAATTCTCATAAATCCAGCATTTTCAACGAGACAGAAAGGTTAAATAACTTAAAATCGATTTCATGTTCCTTTTTATTTCGCTTATTAAATTTCGTTTTCAAGCCATACCAGAGATTACTTTGACAATGTCCATATTAAAGCGATTGATGCTTTCATTGCAAGGGCATTTTGAGTCTATGGGATGTGAACTAAATTATTTTGAAGATATTTACGATGCTTAATGCAGCATGGTGCTTAAAGAGATAGCTCTCACATATATGTTTAGGGAATCGCGTGTAACCAGGCTACTTAACATTTTTGGCTCAATTTTGTTCCCCATCTAGAGTCCCCATTTGAATTTGAAACAGAAAAAAATGTAATATGTGATCATCAATTAAACATAAAACAATATGGCCAATGGAAAATTTTGAGTGTTACGTTGCCAAAAAATATAACCTATGAAAAATTTTAGCCGCATATTTAGTTGGCATTCTTTGGGGAGTGCCATCCCTCGTGTTCGTAGCAGTGGAGGCTTCCGTAAGATTCCTCCATGGACTACGATCTGACAACAATTCTGGACTACGAACAGGATATTGAATTGGATTCTACGTCTAGCCGTCCTTTCGTATAGACGTGTTTTAATCACTCCTGTCAATAATTTTCAAAAATTTAAATAATTTTTAAAACGTCAATTCGAAGCTATACTTAAAAAAAAACTTATTAAGTCATTGAATTATGCGAACTATTTATCGAGTGTCTAGAAGTCTCTTGCAATGAAGTCTCAAAAAGTTAAAAAAAATGGACTTTTTCTCGCCGGGGCATAGAGGCTCCTCCATGCTTCTTACCGCTGAGGGACCTAGGGACAGGCATTGCAAATGCTAAATATGAAAAAACCATGAAACGAAAAAACGACCAAAAAAGCTTTGAGCCTATTCCAAGCGAAGAATTGGAAAGAATAACCAAAGAAAATGAAGAGATGAAAATCCGAATTACGAATTTGGAGAAACTGCTCCGGCAATCAACAAGCTTCAACAAAACAAGGGTGATAAAGCCACAAAATACGTCCAGAAAAGCGACAACAAGCAAGACGAACGAAAAAAAGTAGCCACACAAAAGGCTCAACAAACAAAAAATCAACATTACAAGATACGAAGAAGTCAAGAATCCATGATGCTGATACCATACTAAGCACGGGTGGAGCAAACGACAGTGCAGTACTCGCTACAATGAATGACGATATGAAAACCGAAATGGAGTATCAAGAAAACATTGTTAATATTAATGATTCTAGTGATAATTTTAAAGAATACTTAAAATCGAAAAATAAAGAGAAGAAAAAGAAGCTAACGGGTGTGTCTGCTGGTTCTCTTATTCAAATTAATGAGAAAACTAAGAAAGTTCCTCTGATTAATGTCTGTGGGCAGCGCGGAGGCGATATGGTTGGGCTATTGGCAGCCGAACATAAGATCAACAATTTTGATGTTGCCTGATTTCAAGCAAACGAAAGATGCTCTTAATAGTGTACAAGCTCCCCACGTCACGTACACGCCAAAGGCGGAAAAAATCAGACCATTCCGTTGAAGGGCTTGGAGTGTGGGGAGCATACAGCTGATCTCCTCGAAATGTTACAGGAAGCAGCACCAGCTGTCAAACTCATTAGCGTGAAAAACTTTGATACTGGGAGATCATCTGTTGAAGGCAAAATACTGTCATTTTATTTGGTAAAATTTTCTAGCGATAGCAGTCCAAGTGCTTGACCATAGGTAAGATACTTGAATTTTAGAGTTGTGAGGTGAGAGCGTCTCCAAAAAACTGAATTCAACCAGTGTTATGCAGTAATTCGGCTGCTGATTGAGCCATGCACTATCGTTGCATTAAATGTAAAGATATTCATGCCCCCGGTGAATGCAAATGAGCTCAGATCGGTATCAAGATGCAAAACATAAATTTTCCCAAAATCAAACCCAAGTACATCCCAGTGTGTTACCTTCCAACTCCGTCAAACCCGGTTATCATTTGCACTTGCTGCTCCAGGACCAGCAGACAACAATGTAAATAAAATAAATAATATAAATAATGTAAGTGCCAATAATGAGTTGCTTCTCAAAATTTACGAACAGCTTGAATCTCTTTCAGAAAATATAAATAAACAAGACCAAAAAATCAATTTCGTTTTTCAACGTTTAGGCCAACATGCTTCAAAATGGTTTGTCATTTAGTTAAATTTCCATGTATCAGTTTCATCTCATCTCAATCAACGGCAACTCCATTGTTACTATGCATAGATGTGATTATCTCCTTGAATTAATTACAAAGCAAAAGCCTGACACCATCCTTCTCACTGAGACCCGCCTCAATTCATGGCACTCCATGACACTCAAGGATTTTGAATTCGTGAGAAACGATAGGGTGAACGGTGATAGGGAAGTGGCACCGGAATATTGATGAGAGGACCTTATTGTTTACAAAACATTGAAAAAGTCGAATTCAAAAACTTTGAATCTCTTGATAGTTATTAAAATTTCACTGCCAAGTGGGGATAATCTCTTCGTTATCTTTGCCCATATAACTGGTCAAAATGTTCTCAAGTTCAAGGCAGGAGCTCAATTCCTTGTTTGAAATACTCGAATTGAACAGGCTGCATGGTTATTATATTCTTGCTGGTGAGCTAAATGCCAAGCATACGATCACGGCTAAACGCCACTAATAATCCAAGAGGATTACTCCTGAAGTCGTGGATAACAGAGAACCAAAATGAATACAGTTGCAATCTATATGGGTCGGAACTCCCAACATATCCCAGGGCAAATGCATAGTTTGAGTCCCGCATAGCTGACGCAAAACTTGAATTCAGCTTCAATAGTCCTCAACGGAAACTGCAGGTACTTCCTTGCGATAGCGACCATAACGCAATCGTAATGGAATCAATCATCAAAGGGATGATCCTTTCCTCATTCCAGTTCAACATGAAAATCATCGCTTGAATTTCAAAAAAACGGATTTCAGAAGAAGTTTAATCGAGAGTACCACAAGCAATGTCCTCTTTCTGATGATGGCAATGCTTGCTCAATGGTTTCTAATATCAGAAATGTAGCTAACGATGAAAAAGACCTCTATTTGTCGAAGTTAGAGCAGTTGACGTTGAAAACAATTGAGAAAGTAGTTCCCAAGATCAAACATCGAAACAATATGGAAGGATATAAAACACCAACCATTGCTAGATTGAAAAAATTGGAAAGCCTTCTTCTCACACGCGTCAACAGTATCTACCGGCGGTTTTCGAACTAAAACCATCCCTCGTTGGCTTTGTTGAAATTACACCTGAAGAATGTTCGGAACTTATTCCGTTTATACTTCTGGAGCGAGGTCAACAGTCAATGGGTGGGAAAACTGAGGGGCCCACAGGACCCAAACGGCGTTTTCACGAAAGTGAATAGTTTATTCCGCAAGGATATTAAATGAGGGTATCGAATCTTGAAGTCGCTAGTGATAAGATAAATCTTCTCGATAGGGCTGGTACCGACATTGATAGTACGACTCCGGATAGAAATGGAAACAGAATTATATCCGATAGTTTGCCCAAACTTGCCCTGATTAGAACTTTTATTAAGTTGATTTATTCACCAAACACTGAGAAAGGGAATGAAATATTTTCACAGGTTGTTGAAGCTAAAGTTTCCGACTTCAAATCAAGCCTGAACGGTGAATCATTTCTTCATTTTAATGAAATAGTAACATCTTTCCTCATACCGAGCTTAAACCTTATTGATTATTTTGTCAGCTTTGAAGACGTGTGTTTCTTATTTGGCAAGATAAACAACAAGAAATCATGTGGTGTTGATGGTTTTCCTATCTCCCAATCAGCCTGCTGCTTAACACCAGCAAGGTGTTTGAAGTGATACTAAACAAAGCATTAAACACCCACATTGAGAAAAATGAGTTGTTGCCGAATCACCAATTTGATTTTCGTGCCAGGCATTCGACCATACATACGATAATGAAAATAACCTTAGACATCTGTTGAAAACTAAACAACAGAGAATGTGTTGAAGCGTGTCTCATTGATACGCAGAAAGCCTTTGATACGGTGTGGTTGGATGGGCTAATTTGTAAACTCCTTCAGAATAGGGTCCCCAGAAACCTTCTCGTCATGAAATCCAATATGTTATACGGCAAACCGTTTGTTGTAACTGATGGAAATCTGACAACAATGCGCGAGTTCAAGGTCTTGGATGGTCTACAACAGGCAACAGTTACTCCGCCTCTGCTCTTCTCAATATACATTCGCAATCTATAGTACAGCTTTGCTTTTAACGTCTCGCCAACGAGATCATTGGTAGCGTTTGCTGATGATCTGATCATCCATACGGCAGACCAAAAAGCTACAATAGTTCAGAACAATCTTTAAGAAGTGTTAAATGATGTGCAGGTGTACATTGACAATTGGCGAATAAAAATCAAAGCGCAGAAGTGTGAAACGCCGCAGGGGGCCTATCAAGACCTGAAACGCAATTGGAAGGATTTCGACATTATGGCTGCAGAACAGGTTCCACATAAATCCCGTGTTTGATACTTCGGTGTTCATCTCGATCAGTGTCAAAATCATGCTTAATAAAATACAAAAAGTAATCATGGCCCTTTGACGACTCTTTCATTCCAGACACATTGATCAAAAGGTCAAAGTTATCTACTGCAAGACCCTGCTTATACCAGTTTTTACATATGGATGTCAGATCTGGTACAACCAGAGTGCTAGTACTATGGAAAGATTAAGAGTATTCGGAAGGAAATGTCTTCGTGCATGTACTGGTTTGTACAAAAAACCTGAGATAGATTGGAAGCATTATATATCGAATAGAAGAACTTATCAAACTGCGAAAATGGCAAGAGCCGATATCTTCATATTGAAACTTCTTTGGAATCACATCCCAAGATCTGTAACTGTGAGTGAAAACCCTTGGATTTCACAGTCATTTCACCCTACAGACGGGTATATTGTGACTTGAGTAGATACTGGTTTCGTTCCGCAAGAAGCATTTGCGTATTTGGTAATGAATCGATATGTTTTTGTTTCTGACGGTGTCCCAATTATGTATCACATATATAGACAGCCCACTGATAAGAAGATAAAATATCCTCCGAATTTGAGTTCACGAGACCAACAATTTCAATGGAAAAACTCATATGCTAGATTTGTTGAGGTTGAGGAGCGATCAAGGTATTGGTGGCTGAATGACAACGTCTTAATTATTCGTGTTTATTTTGTTGTTTTGTGTTTTCGGTTGCTTAGTTTTGAGTTTCACCTCATTATAGCTACATTTAGTATTGCTGTTTGCTCATGTTAAAAATTAAGAAAAGATTTCAATATTTAGGAAAGGTATATGTAATGTTTATCATATTAGGTTTCACGTTTAGGTTAGAAATATTTTGAAAGCATTTTTAATGTATAACGTTTGTTTTCAACGACTTTGATTTGAATGAGGTTATAACATATTAGGCTTAGGATAAAAGTTCATCGTTGTGTTAAAATAATAAATAATTTTTAATGGTGTTGGTTTATTTTTTTCTCCTTTTCCCAACTGAATCATAAAAATGTAATAATTTTATTTAATTTAAATTTGGTATTTTATTTTTTTTTAGTTTGATGTTTTGAATTTATAATGTATGAATTTAAAGAGCCATTTGGGCCATTTAGTTTTCGTATTTTTATTGTTTGGAATTAGCTTTATATTCTTTTAAAATTAATAATGATAAGTATTGAATAAAGCGCTTCTGACTTTGACTTTGACAGGATATAGAACTAGAACTTATATTTTAGGCTAGCGGATATGATATTTCGGACCAAGTTGAATGGCGTGCTTATACCGCAGCGACACTTGCATATGCACTGGTCATATCAAAGTATTATGTTGTATCCATCCCGGTAAACCTTTCCACAGTTGAATAGGTGGTGAAGGTACAGCTGAGATGGACTCTCAATCAGCATTGGCCTGGCCTTGAGCACCTGCCATTAAAAGGGCTGGTATCAGCCCACACATGGCTTTCCTGCGCTACAAACATAAACGTAGGATCAAACAAGTTGGGTAGACAGACTTACTCTCATATCAGAAGGGTTTTGTACTCAACTTACGAAATGCAGTCACCAGCAATGAATAAAGTCAATCAATATGTCAAAAATCATTAATTTCCAAAAATATTTATTTCAAAAATCTTATTTGAAAATTTTAGGAAGATCAAATCAAAACTTCAGCGCCTGATTCGATGGAAAGTCTATATGACTCGATTTTCAACAAACAAAAATAGCAATGATAGTAAGACTTGACTCGACACTAAAAATAAAGTCAAATGGACAAACGAAAAGGTTTAGAGGGCACATATCAGTTTCGTGCACTCTAGAATGTCCTACATAAGAAGAACGCATAATCGACCACTCCAATGTCGAAATACTAATCATGGTAGAAAAACAAAAGGGCGAGGAGACCAGCAATGTAGCGTATGTTGCTGATGCTGCCAAAAGCATTGTATTCGGAAACCAAAGCAGAGAACCTTTCTCAAGAAGGAAGGCTGGAGAGTACAAAAGGTGCTGAGCGCCATAAAGAAAAAAGGTTAATCTGAAGAGTGGGAATTGCCAGTAGAGCTGGTTGAAAAAGAGCAAGAACCTAAAGAAGAGCTGAGGGCAAAGTCTTTAAAGGAAGCAAAGATAGCTCCACCACCAAACACCATCAAAAGAAGGGTTTCTAGTCGAATCAAAGGAGACATTTAATGGGCATGGAACGTTAGACCAGGGGTTCCAGAGAGTGCTAGCAAAGGAAACCAGGGTAGCCACCCAAAACTTCCCCTAAAAGGTTCCAAAAATAAAATTCCCAAAGACGCCCAACAAGGAAGAAGAAGTACTTGATACGAAGTAAAAAGGAAAAAAGCCACAACGAAAATCCCTGTGGTAAGCGCTTTTCGAGAATTCCAAGGCTTACCGATCCTGTCTCGATGTGTTGGGGAGGTATAAAGCAAGAAAATACAAGTGAAATTAATTAGAGAATAAAACATGACCTAATTACCTATTTTTGTCGTTTTTGGCCAAAAGTTGCCAAAAACACCATTTCAAAAGTAAACGTGGCTGAAGAAGACCCAAAAATTTCCTAAGCTTGGTCAAACATTTAGCTCGGGGACATAGAATTTTCCTTTTTGGTAGAAAAACATAAGTAAAAGATAATCATAGAATGAAAACAAATTCGCATATAAATTTAAAAAAAACACGGCCAAATTAATTTTTGTAAAGCTGCAAGCACCATCAAATTATTTAATTTTGTTTTAAGCTGTTAGTTGGCTTCATCTGTTGGTACTGCGCACTCATGAAAGTAATTGCTTTGTTATTTAAACTCAACAAATTTAAAGTATTAATAATTAGGTTTAAAAATTTGATTAAATTTTTTATGTCAGGATATTTATTGATACTTGGTTAAAGTACACTTTTAAAAATGTAAGCATCTTGCACTAGCAATTTTCAGTCATAGGGTTTTCCATTGAGGGCATGAAAATAAATAAATGTATTTCTATAAATCGATTCTGAGGCGTGCGTGTTGGCACCGTCTTGTTGAAACCACATATCGTTGATGTCAAGTTCATCCAATTCTGGCCACAAATTATCTTACAGCATAACACGATAGCGCTCTCCATTGACGAAAACATGACTGTCGTTAATCATCCAAGAAAAAATACGGCACGATCACGCCTCCTCCATGAAAACCGCACCAAACAGTAATTTTTTTGCGGATGCAACGGTGTCTCAAAAAGCACATGTGGGTTTGTTGCTGACGAGTAATGCATATTTTGCTTATTAACAAAGCCAGTGAACCAGAAATGAGTTTCATCGCTGAAGATGATTTTTCGATAATAGTAATTAATAGGAATTTTTAATAATCTCCAAAAGTTGCTGCTTCGTAAACTTTACTAGGATGAAAATGTTGATTTTAACTAACGTTTTGACATTGACAGTTCATTTAAAAGTTTAAGGGAGCGTTCATATAAAGATAAGGTTGGTTATGTCCTTAATGCTAAACCCTGTATTACCATTTATACTAGTTTCGCGTCTTTTCTGTCTGTCTGTCTATCCGTTTAGTAAGTTACGTCAGAAATGATAGTAGCTAGGAAGCTTAAATATTGTGGGAAAGTCAGAAATGGTAGTCTCTCGAAAGTTTAGGAGTTGTCAAATATTTCAATATTTTTTAAGGGTGTCCCCCCTTATGCTGAAGTGATTCTTGAACATTTACTGGCTGGTAAAAAAATTCAGACGTGGCGAAAAGCAGAAACATTTACACTCCAGGCGGACAGCAAAACGACATGTGCGCGACAATCTGTTGTAAATAGAAGTTTACTCATGTTGCCATATACATTTTCGACTAAATTATCGCATTCCACCTGAATCCTTATTGGGAAACTGGCAGGGATATTTGCTTAGTATGTATGTATGGTGGCGGCGGAATACATGCGGGTCGGATAAAAGTTCACTTCGTTGTAAGGTGCTAGCACGGGTTCCGCCAATTTGCAATGAATGGGATAGCGAGTTTTTGTCAGTGAATGAAAATTAGTTCATGGATGCGTGATCTGTTGAAGTGGTGACAACGGATGGTGGTCGGTGGATATTTGGGAACCATGAGTGAATGTATGATGGTGCCACGGTATGCGGTAACCGTGTTGAGCTCTTGCACTGGTGCCGCATACGTGCATTGAACGCGTATTGAAGCCGTGACGATGAATGGTTGGTGGTGGGTATTTGGAGACCATGGGCGAATGTATGATGGTGCCACGGTACCCGTGCTCGGTCCTAGTATTGTTGACGCCAATGTGCAATAAGTTGAAGCAGTGAAGATGAATGGTCTTTGGTTGGTGCATGGAAATCATGGGCGAATGCATGGTGGTTCGATGGTAGCCATACTTGGTCCCGGCACCAATGCTACCGATGTGCAATATATTGAAGCCGTCACGATGAATGGTTGTTGGTGGGTGTTTGAGTATTGTAGACGAATGTGTAGTGGTTTGGCGATAGCTCTGCTAATAATGCCGCCAATGTACAATGCATTGAAGTGGTGACGATAGGTGATGGTTTGTAGGTCATGGAGATCATGGGCGAATACATGATGGTTCAATGGTAGCCGTCCTTGAATCTAGCACCAATGCCGTGATGAGCAATGAATAAGTGGCGACCGCGGATAATGGCTTGTAGGTCGTTGGAGGATGACCGCATGGGAGTTAGGAGGTAGCCGTGTTTGCTCGTAGCACCGATGCTACCGATGTACAATGCATAGATGTGGCGACGACAGATGATGATTGGTTGGTCATTAGTAACCATGAACGAATTCATTGTGGTTCTAGGTCCTTGTTCCTAGCACCGATGCTCCGAAATGCAACGGATTAAAGTGGAGATGGCGAATGAGATTTTGTAAATGCTTAAAAGCCACATGCAAATGTATGATCATCGGATGATAGCCGTCCTTAATTTTAAAAATGATTCCAGTGATGTGCAACTAATTGAAGTGGCAACGGCAGATTACGTTTTGTATGAGGTTGATGGTCAAGGTAAAAGTACTTTGCTTATGATTTGTATAACTAAACCGATACCCGTTTACGAAGAATAGTTATGTATGTTGCGGGACAGTGATAAAGATGTCATAGGATCGTATAAGATAGCATAAGTAGAATTGATGCGATGATAAATTAATAATTTAGATCGAATTGATGATATGGGCATATTATATCAATATTGAATAAATTTATAATGGCAGTGTTGGTTTTAATACAAAAATTTTGCTTGGGCGTATTCAAAACGTTTCAGGTATATCATTATTTTTTTTACTAACTGGCCCATGAACAAATCCATAATTACAAAATCCATGAATTTTCCCTGATTTTAACGTATGCGTGAAATGTTTTGGAGCGCTCTGAAATATTTCACGCATACGCTAAAATCGGGGACGATTAATGGATTTTGTGATTATGTATTTTGTGACTATGAATTTTGTATTTATGTATTTGGTAACGAAGGATTTTACTTTATTGGATTGTAAAACAATGGATTTTGTGTTTACGGATTTTATTTTTGTAGATTTTGAGGTTCGGATTTTAGTGTTTTAGGATATCATGGATTATCCGTAGCTTCTAAAGTTTTGGAGAAAAACGGCTCTTTATAGACAGACAGACGGACATAGGTCGTGATTTCAAAAACATTGGTCGAATTGAAGACAGCAGTAAAACATCTGATGTTGTTGATTGACTTGAAGAAAAAATTATCCGAAAAAATCAGGGTTGTGGCTGATAAGGCTGTTTCAGGCGTGTTAGTTCTGAGTTGACTATTGACTAACGCAGAGCGACTCAACCATAGATCTCAGAGAGAATGGATACGAAATGCTTCGAGAGAATCGAAGCATTTTATCATGTAGCGTGAAGTTGGCGCGTTATTTGCTGTTGATTCGAATTTCAAATAAATTTGACGTGACGTCTCCCACTATTTCGCGCATCTTGAACTAAATCAATTTTCCGTGCGGGTATTCTAACTTGAACGATGTAAAAGATTGAGCATGACTTACCCTACAAAGGATACGTCCCTGACATGCTTCCTAGAGCTGTTTTTATAATCCCACACACGTCACTACATTTTTCATTTTTCGACACAAAAGCACTCGCGATCCGTAACAAACTTTTCAGTTTGATTAATTATCACATTTGCAACGCTTTTGCACTAGATTCAACACGGTTTATCTTAAAAAAATTGTTTTGTGTACAATTTCATATTCAACTTGATTAGACGTTTCCCATTAATGTTGAATTTCCACAAATCATATGTTTTCAATCATATGGTTGAGCCACTTGAGCGTGTGGATTCTCTAGCGGCGTGAAAGGTAGGGGGATTACAATTCGCATGCGAGAAGAAGGCATGTATGTAGTAAAAGTACTTCACTCACGTATGGACGAAAATGAGCTCATTTCGCGTCCATTGCTTTTATGTCTTTGGACTCAACCCATCAAAAAGGACTGTATGGAGTAGAAATATGGATACTGTATTACGTAAAAATATGCGGTAATGCTCTCAACAACGAGCTGGCACAGGTATAGAGGAAAGGAGCACTGAGGATTTTATTCCCATATCCGACAGCCTCTGATTCAGTCATGCTAGTCACCGCAACTTTGATGCACACCTCTTTCTTTTTTAGAGTGTGTTGAAAGATCTACTTGTGTTTAAACGAGACACGAAAGAGACAGTTGGCCACGAATCAATACAACCCTCACTCAATGGTCGGTAACAATCCCGGGTGAAGAGTACAATGCAAAGATGGACTGCGTACCTCCTTCACGATGAGATTGACTTTCGTCCGACCCAGCTCTAGGGCGGGCATGGGTTTTTCAGTCTTACTGCTTACATTGATAAATCATTGTCTCCAGATTGGTAAATCGTTTTTTTTTTCCAGTGGACAGTGGAATCAGATTGGATACTGAGCTTCTTCAGAAAGAACCAGTGATTCACTTATTCATTTCATCTTTTTCATATCCTCTTTCATCATATTCCGAAAGGAGAAAGGATATGGATTAGTACCATAACCACACTCACAACACAAATATTCAAATTAATTATTAATTTTTTTTTTCATTTTTATATATTTTTTAATTTTGTTAGTAATATTATTATTAACAATGATCAAGACACATAATCTAACTATTGGATTGTAGGATAGCACACACATATAACCAATTAGAGGACATGTGACGTTAGTAACTAAAAACAAGAGCAAAAAAGAAGAAGAAGAAGCTCTTTTCGTATTAATTTCAAAATTTTCCAACAATTTCACTCTTCTGTCAAATTTTGCAACTTCCCAGTCAGCAACTAAAGGCTGCTGGTGTAAGGGAAGTTATTTTGTGTAAAAAAAAAACAACATAAATTATATTTAATCAGGATCGCAAAACATGACTTCTCAGATTCTCCAAACCTCAACAGTGTGTTCCCTAAGTAGCTTCTTAAATATTGGAAAGACTTTAACCTTTTTTAACTCAGTTGGTAATGAGTTATATACTTCCATTACTATTCTAACAGGGTCGTTATGTTTTCTTTTAGTTTAAGCAAACGACAACTTAAGATAATCATTATATCTGGTAATATAAGAATGAATGCCACAGTGTTTGATTAGCTGAACACCCGATTTCTTTTCAGAATTAAGTATTCTGAAAATAAATTTAGCTTTTTCCGTATACTCGTATATCATCTGCCTGATACTAAATTTCTTCGTTAGTGGATAAAGGGTAATACTAGGGGTCAGTCTACCCAAGCCATGCATTGCCTTGACAATCTTATTCAGCATTCTATGAATTGAATCAAAGTCAAAGTCAAAAGCGCTTTATTTAATACTAATCGTTATAAATTTTAAAAGAATATAAAGCAAAATCCAAACAATAACAATAAAAACCTTAATGGCCCAAATGGCTCTCTAAATTTGTACGTTATCATTAAACACATTTAAAAAAAAAAAAAAAAAATTATAGCAAATTCAAATCAATGAAGATTGTTACATATTTTTAAAATTCAATTGGAAACAGGAGAAAAAACCAACCAACACTATTCTAAAATTATATATCATCTTAACACTACAGTGAACTTTGATCGTACACCTAATATGTTTTAACTTAATTCTTGTAAATGGCATCAAAAACTTTATCTTATACTTAAAAAATCTATAACAATGTTCCTAACCTAAGCGTTTAACCTTATCTCTAACCTAATATAATAAAAATAATATAAACCTAACCCATACCTAATTTTTAACAAAAATAAACAACAACACTAAATGTAGCAATAATGAGCTGAAACTCAAAAAACGAAATAACGAAAAAAACCAAAACTGAAAATAAACACGAATAATTTAGACATTATCACTCAGCCACCAATACCTAGATTGCCCCGTCTCAACTCGATCAGCTTCAACGAATCTAGCAAATGAGTATCTCCATTGGAATTGTTGGTCTAGTGAACTCAAATTAGGAGGATATTTTATCTTCTTATCGGTGGCCCGCCGATATATGTGATATATGACTGGGACACCGTCAGAATCAAAAACATATCGATTCATGTCCAAATACACGAATGCTTATGGAGGAATGAAGCCAGTAGCGAGGCAAGTCGCTATATACCCGTCTGTAGGGTGGAACGGCTGTGAAATCCAAGGGTTTTCACTCACAGTCACAGATCTTGCGATATGATTCCGAAGAAGCTTCAATATGAAGATATCGACCCTGGTCACTTCAGCAGTTTGATAAATTCTTCTATACGATATATAATGTTTCCAATTCGGCTCAGGCTTTCTGTACAAACCAGTACATGCACGAAGACATTTCCTTTCGAAAACTCTTAATTTTTCCATAGTACTAGCGCTCTGGTTGTACCAGATCTGACATCCATATGTCAAAACTGGTCTAACCAGTGTCTTGTAACAGATAATTTTGACCTTTTGGTCAATGTATCTTGAATAAAAGAGCCTTCGAAGGGCCATGACTACTTTGAGTGCCTTACTGAGCATGATTTTCACATGTTCAGTATAGTACAGATACTGATCGAGATAAACACCGAGGTATCGAACACAGGATTTATGTGGAACCTGTTCAAGACTACCCTCACCAGCCATGATGTGGAAATCTTTCCAATTACGTTTCAGGTCTTGACTGACCCCCTGCAGCGTTGTCCGAAACAAGATTGTTTCACACTTTTGCGCATTGATTTTCATTCGCCAATTGTCAGTGTACAGCTGCGCATCATTGAACATTTTTTGGAGATTGCTCTGAACTATTGTAGCTTTTCGGTCTGCCGTATAGATGATCAGATCATCAGCAAACGCTACCAATGATCGCGTTGGCGAGACGTTAAAATCAATAGCTTGCGAATGAAGATTGAGAAGAGCAGAGGCGCAGTAACGGTTCCCTGCTGTAGACCATTCAAGACCTTGAATTCGCACCTTGTTGTCAGATTTCCATCAGTTACAACCAACGATTTCCCATTTAACATATTACACATCATGGTGACAAGGTGTCTGGGGAACTTGTCCTGAAGGAGTTTAAAAACTAGTCCATCTAACCACACCGTATCGAAGGCTTTCTCCATATCAATGAGACATGCTCCAACACATTGCCTATCATTTAGTTTCCAACAGATGTCTGAGGTTACTTTCGTTATTGCATGTGTGGTCAAATGCCTGGCACGAAATCCAAATTGGCAATTCGGCATCAACTCATATTCCTCAATGTGGGCGTTTAATGCTCTGTTGAGTATCACTTCAAACACCTTGCTGATGTTAGGCAGCAAGCTGATTGGGCGATAGCTTTTGGGGCATGAAGATTCTTTTCCTTTCTTCAAGATCGGAAATACCTTAGCTTTTTTCCACTCACTTGGGAAATATGAATTGCTCAACATGTTGTTGAACAATATGCAATTGTTCCTAATAGCAACCTCAGGCAAATGTCGGAGAACTACATTTGGAATACCATCAGTACCACATGATTTCTTGTTGTTTATCTTGCGAAATATGAAACACAAGTCTTCATAGCTGACAAAATAATCAATAAGATTCAAGCTCGGTATGAGGTCAGATGTTAATGTTTCATTGAAATGAAGAATTGATTGGCCGTTCAGGCTTGATTTAAAGTCGGAAACTTTTGCTTCAATGACCTTCGAAAATATTTCATTCCTTCTCTCTGGGTTTGGCAGATGAACCAATTCAAAATGTGTTCCAATCAGGGCAAGTTTATCCAATCCTTCACAAATGATCCTGTTTCCATTTCTATCCGGAATCGTACTATCAATTTCGATACAAGCCCTATCGAGAAGATTTATCTCATCACTAGTGACTTCAAGATTCGATACCTTCACTCAAGACTTCTTGCGGAATATGCTATTCACTTTCGGAAACACGCCGTCTGGGTCCTGTGGGCTAATACCCCTCAATTTTCCGCCCATTGATTGCTGACCTCACTCCTAAAGTATGACCGGATTAAGTTCCGGACATTCTTCAGATGTAATTTCAACAAAGACAACGAGGAATGGTTGAAGTCCAAAAATCGTCGATAAATATTGTTGACGCGTGTGAGAAGGAGGCTTTTCAATCTTTTCAACCTTGCGATGGTTGGTGTTTCATATCCTTCCATATTGTTTCGATGTTTAATCTTGGGAACTACTTTCTCAATCGTTTCCAACGTCAGCTTCTCTAACTTCGACAAATAGATATCTATTTCATCGTTAGTTAGATTTCTGTCATTAGGAAGCATTGAGCAAGAGTTGCCACCATCAGAAAGGGGACATTGCTTCTAGTACTCGCAATTAAACTTTTTTTGAAACTTTCCCCAGTCTGTTTTTTGAAATTCAACCGATGATTTTCATGTTGAACTGGAATGAGGAAGAAATCATCCCCGTGATGATTGATTTCCATTACGATTGCGTTATGATCGCTATCATAAGGAAGCACCTGCAGTTTCCGTTGAGGACTATTAAAGTTGAATTCGAGTCTTGCGTCAGCAATGCAAAGGTCCAAATATGAATTTGTCCTAGGGTATGTTGGGAACTCCGACCCATATAGATTGCACCTGTATTCAATTTGGTTCTCTGTTATCCACGATTTCAGGAATACACCTCTTGGATTATTGGTGGAGTTCAGCCATGATGTATGCTTGGCGTTCAGGTCACCAGCAAGAATATAATAGCTATGCAGCCTGTTCAGTTCGAGTATTTCAAACAAGGAATTGAGTTCCTCCTTGAGCTTGAGAACAGTTCCACCAGTCGCATAGGCAGAGATAACGAAGAGGTTATCCCCACCTGGCAGTGAGATTTTGATAACGGACACTTCAAGAGATTCAAAGCTTTTGAATTCGACTTTTTCAATATTTTGGAAACGATAGGGTCTTCGAGCCAATATCCCGATGCCACCTCCTCCATCACCTGTTACCCTATCGTTTCTTACGAACTCAAAATCCTTGAATGTCATGGAGTGCCATGAACTGAGGTGGGTTTTGGTGAGAAGCACGATGTCAGGCTTTTGTCTGGCAATGAATTCAAGGAGATAATCACGCCGATGTAAAGTAACAATGGAGTTGACGTTGATCGAGATGATCCGTGGGGATGTGGCTGGTTGACAACTTATTTTGAGGCATTTGAAAGCCCTAAACGCTGAAAAACAATGTTAGTTTTCAAATCTTGTTTATCGATTCGCTCCGATAAGGAATTTAGTTGCTGATAAATTTTAAGGAGCAGCTCATTATTGCCACTTACATTATTTATTTTATTTACATTGTCTGCTGGTCCTCTCGCAGCAAGTGCAAATGACACCCCGGGCTTGACGAAGTTGGTAGGTATCACACTGCGGTGTGCTTGACTTTGTTTCGGAGTGACTTTAATCTTTGCATCTTGATACCGGGGGCATCCTCGATATGATGCTGGATGACCAAAGGCACCGCAGTTCACATTATATAGTTTTTCTTTTGGCTCCGCCTGAGCCAATTTGCACTCGCCGGGAGCATGAATTACTTTGCATTTAACACACCTATATTTCATGGTGCAATTGGCAGCCGATTGCCCGAATCTTTGACACCTGTAGCACTGGTTGACCTCACTTTTCTGGAGGCGTTCCCACCTCACCACGTGGAAGTTCAAGTACCGTATTTTCTGCAAGGCACTCGAACTACTTTTGCTGGAAATCTGGACTAAGTTGTGAGCCAAGTTTTTGCGCTCCACAATCGATTTTCTCGTTGCAAAGTTTTTGACTGTAATAAATTGTATTTCTGGTGCAGCTTCTTGGAGCACCTGAAGGAGTTCAACTGTGTCCTCACCACAGTCCAGACCCTTCAATAAAAAGGTTTGGTTCTTTTATTTTTTCGGGGTGTACGTGAAATGCGGAACATCTCCAGAATTTAAGGCACTTTTTGTTGCCTGGAAATCAACCAGCGACTTAGTCCTTATTGTCAACTTATCGGCATTGACTCTTTTTATCTGAAAATCTTTTAGTTTATTTTCGGCTGCCAAAAGCCGAACCATATCTTTGCCCGTTTGCCCAAACACATTGATTGGTGGGACTTCTTCTTTTTTTTTCATTTTTTTCATCAATCTTAACGGACGGACCAGCAGACGGACCAGCAGACGGACCAGCAGACAAACCTTTTGGTTTTTTCTCCCGATTTTTAATTCTAAGATATTCAATGAAATCATTATCTAATTTTGACGTTTTACCTGTATCCTCTTCAATGTTCATCGTTTCTACAAGACCAGCTAGCGCTGCATAATAATTTCTGCTGTCGTTTGCGCCTCCTGACTGAGGACATCCTCTTGATTAGCTTCTTCCTGTGGCTTTTTGATTTTCTTGTCTTCGGTTTTTGAGTTTGCTTGTCGGCCTTTCTTGGTTTCATTATCCTTGTTGAACGTTAACGTTCCAACAAGTGCTTCTAACGATTTAACTCGAAGCTTGAGTTCTTCATTTTCTTTTTCGAATTTTTCAGCTTTCTCTTTTTCTTGGATCAGCTGTTCGATCTCGATTACCGATAGGATTGTCGGTTTTTCTGCTTTATTCTCATAACTTCTTTTAAGTTTTTTTTTCGCCCGTCATCATTGGCGATGGGCATGATCCTTCTGATTGATGGCTGAAGCCATCGGGCTCCCCCATCTCGTTGCTTTCGCAGCGAGACTAGAGGGAATGTTCTCAGACCGGGACTTCCCTTGAACGTATTTCCACTTTTGATATTTCTTCAGGGAATGAATTTCAGGTATTCGATAAATGCTCGAATAATTCGACGGTGATGTTTTTCTCAATAAAATCAAAATTTGCTTTTGACTGGCTCGTAAAAAAATATTGCAATTGTTTGAAACTGACTTTTGCGAAAAATTAATTAATTTTTAAAATTAATCACAGGAGCGATTAAAAAACACGTCTACACGCAACGAGTGCTAGACGTAGAATATTAATTGAATCAATGTTCGATTCCGAAGTATGACACCAATTCATAATGCCATAAGTAATCAAAGGCAAAACATGAGCATTATAAATTAAGTTTTTGAGACCAATATCTAAGTAATTTTTACACCTAAACACCCTAATCCAAAAAACCAATTTCGATTTCAGACTACTAATCTGTTGAGTCCATGACAATCTATCATCTATGATAAGACCTAGGTATTTCCACGATGCTACACGCTCAATACTTTCATTGAACATTTTAATGTCCACCACAATATCTGCTTTGTTTAGTTGTTTAAATAGCATAAACTTGGACTTTTTATTGTTTATAGTTAACTTATTCCCTAACAACTATGACCCGTACTCCTTTAAATCATCATTTACTTTTCGTTCAAATGCACTAGGAGAGAAATCTGAATATAATAGCAATGTATCATCCGCATAGACAATATATTTGCCCTTCAAATTAGAAAAATAAATATTATAAATGTATAAAATAAATAAAGTTGGACCCAATAGGGAACCCTGCGGAACGCCTATGTTGATTTTATATTTATCACTCATTTTCTGATTCAAGCAAACAGCAATTGTTCTGTCCTTCAGGAAGCTTTCAAAAAATTTCAAAGAAGTGACTCTTAGTTCACTTAAGCATTGAAGCAGAATCGAGTGATCAACAGTGTCAAAAGCCTTCGCTAGGTCAACAAATATTGCTGCAACATATTTACCTACATCTAGTTCGTTGTTGATGAACTGTAAGGCATCAGTAATAGCAGATGTTGTGCCACCTTTCTCAACAAAGCCATATTGCTTCACATCAAATCCCAAAGAATCTTCAATAAAGAGAATCAGACGTTTATTAATTATTTTTTCAAATACCTTACTCAAAGTACTAGTTAAATTAAAAGGTCTATAGTTATTAGGGTCATTTACACTGCCTAATTTGAAAACTGGCACAACCATAGCATCCTTAAAGTCTGTAGGAAAGATCCCATTAGATATGAAATTATTAAAGTCGGATATCACATGTGGAGCTATTATATCACTGACGAGTTTTAGATGTTTTGCCGAAATACCATCACTACCAGCCGAAAAGTTCTTTAAAGAGTTAATGCATAACACTATTTCTTTAGTATTGGTAGGCTCAAGGAATATAGACTTAGAGTTATGAGGAATTTGCTTTCTATCAAAATTTAAAAGATTGAATCTTTGGTCAAGTTCTTCCGCTAATTTTTTTCCAACAGATCCGAAGTGGGGTCCAAGTGAATCAACAGAAATATCCGAAATTTGATTCTTAGTCCTGTCAGAGGAGAATAATTCTTTATGTAGAATCTGCCATATTTTTCTAGAGTTTCCCTCAGCAGCATTTATCTGATTGTTTAATACATTTTTTTTAGCTGATCTAATCAAAGAGTTAACCCTATTCTTTTGTACCTTGTATTTCTGGTTCAATATAGGATCATCCTGGCAATTTTCTAGTCGATTAAATAAATCTTTCTTCCTCCTAATTTCCCTAAAAATATCACCAGTTAACCAATTATTACTCCTAGTTCGAATCATTCTGATGGAAGTAGCTGCTTCTTTTGCATTTCGCATTATTTTTACTATTTCAGAAGTAGATATATAATCATTATAGGCCATACATTTGCTTCTAACTAATTCAATGAATTTAATTTTATCAAAACTATAAATTTTCTTCTTAACCATAGGAGATAACAATTTTTTAATTCCTTCCAAAGTAATAAATAAAGTGCTATGGTCAAGTTCCGGCCAATCATTATATTTAATACTAAAAGTTGCTAACTGCCTGCTTAATGTAGAGACAACATGATCTAGGAGAGAAGCACGATTATCAGTTATTCTAGTTGGAAGATCATTCATTACTATTGCTCCATTCATAAGTAGCATATCTAAATAGCTTATGCTGCAATTGCTATTTTTATCCAAAATATCTATATAAGAGTCAGCTACAACCACCAGGTTTCCATAATTCTGTAAAATACTGTCCAAATATTCAATTAGCTCATAACTATTTTCATTGGGGGCCTTATAGAAAGTACAAATATTGATAACACCTCTATCGCTCTCAAGAGAAATAACTGAAGTGTTACAGTAACTATCAACCAGTAGGACTTTATGCCTTATTCTTTCCTTGATGTAAATCGCAATCCCACCTCCTTGAGAGTGATCTCTGCAATTATATACGGCATTATAACCATCAAGATTATATAGATTGACTTAGTTACTGCAAGTTAATGTTTCGTTTAAAATTATAACATCCAGATTCTCATGCGAACTACAAAACACCTCAAGATCTATAAACTTATTCCTTAAACTTCGAATATTAGCATAAAATATACTTAAATTGGTGGCAATTCTCATATTTCAGGTAAGTAGTTAATCTTCCTCTGGAAAGTTTTAATAGCCTTGAGGTGCTCAGGACAATCTTTATGAGAAGCTGGATGCGAAACATTCTTATTATTCACCAGCAGACAATTCGAGCATTTCGAAGCCTGAGATTTACAATCTTTTGTGCTATGATGTTCCGCACAATTGGCACAAACCTCTATTTGACTTCTACATCTCAGAGCAGCATGACCGAACTTCTGACACTTATAGCATCTTCTGACCGTCAGCTTTTCTCTGCAGTAGTGAGAGTTGAAGTCAATATTTATGTATGTATCTACCAGTCTCCTAAATAATCCTCCCGGAACTTCAAATATCATCGAAAATTTATCATTTTTTCTACTTTTCCAGCATTTAACAACTTTCAAGATACCATCAGGTATATTCGGATTAAGGGCCTTAATCTCAGCCAGGAGCTTATCACTGTCAAAAGACCTTTCCAGCCCAAGCACTATAAGCCTGGTGTTAAACTCCTTAGTACGCTCCACATAGTACGACTCACCTAGACATTCCTGCAAAGAACCGACAAGATCCTCTGAATCGATTGAGCTCTCAGTCTTGAGAATAATTCCCCCATCTGACAATTCCTTCTTATATATGATAGGAATTTTAGCAGCTGCAGGTTTAAAAGACTTCTCCGTTAAATTTGGGCGATCTTTCTGCCGGAGGGTTAGTCAAAGCAGCTGAATACGACACTGGCAGATACGGGCTCTTTTCTGAAATTTGCTTTTGCAAATCAATAATTCTGTGGTTTAGTGTGGAATAGGAATCGACTAATTCGGTAATTTTTTCAATTATATCATTATTGCCATCTTTCGCAAGGGGAACTTGCATTTTATTGCCTTTGCCGCAGAGGCCTTATCACTGGGACAGACCCAGAACACCCACTTGGTAACATTTTTCACGGCATTATAGATTTCATCAGGCATCTGAGTGCAGCTGGTATGAAACCACTTACCACACACTCCATCACACTTCATCGCAGGATCGTTGTTCCAAACTGCTTTACCACATGAGCCACACTTGCTGGACATTTCAAGTGAAAATAAATATTATAAGGGAACGAAATCAATAATTTTTCACACACCTGTTGAGGTTGTGAAAATCAAAATTCAATAAAATCTAAAATAGTATACTTAGTTGTCAATTCCTTCTATAGGATACTAATCCACTTTCACAGAAAATTCACTTTTCACAAGAATAATTATTAAAATTTTTTCAAAAATGCTTAAAAATTTGATTTTACTTTGGATGTAAACAAAGTAGCACTTTGACACTTGACTTCTTCTTCTTCCCAGATTATAGATTTTGCACAAAAGAAAAAAACGTTGCCTGCCAAATGTTTTTTGCATGCTAAAAATGGGACAGGCTGCGCTGGGGCTTCGACAGGGAAGCAAGAGGGTTCTCTTTGGAGAGTGAGTTCGGGAAGATGCTTGGATTGGTTGACAAATGGAACAGTGTTGCACATTACATCCGAGCGGTCCTAAGAGCTTAAAGGGCTCACTTGAATTGCCGAGGACGTCTAGGTAAAGGGATCAATTTTCTTAAAAATCTTTCTTCGATACTCCTTGCTAGAGGAGGAGTTTCCCAACTATATAGTACACCATAGCATTGAAACACTAGTTTTAGCACAACGTAAAGTGTCAAACAGTTCCAGGGCAGGTTCTCAGGGTAACAGGAGAGGTATTTAGTTTGTGCTAAATATGCCTTACGGACTTAAGAGCCTGACGCTAAGGGAGTAAATAGACTTCAGCTTCCAATGAAAAAAAGAAATCCCAAAAACAATGATCCATGAAAGCCTTAAGTTGGAACTTCGTATACAATTTGATGTGCCAGTGCTAAATCTGTTTTCAGCATATACTGAGTCTTTCCGTCATTTTTTCGCTTTCTCAATCAGTTGCCACCCTTGTGTTCTATCTTTAAACATCATTCATGGTAGTTAGGTCGCTTTCATCCTTTATACATGTCCAGTTGGCTATTTAATGCCAGTCTTCGCTAATTTAGAGAATATTCCTTAGCAATCAGCGTTTTAGGTGACATGTACATGTAAGTACTCGTACATTCTGCTGTTTAAAAGCCATCTCTAATGTGGTGTCCTTATTTGGCTAGTGCAGTAGCAGTGGGGGAAGTGTAATGATTTTTTTTATACTTTTCAGATCGAACGCGGAACCGACCTCTCATCGGTTCTAGACGTTAAGTCTGAGTAGTGCCAACGGATGGTACCAACAGGTCAACCAATCCGTGCACCGTAACCCATTCACGCGGTGACTGCTTGTCGGCCAGCTAGTTCGGAGAGGATTTCGGTCGCGGGTCTCCGAATGGGTTACGCTCAATTACAATATTTTCAGTCACCTGAACATGCCCGTTTTCCAAACGCGTCAACAATTACTCATCCAGAACGGGAAACCTACGTTACGTTAGTCCTGGATGTGATCTCTCCACAGATCTCAAATCAAAAACGCTACAAAATCCTATAGGCGCGTTACCGAATCACCGACGCGGTACCGAAAAATATGCTACTCGAAATTAAACCGACGAAAACTACTCTAATGAAATGACGAAACAAGCAAAGGTACCGCGTACCGCGCGCGACGCGAAACCGACCTCAGCGGATTTGTCGAAACCCTACCCTCGCGACGGCATACTTACCCTACACTCTCTGTTCCCACTGAAAAAGAAGAGTCACTGAAAAGGAAAGTCGTGGGTTAACTTAGCAATTCATGTTGTTATATATTTTTTCAAAAGAAAAAAAAATCGTTTTCCTTCTACAAATGTTTTAAATATCATACAATTAATGTTCGGCAATTTTTCGCATTTATAACTGTGTATGCTTCGAGACTTGTATTATCGAAAGTACGAAGTTAGTCGTTTCTAATAATTAATGTTCATTCGTTTCGAAATAAACATTTTTTTTTTTTCCAATTTCAAATTATACTATTAATGTTCTGTCATATAGCATTCCGCAATTTGGATAATCAAATTTTTAACCCAAAAATATATGTATATAAGCGCGATCACGAAGAATTTCTCTATTAAGACTATTCATTTCAATTATCTACTAATGCAAATTAAATATTGGTTTGCTTCTTTCATTGACTGATTTTGTCATGTGTTTTTGTAACGTATAACTAACGCTAAACAAGTCTTTAATTTTCCTACATACTAACTAACGATTCCTTCGATACAATATAAATTTCTAACTAAGGTATTCTACTTAAAGTAATAGTTTCTCTTTTTTTCTACAGTTTGATAATCAGTTTGTATTAAATGGAAATTTTTCCCCCTTTTTTTTGAGCACTCATCTACATCAACTATAAAAACAAATTAATAAAATCGTGTGCCAGTCTACATGCGTTTCGTCTACATGCGTTTCGTCTAGAAGCAACCAAAATAAGGAGAATTCCAACACAAAAAGTGTTTCTGATAAATATCATCTCTCGTATGAATTGGACGTAAATGTTCTACCTTTTAATGTCTTTAATTTATAGTTATGCCTAAAATCAACGAAAGTACGATTTTCCGTCGTTTTTTTGTTTGATTATCTAGATAGCATTCTGTCATATAAAATTAATTAACCTCTATAATCTAAGGTTTCAAATGAATTTGGTATGCATTTATTCATATGATTAATAACTGACCGGTGAAAAATTTTTTATGACCATTTTATATTTGGAATAACTTCATGCTTTCTTTCGAGTAGATAAAAAAATGGTTTCTTATTTTATGCATAGTTATGTTTAAACAATAAATTAATATTTTGCTTGTAATAAGAGTTTAAATGCGTCGATGTGCGACATCAACAGGCGATAGCGTAAATACACGCCTAAACTTACGATGTTAAAACTATTCCTGTAAGCAAATATAATCTACTTTATTTCGTTTTTTCTTATCCGACAATTGAAATTGTTCTTTTTCTAAGGGCATTCAGTCGGAATTTTCGCGCATTTTTTTTGTTTCACAGGACATTCATCTGCATTCGTTTCACACTTGGTTACGAGAGCGCATTTAGGAAGCCATTTAGCCAGTTGCTCTTCGAAAAATTGTTCTAGACAACGGGCATGCGCATATGTTTTGGAATCCTCCGGATAATATAAGCATTAAGTTTTGGACAACAATCGAACGTCAGCTACAAATGTGGCAATGTCTTTATAGTGATTCGGACTTGATGGATCCAAACGAGTTCGAATAACATCTAGCGACATAGGTTGACAAACTACTTCATAATATGCAGTGTTTGTTGCAGGTTCTGGCTCTCTAAATGGTAAACTTTGTTCGTATTGGCAATATAATTTTAAACATATCCTCTGTATAATCTTTAATTCATTTGCGCCAAGTTCTCCTGCATTATGTCTTTCACATTCAGCTGAACTTGCCAGTTCCGCTAAATTAACACATAACAAATCTTGCCACGTTTCACTTTCATCTGGTAAGGAACCTATAGCTGGTATGTGACAATTGTGGTGAAATACTTTTGGATATTCATCGCAACACATCAATTCACCACCATCCAAACAAACTGCACACCAATCTTCATTTGGATCGTCTTTCTGGTCAGCTTTCTCTTCAGCCACATTCGCAATAGCTGCTGAGCTTTGGACTTGTGGCGATGTCGTCTTATTCCTACCTTCCGGAAGAATTCGTACTCCGTTCGAATCTAATTTCGCTATTGTTGCCATCAAATCATTTATTGAATCGTCTCGGACTTTTAATAGTTATTATCTTAACACTAACCTGATCCGATGTTTGATCCACGACCGTACTGACAACGAAAGATGATCCATTCATCTAGGTCGATATTGTCCTGACCTTGACCGTATGCTTCTATATTTTTGGAAAAGCCTTTTTGGCAGCAACACTTTCGCCTTCTCGATTCCTTTCCTTCGGTGTTTTTTCGGCGAATCCACTTCATGGGGCGAGGAACTACAACCAAAACATGGTAAAGCATTCGTCGGTGTAACTCGAACGAAGAAAAATTTACCTCTTTATTCACAATCCTTTGACAAGCTTCGGTGCTGTGTTGCTTCTTAATCTTTGTACATCCACCGGACACAGCAACAACCTCTAAAATCTCTTGCACTAGCGGCCAGTTTGCAGCTTTGATGCCTTCATTCAGCCACATATGAGCTAAAAGCCAGCCGCCCACGCCCATAAATTTTCCTAATAATTCTGTATCCGTGCTTTTCAATATTTGTATATAAATACACTTGGACACCAATTTCTTTGAGTTTTTCGCCACTATTTCGGCTAAACGTTTAACTTCATTCGCACTGCGAATTCCACCATTTGGTGCCGGTAGCACCTTCAGGCAAGTTAATAATTTCAATGGATCAATTCGCGGCTTCACTTGCGCTGAAAACTTTTCTATTGCATCATCATATGCAATTGTGAGGAGAAACAACACTTTGGCCTAGATATTACTTGCCATATAGTTCTAAATAATTTATTTTATAATTTTAAAACAAAACGAACTAACGGGGACCGTTTATTATCAATGGTTTTAGCTATCAACGAATCAGGTTACAGCTTCTAATTGTACTCCTTCGCCTCCATGTGGCTGTCAAAATCACCCGGTTGTCACATCGGACAAAACAGCGGTGTGTGGAATGGCACGCCATATGGCGGCTATGTACCCCTCCAGTTGTCGCCAGTGGCATAGTTTGCTCGATGGCCACGGTGGAGGGGCATTTCCAAATGGCTATGTCTCGAAATGTGCCAGGGTTTGGATTAATTCTATATTTCGAATATTTATATCCACAGATCTAAATATTTGGACAGAACAGAAAAATATTTTCTGCGCAACGATATCCGCACGACAGATGAAGTCCGCTGGCACTTCGAGGACATATCCATCTGGCCGGTTGCAAGGGTTCGGGATCGGAATCCTTCGATTCCCGGGCGTAGGCGTCACATTACAGAAGCCAGACTGATAGATCGGATTTCTACGCCAGCAATTACTGGTAACGTGCACTAAAATTCACATTCTTGTTTTCGTTGCTTCTACCTGTTTAGATTTGAAATATGAATCATTCTCATTTCTTTATTGATTTCCTGGTCTTTCTTCCAAAATAAGTCCCTGTTGTTCAAATAGTGATTTTGAATTGATACCTGAAATATGTTCTTCATAAGATTCATGATACTTTTGATAAAGCTCCGTCCGTGCAGACACGCACTATTTTCCACTGGTAAGCTTATCGATTTTGATAAATGATATCGCTTGATATTTTGAAAATCATTGCCATATCAATCATGTTAAATTTCCTTTCAGTTTTATTCATGTCCAAAGCACCTATTCCCGGATATACATATACACGAATATGCTCGAGGAATCAAATTAATTACCTATTTCGGCAACGGAATCGATTCCATTCACAGGATAAAGCGTAAACATAGATTGAATATTTGCGATAATGGCTAATCGATAAACCTTTGCCGTGTGTTAGAAAAGTGTGTGAATGTTGTAGAAAGCTGAAAGCACGTTGATTGCTGGTTTTGTTTCGTGATATAATGCAATACAGGAAGATTCGATCTGAATGTGAGAGGTCAACTGAATTGTACATAGTCCTGCTAAAATCAATCTATTTTAAGATTCTTTTCAAAGGAATGAATTAATATTTTTATGATTGAACAGTTTAATGGATAATTTGCGATTCGAAAATAGAATTTATTTCTACCTCCATAATTTTTTCAGATTTTTTGGAGCATAATTGACCAAACGCTAGGAGGGGAGAGGGCGGGCGGCAAAATGTTTTCGTACATTTCCCTTCCTCTGCACCCCTCAATGCAGATAATGCTATTATAAGACCTTTTTTGGAGAGTTCTAGGTACCCCACATAATCATCTTTGGCAAAAATATTTTTTAAAGACCCCCTGATATGTGAAAACCCCCCATAAGATCCTTTGATTTTTTTTCATTACCAAATTATCAAGAGGTCATCACTTTACATCCACCAAGTTTGGTGTCTGTAATTATTATAATTTCGTTAAAAAAATTGCTGTGACAGCCAGATGAATAGAAAGGTCGCGTTTTCAATAAGGCTTTGTTACAACGTAAAAACTTCTGAGAAAATATCGATTCGTTCATGAAACAAATCCAGCAAGCATACTTTGGAGTAACATTTGCATAAGGAATAAATCCTGAGCGCTCAATATCGTGTGTAGGTCTTATTTGGGACCTCTGCGACGTAAACGACGATAATATGGGCTGAGAAAACCAATAATTTTAATTACTGTTAGTTTGGTGCTGTGTTCACATTCACAGCACCAAAGTAGCAATCATGAAAATTATTGGTATGTATCAATACAAAAAACCTAATATGGAATTGGACAAGCCTCCAATATTAAGCAGTGACCTCTTGCCAGCTTAAATTTTTGAATCAACGACTACAACTTGTGATGTGATTGCAATTTTAACGGATTAAACAGTCAAAGGAACAACAGTGAAAGTGAATTCGAAGAATGTGGTTCTATAAGACAGGGATTTTTTCAAGTGGAGGTCAAAGACTTGATTCATGATTTGAGTTGCCAGAAAAATCAGCATAAATTCTAGCATTGAGACTAAAAATAGCACTGTCTTCCATCTGGCGTTACTAAATCATCTTCCTGAAGCAGTGAGCAAAAAAACCTTATAAGAAAATTTTGTTTGAGGATTGCTGGTTGTCCTAAGTGAAAGAACTACATTGTTCTTTCACCCGAGCATTTTAGCTATCAACATAATAGCATTATTCGCTCGATGGACTTCAGCTGGTTCCAGCATATAGGCTGGTTCCATTAAAAATCTCGCAGTTTCGTACGAGGTGACCGAAATACTCCTCAGGAGCTGCCACATCAGTCACCTCGGGGCAGCTCGACTGCGGGGTTCCAGATGACCACGAACCCATATATATATATGAAGTCCATCGAGCGAATAATGCTATTATGTTGATAGCTAAAATGCTCGGGTGAAAGAACAATGTAGTTCTTTCACTTAGGACAACCAGCAATCCTCAAACAAAATTTTCTTATAAGTTCGCCACCACTGCGTAAATGTGGAAATTACTGCTCGATAGAGCTTGCAGCACTGCCATGCTGCAACATATATATATATGGGTTCGTGGTCATCTGGAACCCCGCAGTCGAGCTGCCCCGAGGTGACTGATGTGGCAGCTCCTGAGGAGTATTTCGGTCACCTCGTACGAAACTGCGAGAAAAAAATCTTATTATTTCACTTAAGACAAACCGGTATTTTCTATGAATGTTTTCGAGCTCTTAACCCTTGAGTAGGCCAATTTTTTTTTGCCTGAAATTTTATATCTGATTAATTTCGGGCCGAGAAAACTGAAAAAGTATTATTTTTGGTCTAAGGTAAATTTTCACCTGTCAGGAGTAGTTGGATTGAAACCCACCTGGAGGCGCCCTTGCCGATTAACGGCAAAGAAGATATAAACATGAAAAGGAATAAGAGATTAGAGCGTTTATAAAAGACAAATGAATTTCAGAAAAGAATATTTTATTTATTTAAATAGTGGAATTAATAAAAACGGTTTTTTGTAACAACTGCAAATTAGTTGATTTACAACCAGGCAACTTGCAAGTTATCTTAGCGAGAGAGTTCTAGACCAATGGCTTATTTGATCGAAGCGAATGCCATCTGGAGGAAGATCCTCCTTTAGACGTTGTTTCAACAATTTTTTAAGGCCATCCCACAGACCACCTTTCGGTAGCTTGGAAGTTAGATAAAACGGCGGCAACACCTTCTCGGAGATCAGGTTACCTCATTGTCTGATCATGGATACGAAGATGCCAAAGGTAGTCATATCAATTAAACGATAAAAAATGCGATGCGAGTAACTTTTCGTCCGCATTCGAATATGAAACCGCCCAAGTAACCAATCCATGAGGTCGACTCCACCCATATGATGATTATATTCTGCTGAAAACAAAAGGAACAAAATAAGGTTTACATATCAAAAATGACTAGTTATAGTGTCCTATGATTAAATTCGGTAAATCAAATTCCAAGTATTGCTTTTTTCCGGTCATATCGAATGGCCTTCGGTGGTGAAAGAGTTTTCGATGAAATGGTGGGAAACGGTAAAACTCCAACATACGCCGATAGCAAGCGCATGTTTTTTGTGTCTTTTCATTGCACACTAGTTATGTCGATACCATATGCTCTGCTAACATACTCCAAAGATTTTGGAGTCTTTGTCATTTGAAAGATTGCAATTTGGGATACGCTCACGTCGGACAGTACCGAGGGAATATATGCCAAGCAAACTCATTAGCACCGTCAGTGGTAATGATGTATAAAAATTGTCAAAATAGACAATGTGATTCACCATGTTTGGCACCGTGGAAGTCAAACGAACAACGAAATTTGCACTCGCGCCCATGTTAGGATACCCATCAATGATAACGTTGTCGCCAGCCCCAGAATAAATTTCAAAGCGAAAGGAATATCCCAAGGAATCGCATAATACGAAAAATTTAATGCCCCATTTATGTTGTTTGTTTGGCATATACTGTCGTAATTTTGACAGCATTTTGGTGGCACACATTTGCTCATCCACACATAACCTAGGTTGCTCCGGAACTAGATTGAAGCGAATATTGAGGTCGTCAATGACTGGGCGTATTTTGAAAAGAGTGTCATATTCCCGTCCCCCTTTTTTACATTTTAGAGAAGTCATTGAAACATAAATATCTCCGGATAGGGAGAAATCTCTTTGATGTCATTGCAAATGCGATGGGAGCTAGTGCTAACTTACCTCAGTAGTGTTGTGCCGTTGAGTAACGATACAACGACATATACAGCATAATACTAACGAATCTTTTTAGGTCAACAGCTGTAACGGTAAAGTGCATGTTGATGTTTCCTACTCTGGCATTTACGAGTAAGTTGCTGAACTCCACAAGCTGTTCAAAAATGCATCAGTGAAAAAGAAAATTGATGCATTCATATGGGGTTTTCAAATGCCTTATATCCTCTGGGAGATTAGTAATACCACAAAATGCCACTTCATTTTCATGTAGCTGCATGTGCTTTTTTCCATTTAATATTTGTAAATTCAGTGGACTTCGTGCTGATATCCATAACTCTTCCATTAAAACCACCATCATTCGGTTCGAAATTCGGGCCACATGAATCATATAATGGCAACGGGGATTGCAATCTTTTTTTTGGGTTTTTGGTTCATTATTGGTTTTTTGACATTATTATCTCTTGACGATGTGTTGCAATAAGTGCTGATGCAACTGGAGACATGCGAGAAGGCGTAGTAGGTGGTATAATAAATTTGATTGTACTGAGGTTGGGGCTAACACAAACGGCCTGGATAAATACCCAGTTGATGTGTCTCTTGCCAACTGTAAAAAAGAACTCCCGTTCCCTTCCGAATCCATGACAGAAGCTCCGGTGACGTCAGATAGTCGGGGGAGTGTAAAACTGTCCTCGTGATCTGAGTCATCCATAATGTTATCACTGTCTCCATCAAAATCACCTCTCTTTGCATCATGAGCCTCCAACTCGCTGTCAAATGGAACCAAAGTTAAAAGTTCATCTATTTCCAGGTCTTATTTTGTTACGCCATGAGGTGCCTTCAATGTGGGGGTCCCTTTCCTAGCGGGAGGGGAGAGGGGAAGAGGAAGTGCCAGACAAGCGATCCCCCAGCCCTAACGCCCCCAGCTGCTGTGAGTCCCTTTTATCTTTTAGGACTGTCCGAGCATAATGTGCCACCTGGTTCCATTTGTCAACCGATTCGAGCATGACCGCGACTATATTACCCGAAGTGAGCTCTTCCGTCTCCTTGTAGAGGGCCTTCCGCAGCCCGACATATTTTTGTACGCAAATTATGTGTGGCAGGCATTGTCCTCCTTTCCTGGGAAAAACCGACTATCGGAGGACCGTCACTTACCAATTTTGTGCAGGTAAGACTGAAAAAATCCATCTCCGCTTAAAAGCTGGGTCAGATAGAAGTCAGTCCCATCATGCCTTCGATTTAGCCACGGTCTCACATCCGGGATGATGCGCGCAGTCCACCTTCTCTTCATGTAATTCACCCAAGACTGCTGCCAATCGTTGAGCGAGCGCTGTCCCTCCTCGCGAACAGCCGTCTCCCTCGCATCCTCGTTTCGGCGCAGGTAAATAGCACGGCGCTCTCTAGCAAGGAGGGTGACAGGTATCACGCGTGCAATAACTCTCACAGCCGAGTCAGAGACTGTCGGATATGAAGATTCAATTCTCAGTGCTCCTCTTCTCTGTACCTGTGCCAAACGTTTTCGGAATACCTCCTTGCTGAGAGTGTTGCCCCATACTTCTGCTCCGTACATCAGCACTGACTGTACAGCACTCATCAAGAGGCGTCTTCTTGACGGGCTGGGTCCCCCTACGTTGGCCATAAGTCGACTCAGAGCCGATATTACCGAAGCAGCCTTCTCAGCCGTTGCCCTGATTTGCTCAGAGAAACTCATCTTCGAGTCGATCAATAGCCCCAGGTACGTCACCGATGGTTTCGATTCGATTTGTATGTCTCCAGTACTGATCACCCTTACTCTAGGGATTCTCTTTTTTGTCAAGATGACCACTTCGGTTTTCTCCAGTGCTAAACTGAGCCCGAGAGCAGTCATCCAGTCTGTAACTCGGCACATTAGCATACCTAGTCTAAGTTGCGCGTATTCAACGTTGCGTCCAGTGACCAGAGCCGCAACATCATCCGCATAGCCGACCAAGCGCGACTCATCTGGCATCTCAAGTCTCAGTAGCCCGTCGTAAGACACGTTCCACAGGTCCGCACCAAGGATAGATCCCTGGGCAACACTAGATCCTTCGTTCGCCCTGTGGCGTGTCGTAGAGCAGGCTTCAGTCTTTTAGGTAGTTCCTAAAGGGCTGCATTAGATTTTCTGGAACTTGAAAAGAGTTTTCCAGCATATCCACCCATCTCGCGGAGTTGACGGCGTTCCTGACGTCGAGTGTCACCAACAGGACGATCCGTCGCTTGGTGCGGCTATATGCCTCTGCTTTTTGGACTGCGTTCATCACCTCTGCAATTGCATCAATGGTGGAAGATCCTGCTCTAAAGCCATATGCCGAGGAGATAGGTCCCCAGCAGCACGAATCGCGTCAGTGAGTCTTCCCTTGATGAGTTTCTCTAGCACTTTCCCAGCCGTGTCTAGCATGCATAACGGGCGGTATGCAGACGGCGATTCGGGATTTCCCTTCCCCTTACTGATCAGCACGAGCCTCTCCACCTTCCATTGTACCGGGAAAACCCCGTCCCGTAGGCAAGCATTGAATGTGCTGAGCAGCAAGTCAGGACAATGGTGATAGACGAGCCGCAACGCCTCAGCTGGAACCCCATCTGGACCTGGAGCTTTCCTCGCTTTCAGGGAGAGGACTGCCTCCTCCAGTTCCAGCTGTGTGAAGAGCGGACACTCAACTGCTGTTTCACCATGGACAGCGTCAACACGGACGCGATGGGCGGGGAAGAGTTCCCGCACTATCGCGTCCATCTTTTCCGCGTCATGTATAGAAGGCTTCCGTAGGGCACCAAGCTACCGCATGACTAGCTTGTAGCCAAGGCCCCACGGACCCTTGTTCACATTGTCCACTAGATCTTGCCAGCAGCGAGCCTTGCTAGTGTTGATCAATTTGCGAAGGCATTTCCTGGCCGACTTATATATTGCCATCCAGTCGCATGCCTCTTCACGGTTCCGCGTCCGTTGAGCCTCACGTCAAAGCTTGTGACGATCCCTTCACTTTTCAGCGATTTAAGTTGACCACCAATACACTGGGTGCTTGACGTGCCGGGGTCTTCGACGGGGCATAGAAGCGCAGCAAGCAGTCGTAATGATGCTCATAGTACAGTTCACCACGTCTTGAGCTGCCAGTTCTTCCGTCCCCTCCGAGGCTCCCTGCAGTGGCTCACCTGCTGTGAGCACCCCGACGAACCTCTCGGCGTCCATCTTTGTAACTATTCAATGATTACAGTACAGGGGAGAGGCACCTCAAAAAAAATTTCACCAAAGGTACCCGATGAGTATCAAATGCAAGTTCTTTAGTAGAGCTTTTCACAACAGTTCTTAAACTGACAGTTCATGCTTCAGTGGGGGCCAGGGGGGGAAATACATGAGAAATGTGTTTCTTCCCTGGCGAATAGACACCTGTGATCTAAAAAATCTCAAAAAATTATCCAGGAAGATATTTATGGGTATAACAATAACAATTACAGCAGAAGTCAAAATTACTTCAACTTTGTTAATAATAGTATGATCCTCGAACCCTGCATTTTCCCTAATAATATCGTTTTTGATATACTTCTTGATTTTATTCGTTGCTGGTGAGTACAAAACTCTTCTGACATGACCGTAGGTCTGTCTACCCAGCTTTTTTTATTTTCTAGCTAAATACTCGCTTTATTCGTTGACAAGACGGTCAAAAATTCTATTTACTTTGTTGACCCTTATTTTATTCCCTGTTAAACCAAGAAACTTACGTTTGCTTTCGGTGCTTCGACCACATCCATGTCGACTGGATCAAGCTGCCACTGGGGGAAGACTACGAGAACTGCCTCATCATTATCGACCGCTATACGCGGTGGCCTCAAGCAGTGCCAGTGCATGACATCAGAGCCAGCAACGTCACCAGGGCACAATCCGACCACTGGATATCAATATTTGGCCCGCCACTGGAGATCACATCTGACCAAGGACGCCAGTTTCAAGGTGACTTCCTGAATCAGCTTGGCCGGCTCTTGGGCATCAACCATATCCACACCACTCCATACCACCCTCAAGCCAGTGGCATGGTTGAACGGATGCACCGCACCCTTAAAGCAGCGTCAAAATGCGTTCCGAAGACACCATGGTTAAAGGCACTTCCAGTGATCTTGCTGGGTCTACGAACCACATTCAAGGAGAACCTGCAAGCCTCTCCTGCAGAAATCCAGAGAAACTTCATCACTCCTTAAAATACACCAGCTGGTGGCCCACAAGATTTTGTCACCGAATTACACCGCCTCATCAAATCGATTTGTCCTGTCCCTTCAGCCAGATACTCGGTTCACCAACCATTCGTTTTCAAATCATCAATGATCAATGCTGTTAAGAAGCCGCTCGATCAGTCATACTCCGGACCACATCGAGTCGTCAGAAGGGTCAACGCCAACAACTAAGTCATAGACGTAAACGACATCACCAAACTCCTCTCCACCGAACAATTCAAGCCAGCCTACCCGGAGCAATCGGATGCGCATCCAGCGACACCACCACCACCTCTGCTGCCCTCGGAAACGGCTCAACCAGTGCAGATTTTGCCGAAACAATCACTTCAGCAATCCAAAAAGAGAGTCACGTTTTCACTTCCTTCGATACATGCAAAGGTCATTGGGGGGGAAGTTGACTGTGGCCACTGAGAACAACAATTTCCTCAAGAAAATTAAAATTTGCTTGAGCCGCTCTTCTCACTTCTCATGAGTTAACATACATGAGGGAACGTAGGCAAACGCCACCACTGGTTCGTAGTCAACATTTTCATTGACATCAGTAGCAAAAACATTATTAGCATCATCACCATCATCATCGACATCACCAACGACATCATCATCATCAAAAACAACGCCATCATCATTCATCATCAACAACAACGACATTATCATTCATCATCTTCATAGTCGTAGCCGCACATCTCGTCGTGAACAAAGGGAGTAATAAATTCTGTCATTTCCTAAGAGTGAAATATAAATATAGAGTAAAAGCTTAAGGCCAGAATTTTTACTTCCAAATATATATGAAAACAAGTTGAGTAAGCAGGAGAGTGCTCCTGCCAGAAGGTCTTTGTAAACATCCTAGGGTTAGAAACAAGTTTTCTAATGGCGTGAATCGATAACTTGAATTATTCATCCAATACTTGAATATGAAATCGTTCAAATTTATACAAAAGATGCACAGTTTCTTTCATAAGCACAGTGCAGCCTCCATTTTAATATACCTTAAATGATTTTTCTGAATTCTCGGCCGATTGAACATATTCAAGTTAAACACTATTCCTTAAATTTTCATGAAAATTGAAAGGAAATAAAAGTGCCTAAGTTAATTTTAAATATATAGAGGGTTTTCCAATAAGAGGTGTTATTTTGAGTAGACCTTGTGATTTAACACCTTGCGACTTCTTCCTTTGGAGCCAAATGATAGAGGAAGCCTGCGCTAATAGTCCAGCATCGATTCAAGTTCTCAAAGATAAAATTCGTGAGGCTATCGAGGACATAGGGCAGCCACTTTGCGATTTGGTTATGGAAAATTTCATGAAGAGGATATGATCCTGTAAGCGTGTCGTAATTGTTATTTGCCTGATGTTAGTTTTTGCTATTAACGGCATATCTTTTTCTTTATAATGAAATAAACATCCGATCATTTATATTAAAAAATGACATTTTTCTTTTGATATCAAAATAACACCTCTTATTGGAAAACCCTATATCAACCATAAACACGTGATATTGTTGTTGTGATTCCATATAATTTAAATGGCTATAACTCACTTGATTATGATTCGATCTCAGTCAAATTTCGTAAACATATATATATTATGTCAAACTAAATAATTACGAAATTTCAAGAAGTTTACAGGTACCGTTTTGATTTTATGGGCAAAAATGTAAAATCTACAAATCATACTATTATTAACAAAGTTGAGTGAATTTCGATTTCTGAGGTATTTGTTGCCCTTGTGCTCATAAAGGCCCACGTTCGTGATAATTTTCAGAGTTTTTGGCTGAAAGGTGTCCAATTGCGAGGGGGGGGGGACACAAATTTGGGTACATTTTCCCTTGCCCTGGACCCCCTAATTCATAAAATGATTTTTTTATTTCAGGTTCTAAAAGTTCTAATCAAGACCTTTAATTTGATACCCCACTCGACTACCTTTGATTAAAAAAAAATTGTAATGGCCAATTCGTTATCAGGGGGGACCCCCTTAAAAAAATTTTAAATTTTTGTTAAGGCCTTAACTTTTGAGAGACTATCACTTCTGACCTTTTCACAAAGATTGAGTGTTCTACCTTCTATAGTTTCTGAGGAAATAAGCTGTGACGCACGGACAGACGGGCGGACAGACGGACGGACAGACGGACAGACAGACGGACAGACAGGTCGCGAAACTAGTAGGTCTTTGTAAAAAAAATTTTTATAAAGACCTAACAAGTTGGGTAGTAAGAACTACGCTCGTGTCAGAAGGTATATAGTGATTTAATTTAAGAAGAACTTTAATGACATGCACAATAAATTTTTTTTTGCTTCAAAAGTAAAACCAGTTTTACTCCATTTTAACTGGCCGATATGTTGGTGCAGTATTGTTTGAATCAGTGACGAAGCCGAATCTTAAATGTCTTTTTGTTATATTATATGTTTCAAGAAAATAAAATCAAAAGTGTAGTGTCTGGTTTGATGGAAAGCCCATGTAATAGGAAAACCGTATTTGATTGTTATAATCGGAGAAAATTCAAACGGTAATAAGTTCTGTACATTCTATTAAAACTCATAGAGTATAAAGACCTTCTAAAGGCCACTCAAACATCTACTTTTATCCAATTTAATCATACCAATACAGTTTTACTGGCGGAAATATTTAATTCACAGATCCTGGAAAGAAGTTCAATCTATCCAATTTCGGATGCCTTGCTCTGAAGTGAAGCGTATTACGGTGAGGGCGTTTTGCATCGAGCGAAGTAAATGAAAGCCAGACGGAGCAAGGTCCGGACTATAAGTTGGGTGGGCCAAAACTTCCCATCCACTATTTTCCAAATAGTTTTTCACGGATCTTGCAATATGCGGCCGAGCGTTGTCATGATGAAAAATTTTAGCCTCGTGCCTGATCCCATATCCCGGGCATTTTTCGATGATGGCATGCTTCAAACGTCCAATTTCAACAACTCATAATATACCGGCCCCTTCTGAGCCCACCAAATGCACAGCATAACCTTGGCATCATGGATATTTGGCTTCGCCGTTGATTTGGCTGGTTGACCTGGCTTCACGTATAACTTTTTGCGCTTAGGAATGTCATAACGTATCCATTTTTCATACCCAGTTCTGATCCGATGCAAAAACGATTTCCTTTTATGGCACTCAAGTAGCATTTCAGGCATACAGAAGCGCCGTTCAACGTCTCTCGGCTTCAACTCATTGGGGACCCAATTTTCTTGCTTTTGAATATATTCGGCGGCTTTCAAACGTTTTGAAATGGCTTGCTGAGTCACTCCCAACGATTTGGTAAGTTTGTCTTGCATTTGACACGAATCCTTATCGAGTAGTGTCTCCAATTCTTCGTCTTCAAACTTTTTTGGCTGTCCTGGGCGTTCTTTGTCTTTGATGTCAAAGTCCCCACTTTTGAAGGGTTGAAACCATTCAAAACACGGTGTTTTTGCTAAAACATCGTCACTATAAACTTCTACAAGCAAATGATGACTTTCCGCAGCAGTTTACTTTGCAAAAATTACCCAACAGAACCTCCCGCAAATGTTGTCTTCTTCTCCGATTTTCGAAGTTATTCATCGTGAAAAATAATAATGATGCACACAAGATAAAATAGGGATATTCACTAAATATCGAGACATCGAATCCATTCTATGTTTACCGTGTGATACATTGGATTAGTTCGAATCTGTGAATTAATTAACCAACGCAAAATAATATATTTTTAGTTCACTTTATTTATTTCTGATTTAATTATTTCAATTTCTAGTCATTGTACTTCACAAATAAGTAATGACGATACCTTTAAGCAACTTTCGAAACATATCAACAGGTAATCAACCCTGAAAAACGAATCTCCTGATTTTTTTGCGGTTGGCTGTTTTGGCTCCTTTCACTCTCACATAAATTTCATAAGTTCGCGATCACTCACTGTCACTCTTTTTTGGTACAGGTACACAGCACATTCATTTCGCTCTTGTCGAGTGTTTATTGGTGCTAATCAAAATTTACTTCATTTACTGGAAAGCAGATACTATTCGAAATATATAATAAACTGTATTCACACATTATTCTATATGGATTGCATGCTCGGAATTGAAAAGCTAGGTAGGTATCTTATGAAATTTCTGAATCTAACCTCTAGTTTGTGACGTGAGAAACAATCGGTTTTCGTAAATGTTTGCATATTATTGATACTTGACGCTTATGTGTATTCCACAGATTAATTTAAATCAATGTTGTTTTTCTTGAATTTGTGATTTATATGAATGACATAATTTCCGTCAATAGTGATTTTATCGAAAAATTTCAACTTACTCGTTTTCTATTGTATTTTCAGTTGATTAAACAATGGCACCTCGAAAGAAAAGTAACGTGTGGAAGTTTTTTGCTAAAATTGAAGGAAATGGTAACCTTGCAAGATGCAAACTTTGTCGAAAAGTAACTAAACCGTGTGGCAATACATCAAACTTGATTGGTCACGTAAAACATATCTACAAAGCTGCCTTTTTAGAAGTGCATAAAGAAAATGTACCAGTGACGGGTAACTTGAGTTCATCCAATATCGACAAGGAAGCAATCAAAATACTATCCAGAGCTACTGTTCCTGCCCCTGAATCACAGCCACCAAGTACAGTGGATACGATTGAATTCGAACATAACGTTTTAACGTGCTCATCAATAGAGAGCGATATCGAAGATCCCCCTCCTCCATCTTTGAAGCGCCAAAAGTCAATTATAGAAAGTTCCGATGATCTACATGCTTTTTCTGTAAGTGGTGAGAAAACTTTAAAAATAAATAATGCCTTGATTTACATACTTTGTAAAGACAATCAACCATATACGATTGTGGAAAATGAGGGTTTTTCTAATCTTATGAAAGGGATTGTGCCGCATTAAAAGCTTCCCAGTAAGACAACATTGACTGACTGGGTTGATGACAAGTATGAGGCATTGTCAGCTATTTTCAAAAAAAATTAAAAAGTTTCGAAAACCTTACACTTACGTCGGACATGTGGAACGAAACCATGAGTATGAGAAGCTTTCTTGGGATTACAGCACACTTCGGAATAGGGATTGAATTTTTACAATAACTCTTGGAGAGTTTCAGTCATTTGAACGGAGTACTTCAGATCACATTGCTGAGATGCTTCTGAATACTTGTGTGGAATGGGATATCAATATCGATAAAGTTTCAGCTGTAGTGACTGACAATGCAGCATCTATGATAAAGGCTGTTGATTTGGCTTTTGGCAAAAAACATATACCGTGTTTATCACATACTCTTAACTTAGTTGCACAGAACGCTGTGAATCACTGTTCAGATCTACGAAGTCTTATAACTAAGGTAAAAAAATAGTAACATGGTTTAAGCAAAGTAGCATAGCAAGCAATGAGTTGAGAAAAGGCACGAATAAAGAAACGAAATTGATTCTAGAAATTCCCATAAGATGTAACAGTACATACTATATGATTGAGAGGTTTTTGGAATTGCACAGTGTCGTCAATATTATAATTATACGCCATAAAAATGCACCAGAAATGGTCAACGCATCCGAATTGTCAATTCTCTCTTCAATGTTACAAGTCTTACGACCGTTCGAAGCTGCAACCAAAGATATTGAAACGTCAACGAGCCTGGTCGTGTTCTTTTCGCTGTGCATTTTTCTAAATTATTATTACTATCGCGGCGTATTTTCTTTTATTGAATCGGTCGGTTTGAGTGAAGTGATCCGATTCCACATTTTGTCATTGTGCTAAAGGTGGTGCGTCTTGGCTAATGCGAGCTTGAGCATCTTGCCAATAATAAATTTATTTGCCAAGAATTGAATTTGTGGTGTCCACATGCTCACCGCAAGGAGCGCATCAAGCAGTTAGTGGATGCCATCAATTTCACAACTCATGTCAACGAGACGCTCACTTCGTTCGCAACCTCCGACAAGTCAACATCGCGCGCGCCAACATGTAGTCCTTCACTACATTCATTTCTATACTTGTAACTCTGTTCATTAGTTTTAGTAATAAAGTTATATTTGTGTTTTAGCAAAGTAATATTCTTTCCTCTTATGGGTATCGCACCTAGCTTATAACTAATCCCCATAAATTCTTGATCTTTGTCTTCTTTATTTGCGATTGTCAGTGCCATCTATTAGCGTTCTGTGGACTTGAATGCAACTTTCATAAAGTGATCAGTGTATTCATTGACTACTGGATTATTCGTGCCCCTGATGATAGGCAAACATCTGAGTGCTTTCAATTTTTCACAAATTTTCTATTACCGAAATACGCCTAGCAGTTGGCAAAATTCGCTTTTAATATTTTATTTTTTAATTTTCATAGGTAATCCTAGAAAATTTTAACCCTAGAAACACGAAAAATTCAATAAATACTTTTAACCTGAAAAAATTTCGGACTTTTGTGATTTTTGTGAGTTTTTTTACAAATACCCTCGTGCAATTAATTTAATTAATTTATTTTTTTTCCTGCGAGGTTCTTCGTTTTACTTCATTGTAAATGGCTGTAAGTTCTCCAACATACGACATTAAATGTCAAAAGTGCAATGAACCCGAATCATTACGAGCCAAATTTATTGATTGTGATGGATATTGTGCGAAGTCTTTCCACCTTAAATGCCTAGGCATCCCTGCATCCTTTTATGACATCCGGGCGAAATTTGACTCAAATATTTTCTTTCGATATAATGACTGTCGCGGAGTGACAATCTCAGACATGCTCAGAGTATTAAAAGAGCAGTCTAAAATTTTACAAGAAATTCGCAGCAAAGTATGTGCTCCTTCCATCAACGATATGGAGCGCCCAGTGAACAATCCTCCTGCACTCTCGCCAGCTTCTGCTGCCAAGAGCTCTGATGTGTGTGTGCTGTGGTTGATGTCAGCAAAGGAGCCATTCGAAAGAAAACTCACCAGCAACTATCACCTGGTTCTCAAAAGCAACATCCTGTACGACAACTACAGCAACAAGCACAACCGAAACATCTACAGTATACATCTGATCAACAGCAACCTGAACTTCTGCAGCCGGCTTCTATAACACCGCAACGGTTAGTTGGTATCGGAACAAACCCAAAGTCTTCATACCCGCCTAAAACCTCTGTTACAAGATGTGTAACTCAAGGCAATGCTGAAACCGAATTGTTGATAAGAAATGGAGGCTCACCAGGATCTACATCTGCCAGCCGGGGGACCTCACTTGGAGGCGATATGACGACAAACATTACTGCGATGAAACCTGGCGCCCCCTTGCATGCTATATCCCTACTGCTACAAATATTTCTCTCGGGATTAGAATATTCAGACATTACCGCTCATATAAAGTACAAACTTAACTTTAGTCCTAAGTTGCTCCAGTGCACCAAGCTTACGCCTGATGGAAAGACGAACAGATTGATCGCATCTTTTAAAATTACTGTTCCAGCTGACCTAGGTATCTTGCTTGATAAGGAATTTGGCCACCTGGCATATTCGTCAAAAAGTTCTCTCCGATTCGTAAGCGGAACCATCCTGTATCTTTTTGCTCCAGAAGAAACATGTCTAAGGCCTAGGAATTCATTCTTAACTTGCTATTACCAAAATGTTCGTGGCCTGAGGACTAAGACTACTGAATTTCGCATTTCTTCCATCCTTTTTCCCTATAATATCATCTGTCTAACGGAAACATGGCTGGCAGATTACATTAGTAATAGTGAGCTACTTCCGAACCATTAAGTCTTCCGCAGAGATAGAGACCGTGATGCTACTGGTAAGTCTGACGGTGGAGGCGTTCTAGTGGGTATACATGTTTCCCTTACCAGCAAATACTGTGATGATTTCACTCCATCTTCACCTGTTGAGTGTATCATTGTGCTAGTCTCTCTATCTGACTCTCTTTCCTTCCTCGCATCATCTGTATATATCCCTTGTTACAGTCCTGCTATTGTTTATAAACGATTCTCGGCAGAATTCTCGAGCTACATCAATGCTCGTTTCCCATCTACCCCTATATTGATCTGTGGTGACTTCAATTTGCTCTCTATTGTTTGAAGTGATTTGTATGTCTCCATAGTTTTTGGCGGTAGCGTGTCTTTTGCTTTTTTTTCTTGTATTTCCCTCTGTTCTTTCACCCAATACAACACTTTTCCCAATGCCAATAACAACTTGCTTCATCTTGTTCTTTCCAACTTGTTAGCTTCTTCTCTGTCCGCATCGGTGGCACTCTCATCCTTCGTCAAACCTGATCCTCACCATCCACCACTCTCTATTGAGCTTGCAATCTCATCTTCTCGTTCTTTGAAGAATTCCTAACCTTCCCGCTTTAATATTTTAAAAGCCGATTCGTTGAGCATGGAGGCTAACCTTAATGCCGTGAATTGGTATTTCTTCTTCAGCAATCTCCCCATTGAAGATTGTGTTGACAAGCTCTATATGCTTCTTTCATCCTTAATCTCGCAATTTACTCCTGTATGTCCAGCAAGAAGACCTAAATATGCTCCTTGGTTTAATTTAGATGTTGCCACTGCTGCTGATGCTGCCCGCAGAAAATTCTTATCCAGTGGTCTTTCAATTGACCTCGTTAAATTTAAAGAGCGTCGTGCCGCGGCCAAGAAAATTGCCACTTCTGCACTTCATTTATATGTTAACCACATTGAAACCTCGTTAATGTCGAATCAAACTCGTGCGTTCTGGTCGTACGTAAAATCTTTAAGGACCTCTCATCATGCCCCTGATAATTTTAGTCTAGATGGCGTAACATCGTCTTCTCCACAAGAATCTTGTGAACTCTTTGCTTCTTACTTTTCTCCCTTTTTTGGTAGGGCTAAACATTCCCCCTCCTTCAACCAATCTTCTTGCGTTTTTTCCTCTACTAATTTTAGGACAAACCCCTTGCGGGTTGAGCAACTCTTAAATAATCTTGACAACAGCACCAGTGTAGGCCCTGATGGCATTCCAAATTTTCTAGCTAAATCTTTATCTTCTTTGCTTTGTGTTCCCCTTTCAATTATTTTTAACTTGAGTTTACCCTGTGAAGTTTTCCCCGCCCAATGGCAAATCGCCCACATTTTTCCTATTTTCAAATCTGGTGATCGTAATATCGTCTCTAACTATCGTCCTATTTCCCTTCTTCCTTGTTTTAGTAAAATTCTTGAAAATATAGTTTTTGATTTGCTGTATCCACTTGTCCTCCCATCATTAGCGGATCAACAGCATGGTTTTGTCAGAGGCAGATCTACCCTTACAAATTTACTTTCTTTTACCCATAATATTGCAGCTGCCCTCGATCAGCAATAAGAAGTGTCCGTTATTTTTACGGATTTTTCTAAAGCCTTTGATTCAGTGGATCACTCACTCCTATTTGAGAAACTTTTCGGGTTCGATGTCCCTAGTTGTCTCTATTCCTGGCTTCTCTCTTATGTCCTGAATCGTCAATGTGTAGTCACTTTAAATTCTTGCTTCTCTTCTTCATTTCACCCAAGCTCGGGAGTTCCGCAAGGTTCAATACTTGGCCCTATACTATTTTTACTTTTTATCAATGATCTACCTTCTGTTATCACATCCCCCTGTCCTCTTTATGCTGATGACTTCAAGATTTTCCGAGTTATTGATTCCCTTTTAGATGTGGATATCCTTCAAACCGATCTTCAGCGTCTTAGTGACTGGTGCGAATCAAACCATCTCTCCTTAAATGTTTCCAAATGCCATCAGATGACATTCTCCTTTTAAAAAATGTCCTCTTCTCTCAACGTTTAGGCTTGTCGGTATCCCTTTGAGCAATGTAACCTCCTTCAAGGATCTTGGTGTACTTTTTGATTGTAAACTGAAGTTTGATCTCCACATTGCTCTAATTATTAAGAAAGCCTCTCGCTTAACTGGATTTATTTTACGATCCGCTTCTTCATTTCAACATATTGCATCCTGTATGTGTCTTTACTTCTCACTAGTACGTGGCCATTTGGAGTACTGCTCCCAAATTTAGAGTCCACAGGAAGCTCATCGATGCTGTTGAGTCAGTTCAACGCATATTCACACGGTCTCTATTCTTCAAATTTAACTTTTCTTACTCCCCTTATGATGACCGACTTCATATTTGAACCTTCCTACCCTTGAGTCCAGACGATCTTTCCTTGACGAATGTCTTTTGTTCAAGCTTCATTATTGCCTTTTACCTCAAAATGTATGCAGGCAAATAAATACATTCGACGTGGCTCGCCCTAATAGATCCTCGCTTCAATTTCAAGTTCCGTATGCACGTACTAACATCTTCTTCCACTCTCTTTTGCTACGCTTACCTCGTATGCACAACCAGCAAAGTCTTGGTTCTCTACCACAATCTCTTGGCGTATTCAAAACTTCTTTGAAAAATCAAATTTATAAATATTCCTATTAATCTTAATTTTTAATATCATATTGTGATCTTTTTTCTATAATTTCTGCCATATTTTGGATTCATATGTTCGTATTTAAATTTTTTATTAATTGACTTGTAATTGGACTACTAGTCTGTAAGTTAATATATAAGTGTCCGCCGATCTGTACTGCACTAGTAGCAAAGTGATTCCGTTAATCCACTGCTTAGTTTTAAAAATCCAGGGTCTCGGTCTGGTAGATCGATTTGCCAATGAGTTGAAATCGTTTGTGCTTAAAGAAATAGAAAAAAGAATGGGTGCTATAGATAGAGTCACTCCACTCTCCATAGCTACAGTATTGGATCCGAGGTTCAAAAAAAAAGGAACTTCAAAGCTTGCTTGTCCTGCAGCAATCGCAAAGATAAAAGACTTAATGACAAATGATGCACAACGTGCCGAAGTATCAGAATATGATTGAAATCAATCTGAAAAGCAAGAAGAGAGTTTTTGTTTATGGGAAGGCCATCATAAATTAGTAAATAAGAGCTGGAAATCAACGCAGTCTAAGGATGCAATTTCTGATGAACTCTCCATTTACTTGCGCAGTCCTGTAGGTAGGCTAAATGAAAACCCTTTAGAAATCTGGAGTGATCTTAAAATTCAGTCTCCTAAACTGTATAAAATGGCGTTCAAATACTTGACGATTGTTGGGACTTCAGTTCCATCTCAGCGTTTATTTTCAAAGGGTGCTCAAATAGTCGGAAAACATCGATGCAAGATTTCGATGTTTCACATCAAGTTAAAACATCGATGCATTTATAAAGGATAAAATTGTTTTGTTGACTGATTTTATTAGCTGTCAAATGTACCTTCTAAATGACATAGACATATAAAGTTCGAGCTTTCACGATATTTGCTAGTATGGACATCTAGCGTCAAATTCCGGTTATTAAGTTGTACACCCAATAAAATTGGCGAAAAACAATACAATTTTATGCAATATTCTCATTTAAAATGGCCACTATTTTGATTTACGGTCATGGATGCCACCCGTTGAACGAATTCTCAAAGATATTCATCATGAATATTGTCGCGTGTTATGGTTCGCGGCCAATAATTTTAATGTTCCGGGAAAGTGAAAACGCAATGTCTTTTAAGTTAAATTAAAAGAGTTTATTTGATTAAATTACAAATGCACAATCACTTATTTTACTATTTCACAATTTTAACTAGAATCTAACTTTCACTTGTCCATAAATTTCTATCGCAATTGTCTTCCGAAATTACTTCACAATCACAAAAATCACTTTTCTATTACTCGAATAATATCGCTTCCCACACACTATCGCAGTTCTTTTCGCGGTCGGATGAATGATTTTCCCCATTAATTCACATCGCCTTTATATAGGGCCTGTAGTCATTCAATCCAGTTCTCGTACATTGGCGAATTAGCGGGAACTTTCGAGCAGCGTGAATGAATGGAGCAGTGACTCACTTTCAGATGTTGATGCTTGGTGAGTTCTCGTGGTTTCGAGTAAATTCATTTTATTGATGTTCTTAATTGTTGTGAAAACAATTGTGACAGTAGCTCGCAGAATTATTTGTACATGTAAGACTGCCCCCACCTCAGTTCTTTTCGCCCCGAAAAGATGTGTGGCCATTTGTAGTCAATTCTCCCTGGGTGTATTATGGGGCAAGACGGTCCAGATGCACGATTTTCATTTTGGCTCTCGGCTTACGATGCTCCTGTATTCGGTTTACGACGTCATTGATTCGCTTTGTAACTCGGTATGGTCCCTCCCAATGATGTTGCAACTTTGGAGACCTACCCTTTCGCCGTTGCGGGTTATATAGCCACAGCAAGTCATTTGCCTTTAGGTCATACCTGGTCTTCATGCGGTCAGTAGCCGACTCGAGGTGCTTTCGCACGGTCTGATGTATCTGGTTCAACCGTTGCCTTAGTTCACTTGCGTACTCCGAGATGGTTTGAGGTTTCTCGGGAGGTGTTCCGAACTTTATATCAGCTGGCAGACGAATAGTCTTTCCAAAAATGACTTTAGCTGGGGCTTGGCCCGTCGTTGCATGTTCAGCAGATCTGTACGCCATCAAAAATAGTGGAATGTGTCGGTTCCAGTCCCTTTGGTTCTCGTCAACCATCTTGGCCAGGTGTTTATTGAGAGTGCCGTTGAAACGTTCGACCATTCCATCGGATTTGGGATGCAATGGTGTTTTCCTCGTTTCCCGTATTTCCAGCAGCTCGCACATTTCGCTATAACTAGTGACTCAAAGTTTCGGCCTTGATCCGAATGTAATTCGCAAGGTACGCCATACCTACAGACCCAATTTAACACTAGCTGTTCGTCTACAGTAGTTGCTTCCTGGTTGGGAATGGGGTAGACCTTGGGCCACTTGCTGAAATAATCGGCTACAACCAGCGTGTATCGATTTCCCCATTCAGATTCAGGAAAGGGTCCTGCGATGTCAACAGCAATCCCTTCAAACGGTACCCCCACGTTATGGGTTTGCATTTGTCCTCTCAGTCGTCCCTTTGGGCCTTTCACGGAAGCGCAAATTGTGCATCTGCGACACCAGCCCTCTACGTCTTCTCGAGCGTGGAGCCAGAAGAACCTTTCCCGCGATTTCGCTAAGGTCTTGTTAACACCAAGGTGGCCTCCCGAGGATCCTTCATGTATTTCCTTAATCACATCGTGGATTCAGCTTTTGGGTAGTATAGTTTGCATCCTTTAGGAGCTGCCATCCGCCGTTTCCCATTTCCGCTTGAGTACGCCACCCTCCACCTCAAGGGAGTTCCATTGTGCCCAATAGCTTTTCAGGGTTGCGCCATGCATTGAAACGTCTTTCCACTCAGTTCGCCCAGTCGTCTCCTTCCATACGAGCAATGGTCCGATGTCTTCATCGGCTAGCTGGGCATTTCGAATCTCCTCCGATGACCAACCTTCATCGAATTCCGCCGTTATCACTAGCAGATCAACGATCGGCTCCCTTTCTTCAATCCGTCGGCAATGCTTGCTGTTAGCTGGACATGGTTGACGAGGTAGGGCGTCAGCATTTCCATGAACTCTGCCCTTGTGAAGTAGTTGATGTCTCACTAGGTGTGGTCGGATGGTCGATTGGGTTGCACTACTGTCGCTTGTTATGGTGCAGTGTTCATCGTCAACTTGACCCGGACGGCATAAGTCTGCTTCTCCGCGATGCAGTCTTGACATGGTGACGTAGTGCTAGCGACGTTGATCCTCCTAGCCAACATCTGCCCGACGAAGTTGGCCCCTTCGGTTTGATGGGCTTCCATTCTAAGCTCCTGAATCGGTCTGGATCTCCACCACCCTGGACAATAGCTCCGTCTTCTTCCCTTCTTGCAGTCTCTTTGCAGGTGCCCTTTTTCCCCGCAATTCCAGCATCAAGGTGCACCATTCACCTGCAGCTCTCGCTCAGTTCCCACGCACTCACACCTGCAATCATCTGCCACTACCTCGCGAACCCGAGCAGTGGTACGGGTCAGATTTTTCGCTGCCTCAAAATTTTAACTATAAGCCAATGCATCTTTGACTGTTTGCTTTTGAGCTAAACGCACAGCTTGCTGCAATTCCTGGTCCTCTAAGGCGCTGGTGAATGCTTCTGCTGCTACGTCATCTCGATGTTCCTGGTCGTACGCTGGGTAAGCCAAAAGTGCCAGTCGCTCAATGTCTTGGGCTAGCTGCTGTAAGGTTTCGCCAGACTTCTGCATCCGATTCCGTAGCTGTGCCCGATAAACTTGCTTCAGATGGACGCCTCCATAACGCATGTCGAGCGCATTCAATATAGCATTCGGGTTTGAGTGTAGTTCAACGGGGATTGTCTGCCAAAGCTCTGCAGCTGGGCCTCTTAGAGCAAGAATCAGTGCAGTTGCTCGTTTCTGCTCATTCCACTGATTTGCCCTTGCGGCAGCTTCAAACTGGGTCTTGTAAATACTCCAGACCATTTGCCCATCGAATATTGGTGCTTTCACATTTTTGGATATGCTATGCGCTGCGGTTACAAGTGGGGCTGGTGAAGTGGTTACTACTTCCTTCACTGCTTCCAATTCTTTTTTTCACTTTTTCCATCTCATGGTTCATTCTCTCTTCGACCTGGCTGATCTCATAGTTGATTCTCTCCTCAACCTGGCTGACATTCTCCTCGACCTGGTAAACCTTTTCCTCGATGCATTTAATTTGATTGTTCAGGCTACCAAGCTGCACTTTTATTTCGGTTGCCTGTTTTTGCACTTCCTTGATTTCGATCGCTTGTTGGTCCAGCTTCACTGATTGTTTATTTAACTTCGCTGATTGTTCATCTAGCTTTGCAGTTAAATTGGACGACTGTTCATTGAGCTTCGCAGTTAAATTGCATGACTGTTGTCGCTGCTCTTGCTGCATCAGCATCAACATTTGCATCAGCGCATTTTCTAGTTCCTTTGGTTTTGGTGTTTCGGCTTCACTACTTTCTGCGCCTTTTTCTGCATCTGTAGGCTCACCTGAATCCAGATACACACCTTCCGATTCAATTGCGTCACGCAAGCGTGCAATCAGTATGGCCTTTGTACCTTGCGTGGCCAAATTTCGCTGTTCCAACTCCTCTTTGAGCTCCGATATAATCAATCGATTGATTTTTAGATGTAAGTTTCCTGGCATTTTTATTGTTTTGGCAATTTTTCCACCGGTTTCCACGTTAATTCTCACTATTGTGCACTTCAAAAATGTTAAATCGTTTTCACTTCCAAAATTTTCTTTCTTACTTCTTGACACCACTGTCGCTTGTTATGGTTCGCGGCCAATAATTTTAATGTTCCAGGAAAGTGAAAACGTAATGTCTTTTAAGTTAAATTAAAAGAGTTTTTTTGATTAAATTACAAATGCACAATCACTTATTTTACTATTTCACAATTTTAACTAGAATCTAACTTTCACTTGTCCATAAATTTCTATCGCAATTGTCTTCCGAAATTACTTCACAATCACAAAAATCACTTTTCTATTACTCGAATAATATCGCTTCCCACACACTTTCGCAGTTCTTATCGCGGTCGGATGAATGATTTTCCCCATTCATTCAGCACGCCTTTATATAGGGTCTGTAGTCATTCAACCCAGTTCTCGTACATTGGCGAATTAGCGGGAACTTTCGAGCAGCGTGAATGAATGGAGCAGTGACTCACTTTCAGATGTTGACGCTTGGTGAGTTCTCGTGGATTCGAGTAAATTCATTTTGTTGATGTTCTTAATTGTTGGGAAAACAATTGCGACAGTAGCTCGCAGAATTATTTGTGAATGTAACAATATAATTCCTGAAACTTTCATGCAAATCCTAGCAAACCCACAGTTTCTGAATTGATTGGAAATGCATATTGTCCCATAGCCATGTAGTTGCTGTTGTAATACAGAAAAATTTAAACCCCCATAGCTCTGGCAAATACAATTTGATCATCATACTAATACTAACAAATTTGAGTGAATTTCGACGTTTGACGTATTTCTTGTTGTAGGGCTTTCATATTTTTGATGGAAGGCTTTAAATTGCGAGGGGGACGGGTACGCCTAAATTTCGTGCGTTTCTCCTTCTCCTGCCTCCCTCCATACTGATAAAGTAATTTTGAGACCTGTTTTGAGAAGATTTCGTCGAGACCTTTTATATGACACCCCCCTTGACCACCTTGATGAAAAATTTTTTTAGGGTCACTCCTCCTACATAAAAGAAGGGAGCTGCTTAAGACTATTTGAAATTTTTTTTACACCCCCCAAAACTTTCTGGACGTCATAATTTACCAGCTTTCCACAAAGTTTTAGGGCTGTAGCTTCTATAATTTTGGAGAAAACGGACACAGGTACCGATTTTAATAGGGTTTTGTATTGTAGTACAAAATCCTAAAAATAAAACCTAAAAAAAATTTCTGTCAACTTCAAAATCTCACGGAAAACGCCTATGTTTATTTAAGTATATGAAACATTGATAGTAATAGTCCATGAACAATTTGAGAAATAATTGAAGAAATCAAAGTTTAAAACTGTATGAAATTGTTTTAAAGCATAATCAATGAATTTGAACTCCAACCTAACTTTTAATCCAAAAAAAGTTTTCCCACACCATCAATATTATCCAAGTTGTGTAGCATCATATATTTATCATGAACATCAAATTAACGAAACCAATTAAAGTGCTAAAATGCCGGACAAACTTTTTGCTCTGATTTCTTGCCATTATTTGTACGAAAGCAATAAAAAGTAGAAATGAAACCTGGACAAACTGAAGTTAGAAGGACTTGTTCAGCAATGTAAACTTTTATCGCTTCATGGAAGTTTGAGCAATGAGCACATTTAAACCATGAAATTTTAATTGATGTGTTGAGGAAGGACGGTGACGAGAGTCAGTAAAATTTCAAAAATAATTGCCGAATATGTTTCACTCTGTGTTCCACGAATTGATCGAAGCTTTTCTTTGGGAATAAACACTGAGCATTCTTCATCGTAGCTTCAATAAATTATGAACTTAGAATTTAATTAGAAATTCATGAGAAGCATATTGTTATTCTTTACAAATTGTCTGTCTTTACGCTCGGGATATGTCCGGAAGTAAACTGAATTTCACCGAAAAATCAATAAACCTTCTAATTTCTCTAATATTTGATGGTTTGTTGCCGCAACTGAAACTTAACAACTCCTTGAAAAGTAAGTAAATGGTTTTAAGCGCACTGAATTCTAAGAGGCAAATGATGAGAGCAAAACTTTCTGTTAAATATTTATTATGTGTTTTCAGAGTAGTGGGATGAAAAGTTAAGAAAATTTAGTTGGAATTCTTGAAGGATCTTCAAGTATTCATTCTCGAAAAGTATGTCAACTCCTTCCAAGTATGCATTAATAAAATCTAAGAACATTGTTTTACATATGCTGTAGCATGCACGTTTGTGCGGTCATATGTATTTCAGAGCACGAAAACATTTTGTTATGTAAATATTATTACCTATGGAAATTTTCAGTAACTTTTACACAAGCGTTTTGCTTTTCTTCTGCTTCGGATTGCCGACTGGTGAAAAGATGTTAGTTTTGATTATAGAATCATTGCAACAACTGTAACATGAATAACTAAATGTAAGGAAAGAATATAAATGTGGCAGGAATGTGGGATTTTTTGGTGGTTGGGAGGTTCAGGTTACTTACGGCAAAAACGTGGCGCTCCCAGGTACGCAAGATATCTGTACTTCTCACTGAACACTTCTCTTGTCAATCTGAGAACGTTGGTTAGAACCGCCTGACATATTATTTTGAGCTAAGCCTCGGAGAGAAAAGGAGAAGGGTTGTTTGAAGAGTAACCCCCTGGCGCACATCTCCCCGCGTGATCAAGTGAACTCTTTTTATCTTTTAGGACGGCCTGAACATAGTGCAATATGATTCCATTTGTCAACTGATCCAAGTATCTATCTGGAGAAAGCTTTCATGTTTTCCTCCAGAGATCCTGGCGAAGTTTGTCCTATCTCCTCCATCGAAAAAATGATTAGCAGGTACTGTCTTCTTCTTTTGCGCAAAGCCTGCAGTCAAGCGTTCACGACTAACCAATCTTGTGCAAGTAAGAGTGAGAACACCCAAGAGTAGGTTCGGGTAGAAGTCAGTTTCACCATGCCTTCGATTGAACCAAAGTCTTTGGTAAGGGATGAGGCATGTAGTCCATCTTCTCTTCGGGATAGTTCAGGTAGGACTAGCGCCAGTTATTGAGGGAGCTTTGCAGGCAGTTAATACGGTGCTCTCCATGAATGTGAAAGATGAGTGTCATGCCTATGATGACCAGTAAGTGAATCAGAGACTATCAGATATGCGGATATACAGCGCACTACTTCCCTATATTGTCAAGTGTTTTCAGTTCAGCTCTTTGCTGAGGGTATCCCCACTTATTTCTGATTCATACAGTAGCTTTACTGCACTCACGAATAGTCACCTCTTTAAAAGATTATGTTGATGCCCATAACATCGAAATCCTGCCTCGTGTCCTTATTATCACTAAATTGTAGTGCCCGAATTTACCTTGTTTCCTTACAATTACATTTTATATTGACAAAGCGAGGTAAGCTCATGCACATTTTTAGGGTTTTGTAAAATAATTTTACAAAACCCTTCTAAAATCGCGTCCTGTCTGTCCGTCTGTCCGTCTGTCTGTCTGTCCGTCCGTCCGTCCGTCCGTCCGTCCGTGTGTCACAGCAGTTTTCCTCGGAAACTACTTAAGCTAGAAACATCAAATTTTGTATGTAGGTGTAAAGTAGTGATCTCTTCAAAGTTCAAATATAAAAAAATTTTATAAGGTATTTAAGGGGGGTCTCCCCATATAGGGGAGTGACCCCCCGAAAAAAAAATTTCATTGAAGGTGGCCGATATGGGTATCAAATGTAAGGTCTCGATGAGAACTTTTCAAAACAGGTCTTCGTTTGGCAAAGTTTGCTCCGAGGGGCGCACAGGGAGGGGAAATACACGAAAAATTTGTGTCCTCCCCCCTCGCGATTGGACACCTGTCATCCGAAAAATCTGAAAAAAATCAAGAATGTAGGTCTTGATGAGTACAACAACAACAAATACGTTAGAAGTCGCAATTCACTCAACTTTGTTAGTAATAGTATGATTTATCGATTTTATGTTTCCTTGAATAAAATCTTAACTGTACCCTTAAATTCAATGAAATTCAGTACACAGATGACCATTTATAAGATTGATTTATTCTGAAAGTTTCATAAAGATTGAATCATATTTAGCGAAGTTATAGCGGTTTGAATTTTCCCGTATTACTATGGAACAATATGCGCTGCATTTATTACTATGGCAACATATGGCTATGGAACAACACGCGCTTTTTACCGACTCAGACACTACAGTTTTGCTAGGATTTGCATGAAAATTTCAGGAATGATAGGTGTCATGTATATCTTTGAGAATCGGTTGAGCTGGTGGTATCAGTAATCGTAAAACAAGAAAGTGGCTGTTTTAAATGCGAAGATTGAATAATTTTAAGTTATTTTTTCCCAACTTCAACGTTTAAGGTGCATGCTTTGAACACTTGATTCAATTTAATGAATGACTGTAGATCAGTACCCACAATTAATGCTTATGAGTGAAACAAGTCAAGGAGGCGGGAGAGAGCTTCTAGCAAAAGGGTTTCGTAACCATTCTAGGATTCGAAAAAATTGGCCATTAATCGATGATAACAGTACAGGAGAGTGGCCCCTGAAAAAAAAAATCATCAAACGTAGCTGATATGAGTATGAAATGAAAGTTTACATGGGAGCTTTTCAAAACAGTTGTTAAACTGTCAGTTTTTGCTTCAGTGGGGCAAATGGGGGAAAATACATGAAAAATGTGTTTCCTCCGTCGCGGCTGGACATGTGAAATAATTATCAAGGGAGATATTTATGAGTATACCAATACCAAAAACCTCAGAAGTCGAAATTCGTTCAACTTTGTTAATAATAGTATGATCTTCGTATTTCATATTTTCTCCAATAAAATCGTCTTTGACATGGTTCTTGATGTGATTCGATCTGGTGACTGCATTTTGTAAATTGAATACAAAACCCTTCTGACATGAGCGTAGGTCTGTTAACCCAACTTGTTTATTCTATCGTACTTTGTTCACCCATTGTTTCATGAACATGCTTACACACATAAGATCTACGCACGTTCCATACACATCATGAGTCCTTTCGAAATATCTACAAATACATGACGAAACTAGCAAAATCATTCAATTGTAATCAGGTTGATGTCGAAAAACATATTTTTCCCCAATCTCATGTGTGTGAACACATTCTCACATATCATGTGTTTAATATTCCTGATGATAAGCTCGATCGCATGGCCCTCTAGCGTCAACAGTTTTGTTGACCATGAGACATTATTTAGTATGCATACGCGCGATCAGCATCTTTCGGTGGATGTTTATCTGTCCATGAAGTGGACGCGCTTATCTCAACGGAAATCAATTTCATGGACATACGAGCAACAGCATTGTTGCCTTTTATGCTATCTAAGGAGAAAAGTTGCACGTAAGCAGTCAGTGCATTAGGAGACCTCACAGGGAACAAACTCAAAAATATCAGCAATCACAACATATAGAAAACAAAAGCTAATTAAAAATTTAAATAAAACTAACATTCAATAAATTTTTAGTGAAATAGGTTGTTAGAACGTACCAATTAAATAAAGAATAAAAAGGATAATCGGGTCAGAGTGAAATAGTTCCAGTGCATAACATTTTGGAGGACCCCAAGTTTTGGTGTGTGCTGTAATTGGGTTTCGCATGCTGGATACTGTTTGTTTTTGTTCACGTCTGTTGTTGTCGTGCAGTGAGCTCTGTGTGTGCTTGTGCTACGTGTGCAGTGAATCAATCATCTAATGATGGACAAGTTTGCGGGGAATCAAAAATCATTATCCACAGAATTGGACGCGATCACCTTAAGCTACAAGAAGGGAGCAATGGCTTGAAAACAAAGAGCTTATTATTATCAGGAGCGGCTGCGATGGCTTGATTCCATGTGAGACGAGTTTGAAAGAGTCGACAGCCTAATCCGGGCATTACCAAAGGTAAGAAGAAGAAGTGCAGAAAAACATAGGCAAGAGTGTCAAGAATGGCATTCTTGAACTGGAGGAGCTTTTTGGCCGCATAACGCACTACAGGCGGAGGTGGCTTGCAGCCGAGAAGCACCAAAAAGACACGCTCTCCCTCGAGGCATCAGTGGGTCCTAGCAGCAGCAAAAGAATGGCCGGTAGCCCAATTGAAGGCGACTGTGAGAAAAGGAGGAAGGACGAGACCAAAAACGAAGTTGACACTCCAGGCGAGGAGTTTCATGTGGTGCGAAACAAGGCAGCGAAAAAAGCGGCCAAAAAGCTACTCCTAGAAAAAACAGACAAAGAGCTCAACCACGAAAAGAACAAAGAACCCCCCGATATACCGCAGAAAACAAAAAGCAAGCTGCGGCGCAAACCCTTGCGAGAGGCACTGCTTATTAAACCCACTAAGGGCCGAACCTACGCAGATGTCCTCCGTGAAATTAAAGGAGCGGTCAAGCCAGACGACACCAAAACTGCCATCAAAGCAGTTCGACCAACCCGGACCGGTGGCTTGCTGGTAGAATTCGGGCCAGAGGCCACAAACAAAGATGCATTCCGGGACGCGGTTCAAAAGGTTCTTGGAGATGCGGCAACGGTTGCCTCGCTCGAACCAATGGCCACCCTGGAAATCAGGGACCTCGACTGCGTCACGGATAAAGCTGAAGTAGTGGATGCCATTAGGAGGGAGTTCCCCAGCTTAAATGAAGTCAAGGCAAGATAAACACGTGAAAACACAAGGGGGCAACGCATGGCTATTGTCGAACTAGCTGATAAAGACGCCCAGCAAACCCTGGCGAAGGGCAAAATTAAGATAGGTTGGGTGATCTGCAGGATACGGAGAAGAGCGATCCCTATCCGCTGCTTCAGATGCCTCGAATACGGACACACCGCGTATGGCTGTAGGGGACCCAACAGGAGATCTCTGTGCTACAAATGTGGTGAAACGGGGCACAAAAGGAAGGAGTGCACGAACGAGGCAAAATGTATTCTTTGCAAGGATGCTAAGCTAGCACCCGGCGACCTCAAACATGAGCCGGGGACAGGGAGATGCCGGGTTTTCAAGGAAGCCCTAACTAAAGCCAAATCGATACTCAAATGATCCGTATCCTGCAGGTCAATTTGCACCGAAGCACAAACGCCCAGGACCTACTTGAGCAGTTTGCGAGGGATAAGAAAGCTGACCTCCTGTTGCTGAGCGAGCAACATCATAACAAGGACTCGCAAGCGTGGTATCCTGACAAATCTGGTACCTCGGCCATCTGGGTTCGAGACAGCGCCCGCCTTCAGGTGCAGGGCCATGGACGCGGGGATGGTTTTGTGTGGGTGCGGTGTTCAGGGATAACATATTTGAGTGTCTATCTGACGCCTAACGAGGCAATGCGATCCTTTCGAACCAAACTCGATGCCCTGGAGGACGCTGTCTCGAACACAGAAGGCCACATGCTGGTCGGGGGAGACTTCAACGCTAGAGCCATCGAATGGGGTACGCCACAATCCGACCCAAGGGGAAAGCAAATCTTGGACATGGCGGCCAGAACAGCGCTTTTTCTCCTAAATACTGGTAACACCCCTACTTTCCGCCACTGGGGTTGCGTAGGAACCATACCCGATGTGACACTCGCTTCGGAGTCCCTGGTACCTAGAGTACACAACTGGCGAGTACTAGAGGACTACTCGGCTAGTGATCACCAGTATATAGCTGTTGAGATTTACGACGGTGCCACTCTGCGTGCATATGCCCAAACTTCAATCCTCGGATGGAGGACTGGGAGGATGGACGTCGAGAAGTTCACTGACGCGCTTACGGCAGGCGCACCGTTGCTGGGAGCTCCGCCAGGGAGTGGAGGGCCTACAGCCAAGGACTTCGTGAACTCAACTATGAGTACCATCATAGCTGCTTGCGAGTCTTCCATGCCCCGTCGGAGACCCCGACATGGTAAGCCTCCAGTATACTGGTGGTCAAACGAGATCGCCGAACAAAGAAGCGAGTGTCACAAGCTTCAGCGAGAGGCCCAGCGGGCGCGAACACGGGAGGAGGCAGACACTAGGCTAGCAGCATACAGGTCCGGCAGGAAATATCTTCGCAGGCTTATTAACAAGAGCAAGGCCCGATGCTGGCAAGACCTCGTGGACGATGTAAATAGGGATCCGTGGGGCCTTGGCTACAAGCTGGTCATGGGGAAACTTGGTGCCCTACGGAAGCCTTAAATGCATGACGCGGAAAAGATGGACGCGATAGTGCGGGGACTCTTCCCCGCCCATCCCGTCCGTGTTGACGCTGTCCATGGTGAAACAGCAGTCGAGTACCCACTCTTCACACAGCTGGGACTGGAGGAGGCAGTCCTCTCCCTGAAAGCGAGGAAGGCTCCAGGTCCAGATAGTGTTCCAGCTGAGGTTTTGCAGCTCGTCTATCACCATTGTCCTGACTTGCTGCTCAGCACATTCACCGCTTGCCTACGGAACGGGGTTTTCCCGGTACGATGGAAGGTGGCGAGGCTCGTGCTGGTCAGCAAGGGGAAGGGAAATCCCGAATCGCCGTCTGCATACCGCCGGTTATGCATGCTAGACACGGCTGGGAAAGTGCTAGAGAAACTCATCAAGGGAAGACTCACTGACGCGATTCGTGCTGCTGGGGACCTATCTCCTCGGCAGTATGGCTTTAGAGCAGGACGTTCTACCATTGATGCGATTGCAGAGGTGGTGAACGCGGTCCAAAAGGCAGAGGCATATAGTCGCACCAAGCGACGGATCGTCCTGTTGGTGACACTCGACGTCAGGAATGCCTTCAACTCCGCTAGATGGGTGGATATTCTGGACACGCTGGAAAACTCTTTTCAAGTTCCAGAACATCTAATGCGGCTTTTGAGGAACTACCTAAAGGACCGAAGCCTGCTCTACGACACGACACAGGGTCAACGAAGGATGGAAATTACATCGGGTATTGCCCAGGGATCTATCCTTGGTCCGGACCTGTGGGCTACTGAGACTTGAGATGCCAGATGAGTCGCGCTTGGTCGGCTATGCGGATGATGTTGCTGCTCTGGTCGCCGGACGCACCGTTGAACAAGCGCAACTTAGGCTAGGTATGCTAATGCGCCGAGTGAGGGACTGGATGACTACTCGCGGGCTCAGTCTAGCACTGGAGAAAACCGAAGTGGTCATCTTGACAAAAAAGAGAATCCCTAGAGTAAGGATGATCAGTATTGGAGATATCCAGATCGAATCGAAGCCAGCGGTGAAGTACCTGGGGCTACTGATCGACTCGAAGATGAGTTTCTCTGAGCAAATCAGGGCAACGGCTGAGAAGGCTGCTTCGGGAATATCGGCCCTGAGTCGACTTATGGCCAACGTAGGGGGACCCAGCCCATCAAGAAGACGCCTCTTGATGAGTGCTGTAGGGTCAGTGCTACTGTACGGAGCAGAGGTATGGGGCGACGCTCTCAGCAAGGAGGTATACCGAAAACGATTGGCACAGGTACAGAGAAGAGGAGCACTGAGAATTGCATCTTCGTATCCAACAGTCTCCGACTCGGCGGTGAGAGTGATTGCAGGCGTGATACCTGTCGCCCTCCTTGCTAGAGAGCGCCGCGCTATTTACCTGCGCCGAAACGAGGATGCGAGGGAGATGGTTGTCCGCGAAGGGAGACAACGCTCGCTCAACGATTGGCAGCAGTCTTGGAGGAATTGCACGAAGGGAAGGTGGACTGCGCGCCTCATCCCGGATGTGAGACCGTGGCTAAATCGAAAGCATGGTGAGACTGACTTCTATCTGACCCAGCTTTTGAGCGGGCACGGGTGTTTTCAGTCTTACCTGCACAAGATCGGCAAGTCACGGTCTCCCGATTGTCGGTTTTGCCCAGGAGAGGAGGACAATGCCTGTCACACATTTTTCGCGTGTACGAAATGGGCCAGGCTGCGAAGGGAACTCTACAGGGAGACGGGAGAGCTCACCCCGGATAATATAGTTGCGGTGATGCTCGAATCGGTTGACAAATGGAACCAGGTGGCACATTATGCTCGGGCAGTCCTAAAATATAAAAGGGACTCACAGCAGCCGGAGGCGCTGGGGCTGGGGGATCGCTCTTCTGGCAATTCCTCTTCCCCCCTCCCCTCCCGCTAGGAAAGGGACTCCCCAGCTTGAAGGCGCCCCACGGCGTAACAAAACGAGACCTGGCCCGAAGTAATGTGTCAAACGGTTCCAGGCTAGGTTCTCAGATTGACAGGGGAGGTGTTTAGTGGGTAGTCCAAATGTATCCTCCATGGGAGTCCCACACTGCCAGACTCGGCGGGCATAAATGCCTTCACCTCCCTACCACAAAAAAAAAAAAAAAAAAAAAAATACCAGAGGTATCACCATCCCACCCATATTTTGCCAGCCAGTTGTACGGTACCACGCAGTCCAATTTCACAGATTTCCAGTGGCATGCCTCCGTGGGGATGTTGGCCTTGAGAGATACCAAGGAGTCCATTTCATCCGATTGTTTGAATGTGCTTCAAAGAAGATGACAGCAAATCTGGAAAAACAGATGTTCCATTTCACAGCGATCTAGTTGTCACCAAGATACTGCGAAGATGCAAAGTAATCGCTGATGCCTTGCTCCAATTGACCTCGCGTTATTTTGTGGTAGAGAGGTGAATACCATTTATGCCCAGAGTGTGGAACTCCCATGCTCGCAAGAAGGTGACTGGACTACCCACTTAACACCTCCCCTGTCAACCTGAGAACCTAGCCTGGATCCGTTTGACACATTACTTCGGGCCAGGTCTCGTTTTATTTCACCATGAGGTGCCTTCAAGCTGGGGATCCCTTTCCTAGCGGGAGGGGAGAGGGGAAGAGGAAGTGCCAGAAAAGCGATCCCCAGCCCCAGCGTCCCTGGCTACTGTGAGCCCCTTTCACATTTTAGGACTGCTCGAGAATAATGTGCCACCTGGTTCCATTTGTTAACCGATTCGAGCATCACCGCGACTATATTATCCGGGGTGAGCTCTCCCGTCTCCCTGTAGAGTTCCTTTCGTGGCTGACCCATTTTGTGCACGCAAAAAATGTGTGGCAGGCATTGTCCTCCTCTCCTGGGCAAAACCGACAATCGGGGGACCGTGAGTTACCAATCTTGTACAGGTAAGACAGAAAACACCCATGCCCGCTCAAAAGCTTGGTCAGTTAAAATACAGTTTCACCATGCCTTCGATTTAGCCACGGTCTCACATCCGGGATGAGGCGTGCAGTCCACCTTCCCTTCGTGTAATTCACCCAAGACTGCTGCCAATCGTTGAGCGAGCGCTGTCTCTCCTTGCAGACAACCATCCTCCTCGCATCCTTGTTTTGGCGCAGGGAAACAGCGCGGCGCAGGAAAATAGCGTGGCACTCTCTAGCAAGGAGGGTGACAGGTACCACACCTGCAAGAACTCTCAGCGCTGAGTCAGAGACTGTCAGATACGAGATGCAATTCTCAGTGCTCCTCTTCTCTAAACCTGTGCCAAACGTTTTCGGTGTACCTCCTTGTTGAGAGCGTCACCCCTTACTTCGGCTCCGTACAGTAGCACTCATCAAGAGGCGTCTTCTTGATGGGCTGGGTTCCCCTACGTTGGCCATAAGTCGACTCAAAGCCGATATTCCCGAAGCAGCCTTCTCAGCCGTTGCCCTGATTTGCTCAGAGAAACTCATCTTCGAATCGATCAGTAGCCCCAGGTACTTCACCAATGGCTTCGATTCGATTCGTATGTCTCCAATACAGCTCCTCCTAACTCTAGGGATTCTCTTTTTTTGTCAAGATGACCACTTTGGTTTTCTCCAGTGCTAAACTGAGCTCGCGAGCAATCATCCAGTCCCTCACTCGGCGCATTAGCATACCTAGCCTAAGTTGCGCCTGTTCAAAGGTGCGTCCGGCGACCAGAGCCACAACATCATCCGCATAGCCGACCAAACACGGCTCATCTGGCATCTCAAGTCTCAGTAGCCCGTCGCAAGACACGTTCCACAGGTCCACACCAAGGATAGATCCCTCGGCAACACCATCCTTTATTGACCCTGTGTCGTGTTGTAGAGCAGGCTTTGGTCCTTTAGGTAGTTCCTCAAAAGCCGCACTAGATATTCTGGGACTTGAAAAGAGTTTGCCAGCGTAGCGGAGTTGATGGCGTTCCTGACGTCGAGTGTCACCAACAGGACGATGCGTCACTTGGTGCGACTATATGCCTCTGCCTTTTGGACCGCGTTCACCACCTCTGCAATCGCATCAATGTTAGAATGTCCTTCTCTACAGCCATACTACCGAGGAGATAGATCCCCAGCAGCACGAATCGCGTCAGTGAGTCTTTCCTTGATGAGTTTCTTTAGCACTTTCCCAGCCGTGTCTAGCATGCATAACGAGCGGTATGCAGACGGCGATTCGGGATTTCCCTTCACCTTGCTGATCAGCACGAGCCTCGTCACCTTCCATTGTACCAGGAAAACCCCATCCCGGAGGCAAGCGTTGACTGTGCTGAGTAGCAAGTCAGGACAATGGTGATAGACGAGCCGCAACACCTCAGCTGGAACACCATTTGGATCATGAGCCTTCCTCGCTTTCAATGAGAGGACTGCCTCCTCCAGTTCCGGCTTTGTGAAAAGTGGACACTTGACGGCTGTTTCACCATGAATAGTGTCAACATGGACTGGATGGGCGGGGAAGAGTCCCCGCACTATCGCGTCCATCTTTTCCGCGTCATGCATTTAAGGCTTCCGTAGGGCACCAAGTTTCCCCATGACCAGCTTGTAGCCAAGGCTCCACGGATCCTTGTTCAAATTGTCCATTAGGTCTAGCCAGCAGCGAGCCTTGGTGTTGTTGATCAATTTGCGAAGCCATTTCCTAGCTGAAATATTTGCTGCCACCCAGTTGCATGCCTCATCACGGTTTCGCGCCCGTTGAGCCTCACGTCGAAGCTTTTGACAATCCCTCCGCTTTTCAGCGATTGACCACCAATACACTGGGGGCTTGCCGTGCCGGGGTTTTTGACGGGGCATAGAAGTGCAGTAAGCAGTCGAAATGATGCTCATAATTGAGTTCACCATGTCTTGAGCTGCCAGTTCTTCCGTCCCCTCCGAAGCTCCCTGCAGCGGCTCACCTGCTGTGAGCACCTCGACGAACCTCTCGACGTTGATCCCTCCGATGTTCCATACATTTGTAGAAAGCCGATAGCATAGATTTCACTTCAGGAGACAACATCACTTATCTCAAGCAGAATGCATTGATGATCACTGGCCAAGTTGTCCCCTAACACTTTCCAATTGTGTATCCTCCGTACTAAGGACGCCGAGGCGAATGTCATGTCCGGTAGGGTTACCTCATAGCCAATACGGTGGAAAGTCGGCGCATTTCCGGAGTTTAGTAAGATGAGCGCTGTCCTGGCCGCCATTTCCAGGACTCGCTTTCCCCGCGGGTCCATTTGAGCCATGCCCCATTCGATTGCTTTAGCGTTGAAGTCGCCCCGAATAAGCACTTTGACTTCTGCCTTCGAGACAGCATCCTCCAGAGCATTAAACTTGGGTTGGAAAGATGATATCGATTCGTTCGGAGTTAAGTACACACTTAAGAAGGTAGATCCTGAGCACCGAACCCACACGAAACCATCCCCCCATCCACAACTCTCCGCTTGAAAATCACTGTTCCGAATATAGATAGTGGCAGTATCAGTTTCATCACGATACCATGCCGCAGGACTTTTATCATTTTGGGCGGTCGAACTGTGGTGTAGGCTTAGCTGCTGGATGCGGCTCATCGAAGCTCTGATTTTGCCTTGGCTAGGGCTTCCTGGAACACCCGGCATTTCCCTGATTCCAAGACGTGTCCAAAATCAGGTCTTGGATGAGCATCCTTGCAGAGAATACAGTGTGCCTCCTTCTTATACTCTTTTCTTTTATGTCCCATTTCACCGCACTTGTAACATAGGGAGCTCCTATCGGCTCCTTTGCATACTTGTGTGGTGTAACCATAGTCAAGGCATTTGAAACATTGAAGAGGCATTGCTCTTTGCCGTATCCTACAAACAACCCACCCTATTCATGCTTTGCCTTTGTTCAGGGATCGTTCGGCGTCTTTTTCGGTCAAGTCAACTATGGCCATGCCATGTCCACTGTTGTTTTTGGTGTCAGTCTCGCTTTGATCCTTCCCACGCTAGGGAACTCCCTTTTGATGGCCTCTTTAACCTCGGCCAGATTCGTCACGCAGTCAATGTCTCTTATTTCGATCGTTGCCATCGGTTCGAGCGAGGCTATAGTTGCGCTTTTGTCGAAAGCTTTCTTTACTGCGTCACAGAATGCTTCCTTATTGCCGGCCTCTGCTCCGAATTCGACGAGTATGTGGCCCGACCGCGTTGGTCGTACTACTTTAATGGTAGTGCCTTACGTTTCTCCTGATGTCCCGCAGTACCTCCGCGTAGGATCGGCCATCTTGGGGCTTTACGAGCAGTGCCAGCTGCCCGGGTCTTCGTCAGGGCTTCTTCCTCTCCTGTTTTGCATCTGGACTCTTTCTGGTTGGGCGGCCGTGCGAACTTTACTTTCTGGAACTTTTTGAAGGTGTTTCTTTGCAGCATTCTTCGCTCCTTTTGTAAGCACTATCTGGAACCCGTGATTTGGTGCTCCATGCCCATCAAGTGCCTCTTCCTTACCTCTTTTATCCCAATCTCCTTCGATTGGGCTAGACGCAATTCTTTTATTGATTTAGAATGGTGGAGCTATCTGCATGTCACCTTTAGATCTCACCCCCAGCACCCCTTTGGCCTTCTGCTAGTCTTTGACCCTTAACCAGCTCCTCCGGTAGTGCCCTATGTGATTTAGGAGCTTCTCTAGTTCAAGGAGCCCAACCTTTACTGCTTTGCTGATATTTTTGGAGTCGCATGCGGAGTGTATTCTTTTCAGAACATCTCCCACTTTTCGGAATAGCCTTTCTTCTTCGTATCGCTGGGTGGCAATTGAACCTTGCAACCATTCTTGGGAGAGGTTATCGCTCTCCGTTTCTGAATGCAGTACTTCCGCCACATTTTCGACGTTGGCGGTGCAATTACACAACGTCGCTTTTTTTGTTTGGTCACTCGTTGCTTTTCGTACCGTAATCTCCTCGTTGGCTTCAGGATATTTCTTTCATAAGTCGGGATTTGCAACCCTTGCATCGGTCGCGTTGGTAACGATGGCAGCAGTGACCATCGAATTTTCGATGCTCTTTATAATATCTTCCACCGCCCGAACACCTGAAGTGTCCTGCGAAGATTCCCGCTTTTCCTAGATAGGACGCTTTGACGTTTGCATCATTTTTTTGCAGCACCCGAACGCCGCAGGAATCGCAGTCTGGACTAGACTGTCTGCTAATCTCCGGTTTTTGTCCGTCTTCACTGTCATTGCATTATTCATCGTTTTTGTCGTGGTTAGTACCGCTCTCGATGTACTTTTATCATCGTGACAGCAACCGCTGGTTGCGTCGTCATTGGTATTATTTTTTATTTCTTTTTTTGGATTTTTTGATCTATTTGATATGTTTTTAGTTGCTCCAGTTTTACTGGGTCCACCCTTGGGACGACTATCTCCGTTCGTGTGTGTAGTCGCCTTTTTGGTTCCATGGTTATCTTTGCAGAGCAAGGGGGCCATGCGAGGGCTGGCGCTAGTCCTTATGGGGACAAATGCTCAGAGCCAGACCAGCACTAATCGGGAGCCCGTCTCAACCGAACCTACACCACCAGCCCAATGGTGCGAGCTTTGAACGTATAGTTGAATTGGAGCCGTTCACACACGAGTTTCACCTTAGCGCTGCTGTGCAAAGCAACTAGGTCCAAACCATCATATCCGCCGGCCCAAGGCATCAATTCCAGTTCGTTGTCCAAATCATAGTCCAGATCCAATCAGAGTCGTAACCTGTCATCCCAGGAGGGAACCTCATGCGCCTCCCTATCCTCGGGTCCGTGGGGGTGCTCCCCAAAGAATACTAGCCTCCAAGAGTGCTTTTGTCGACTGACATTCCCCCCAGCGGGAATTTCCTCGGGTACGTGGAGGCGGAACTCCCCAAAAAATGCTAGCCTCCAAGAGTATTCCTGTCGACCAGAATTCCCCATGGGGGAATTGACCTCGCGTTTGGATTACCCGATGTGTTCACGCCAATGGTGCAACGCCAGAATCATGTCTCCTCAATGAAGTTGGGCTCAATTCGAAGAGCAATATTACTAGCTGTTGTGAGTTCAGAGGTGGCCCAGAATAACATAGATTCAACCCTGAATGAAACACCAGTTCGGAAGAATCCCAATCTACGCCTGCCCAAAATCACCCTACTGAAGTTTGAGGGCGATTATGTACGATGGGAGTATTTTCGGGATTTGCTTGAACAGTTGGTATATAATCAGTCCATCGCGAAATGCCAGAATTTGTGGTACCTAAAGATTAGTCTCAGCAGAGAAGCGGAACAACTAACCATCAACTTCGTCATCTCGGAGGAGAATTACGAAGCGGTGTAGAGTACGCTGAGAAAACGGTACAGCGATCGACGACTCTTGGTGACTGCACTCATTGAAAAGCTGCTGAAATAGCACTCCAACGCTAACGAGAAGCCTTCAACCGCACCCATAAAATACCTCCTGGACGTGACTCAGGAGTGCATGTAGTCGCAAGCGAAGGGGGGCCAATGTCTTGAATATATTGCTAAAAAGTTGAATGCAATCACACGCAAATTGTATGAACGGACATTAGCTAGCCCACGGAAGCTGCTCCCTCTGAAGGGTTTCTTGCGTTTCTTGGAAGTGCGCTTCCAGGTCCTCGAAACACTTGGATATCAGCCAAAGGGACAGGAGAACCATTGAAAAGGGAGGACAAATATCACCGTGGCTACAGTTGTGACCTCTTTATGCCCCATGTGTCAGCAGACGCATCCACTATACTATTCCCCAGCTTTTCTATAGCTCACCACCACCAAGTCGCTCAGTTTTGTCCGATTCAAGGGACTATGGGTCTATTGCCTGCGAGGTGGCAACAAAGCCGCTGAGTGCCCATCCAGGAAGTGCAACGAATGTGCCAAGTCTCTCAATAGCCTGCTACATTTGAAGGGACTTACCAATTCGAAGCAGGCTAAGTGGCACCTCCAAGCACGATCGTATCCAAACGGAGTGAGAAACCGGCATAGGAAGCACCAGCGCTTTCTCTCTGACTACAGTATCCAAGCGACTCTAAAGAGAATTTGTACTCCTGAGCACAGTCGTTGTCAGGTTGACCAGCAGTGAGTTAGATCTAGACTTCCAAATTACCTTGATAGCTATGTACTCAGTACGCAAACTGGGGCTTGATCCTACGCCTGCGTCAACCTTCATTGGAAAGGTCGGGGGAACAACATCGAGAGCGCAAGGAAAAGTGAACACTGCTTTATAGTCCCGAATAACTGGATACGCAACGCCAATGGAAGCACACGTACTGGAAAAGATACTTTCACCTCAACCCACTCAATAACTAGACGTCCTCAAATTACCCATCCCAAAAAATATTACGTTGGGTATTCCCAACTTTCACAAAACCGATCGGATCGACCTACTATTGAGTGCCGCACATTTTTATGAAATTTTGGTCATTGGGCAAATAAAGTTGGGCCCATAAATTCCAGTTCTCCAGAAAACGCTTCTCGGATGGATTGTAGCAGGAAAGGTGGACACTCCGCAATTACCCCGAGAGACCTGTGGAATCATGACAGAGGATTCTAATTTGTGTGAAACCATCATGCATTTTTGGGAGGTGGAGGAAGTTCTAGACTAAACATACATCCTGACATCAATGGAAAGAACGTGCGACAAACAGTTCTGCCAGACAACGTAGTGGCTGCACGGTGGTGGTTTCAAAGTTTGACTTCCCTTCAGCGATGATCCTGGAAGGCTGAATGAATTGAAGGATATTGCCACACGCAGATTTTTCACAATCGAATGCAGGCTGAAAAGGAATCTCAAACTGAAGCTCAAATGCACGAATTTTATGGACGAGTCTGAACGCCTGGGGTACATTGAGGAGATAAATTGGCAACCGAGCGAGAGAGTCCATTATTTTCTACCGCATCCTTGCGTACTGAAACCGGATCGGAGTACCACCAGAATAAGAGTTGTCTTCGATGCGTCCAGCAAGACGTCCACGAACACTTCCTTCAACGACATCCTACATACAGAACTCGCTTTCCAGGGTGACTTGTTCGCTATCCTTCTGTACTTCTGTCTTCCACGCTTTGTCTTCACAGCCAACATCGAAAAAATGTATCGGCAAGTTATGCTTCACCCGGGCGATCGAAACTTCCAGATCCAGTCAACCCATGTCATCCATTACGATATTATCGTTTGAAAACAGTGACATATGGCACGACATGTGCCCCGTATTTGGTAACCAAATGTCTTCAGGGTCTGGCACAAGAAGTGCAACGCCGAGCACCCCTGGGCAGCAGCGCGTTACAGCATGAATTTTACATGGATGACGTCATGATCGGGGCAGGTAAATTGACTGAGAAGATCCAGAAACAGGGGGAGCTACACAGGATTCTCGTCAGCGTGGGCATGCATTTGCACTAATGGTGTGTAAATTATCCTCGTCTTCTGCAGCAGATTGATGTCGATGAACAGGAGGTCCACTTGGACTTTAGCAGTCCATCGGAGGACTATGTTGAAACTCTGGGGGTGACTTGGCTCCCGAGGGCTGACGAATTCCAGATCTCCATTAATTTGAATCTCACCGCGTCCAAGCTAACCAACAGAATGATCGCGTCGGACATTGCCCGTATGTTTGGCCAGTTGCCTTGTGATGGCCAAGCTGTTCCTGTAGAAATTACAGCAGCTAAAGCTGGATTGGGATGCAGCCTTGCATAATGGTTAGTTGTAATGCTACGAGAATGGTGAGAAGGCCTTTCCATCGGCTTGCTCCGCTACCAGTGTAGGAGAGTACCACACCCGAAGCAACTGCTACCGAACCAAATGCATAACCCCGCCCCCTACACCCCCGAGGTACAGCATCAAGCATCTGACCCAAATTCAAGCATCTTCACAAATTTAATCTCGTTGCTATCGTTTCAGATGACTTTGGTGGCCCTAAATTCAATCCATTATCTTGAGCGTGATCACGGATACACAGCACAGATACTTCAATCCGTTGCTGTTGCCTCATTATCAGCCCAGTACAGAGTTGACAAACATTTGAGATCATCTCCCGGGGAATCTGAGTCTTTCCGTTGTTTACGAGGAATTTTTAAAATGAATGCGGAGCTTATCCTATTTGAACTCTGGATGCCACGGTTGGCTTTCGAGATGTATAGAATCCTGCTAATACCGACAGAAAGACGCAACTATCTCATCACCGAATTTCATCTTCAGGCCACATCGCGACGTGTACTACCCACTAAACGAGATCAAATATGCTACCTATAACTGGATGGGGCCAAGCATTCACTTTTGCCAACAGTGTCAGCCCTTGTACCACAAAGATGCCAAGATGAGCACGAGTGAGGTGACGCTACTGAAGGAGATGACATCTGCGTCCGATTGTCACCAGTTTGCGCTGTCTATCTCCTTCTCATGGGCCAACATTCCACAATCAAATGAGTGGATGTACACCTTCACAAGTCTAGCGGTAGCCCATCTTGTGAGTAGTGGTAACATCTCCACCCTTACACTGCACGGCTCTGGAATTCTGAAGCTGGCTCCAGATTGCATGGTCAAATCCGATGCACTGACGACCTGAGTTCACCGCATTTATAAGAACTCCATGCAAGTTCATGTGAGAACGCATTATACGAACGAGAGTACTACTACCCAATATCCCCTGTCACTTCAGGACGTACGCCGCTGAGATCGATCACCTACAAAGGCAGCTCAAGGCACAGGACCTCTCCTGGGATGACCAGCTAGATGTACACGATGTCCACAAGTATGCGCTGGGATATTTGAGCCTCGTCGTACAAGTCAGAATTGTCGTTTTGCTCATGTGGAAGATTAAAAATGTGAGCTGCCGACTACGTCCGAGAAGACTTATTCCAACCCCGAGGAGACACAGCCTTCCCCAGAACCTGGACGAGGTTGAATGGACCATTCAATGGTGGGGTGGATATTGATGACCACAATAGGAGACTCTGGATAGAAACCCTGCCTCTTGTCCTAATTATTACTAAATTGTAATGCCTGAATTTGCCTGGTTTCCCTATAATTACATTTAATATCGGCAAAACGGGGTCAATTCAGGTACTTTTTTCATCCTACCCTACTTTGTTCACCCATTGTATCATGAACATGCTTACACACATGAGATCTAAGCACATTCTATACACATCATACGTCTTTTTGACTTATCTTCAAGAACATGACAAAACTAGCAAAATCATTCAATTGTAATCGAGTGGATGACGAAAAATACCTTTTCTTCGCTCATATCATGTGGTTAATATTCCTGATGATAAGCTCGATCACTTGGCGCTCTAGCGTCAACAGTTTTCGTTGCCCATGAGGTATTATTTAGTATGCATACGCGCGATCAGCATCTTTCGGTGGATGTTTGCTTATCTCTAAAGCGGACGCGCTGATCTTAGCCGAGATCCATTTCATGGAAACGCACGCATCAGCATTGTTGCCTTTTATGCGTTCATGCGATCGAAGGAGAAAAATTGCAAGTGAGTATTGAGTGCTTTTGGGAGACCTCATAGGGAACAAACACAAAAATAGCAGCAATCACAACACATAGAAAACAAATACTAACAGAGGAGTGCCTCTGTGCTTAGATCATTGACTAGCTCCAGATGGACAGCCTTTGTAGCAAAATGGCAAAATATGGCTAGGTACCTTTTTTGCGGTCGGATTCCTTTACCTCGGTTATGAATCATCACAGGCCCACAGAAATTCACGCTAGATTTGATGAACGGATGGGCTGGCTGAATACGTGCACACGGCAGGTTCCCCATGACTTATGACTCGGGTGCACCAGACGTACCGTTGAACGATCGATGTCGCGAGTAGTTTTCCTCGAATTGGGCAGAACCACTATCAAGTAGTAGCGAGCAGTGTTTGCGCACCTAGATGGCAGTGTTCGCGATCGATGCCCATCATCAGCAGTCTGGTGAACGGATGTTTGTACGGTAATAAAATGGGATGTTTGGCGTTGAATGTGATCTTGGCTACCTCCCACCGGCACGAATTATGCTCTCTAGATCCAGGAATGGCACCAGTCTCACCAACGGACTGTGCTTGGAGACTTGCCTCTCTGACCTGATGCCCAAAAGTTCACAGTTAAAAGTTTGTGATTACAATGATCTCCAAGGCTGTGGATAATTTATCACTCGCGGGCGTTTGATTTGTTAGTTGAGATTGATTTACTGACCACAGATAAACCGCATCATGTAGGCCACTACGCGCTGCAGCCTCTTGAAAGAGTTGCCGTGTTGAATCTGCTGAATGAAGTGTGTTTCAGGAGCCTCTGCCGCTACCATAGTGGTCTTGGTCGGTTTCATCTCCAGGTCGCAAGGGCCTCCACTCGATATTCGAAAGGCCAAACTTATTCCCCCCTGGATAAAAATGGTGATCCTTGCAACCACATACTACAGCGGCCCACATGACAGAATTTCAGTTGGGTTGTCTTCAGACGCTACGTGTCGCCATTGGTCCGGCCTTAAGAGAGTTTGTATGGCCGAGACCCTGTTTGCCACAAAGGTATTATACGATGATCCAGTAGAGTCGATCCACGCCAAGACAATCTTGGCATCGGTCCAGAATACCTAGAAAACCTCCTGCAGATTGAGCGTTGTCTTAGCCAGTTTTGTGAGCTCAGTGCCCAGTTTTGCCGAACACAACTCCAGATGAGGAACAGTAAGTGTTTTGATCAGGGCCACTCTTGACTTGGCGCACAGCAACCTGCTGATGACTTGACCGCTCCTCAGGGTAAATTGCATGAATATCGCTGCACCGTATGCCTTCTAGGAGGCATCACAAAATGTGTGCAACCATACTTGCTCGGGTTTCTCGCCAGTACTGATGTAACGAGAAAATCGGGCCTGCTGCAATGATGGCAGACTACTGCGGAAATTGGGCCACTGGGTATGGATCCCCACTGGTAATGCTGCAACCCAGTCTAATTCCAATCGCCATAATTCCTGCAGGAATAGCTTGGCTGCTACTATCACAGAAGCCAGAATGCCCAATGGATCGGACATTCTGGCTATATCAGATGTCGTCGTCCTCTTGGAGAACTTTGCATCGGTGGGATCCACGTTGATGTGAGTTTGGAACTTATCAGTCTTCGGGCACCAGATGACTTCACTTAATACAGTCCTCATGTAAACTACTAAAGTCCAGCTGCACCTGTTGGTCCTCAGGTTTAATCTGCTTTAACAGTAGAGGATGGTTGGCACACCATTTGCGCAAATGCATAACTGCGCTCGAGAGCATGGCGCATAGCTCCACCTGTTTGCGAAGTGCCTTCCCTAAGCTGTCTACCCGTTCATAACGTCGTCGATAAAGCAATCCTTTTCCAACGCGATGCTGCCCAGGATACCTTTCTGCTAGTTCACTTGTACTAGAACCTGTAGACATTTTGTAACTTGATACGGGGCAAAAGTTGTGCTGTAGTTTACTGTTTCAGCTGATAGTATCGCACTGGTTGTGTTGAACTATTTCTCCACATTAAGCCGCGTTACTGACGATCTTCAGGGTGTATGAAGGACATCATTCAAAGAATCATTTGTGGTCGTCTTACTGGATGCATCCAAAACCACCCGCAGCTTGGTTGTATTGCTGTTAGACTTCAGGGCACAATGATGTGGATGGCAGCATCATAATTCCTCCCGCTGCCGTGATGTCACCTCCTTCATATGCCCAAGACGAATAAACACCTCCACGAAGTCCTCGTATGGAAGTCTTAGATTAAGATTTCTCTCCAGCCGACACTCCAAGGCAATGAATCTGCGAGTGGCCACTGCTTGAGAATCACCTAGCGTCTCAGGATCCTTGTTGAATGGGAGTTTAACCAAGAAACAGCCATTGGGACGTCTTGTCATTGTCTGATCGAAATGTGCTTCGCAAGACCTTTCACTTAACGTAACCTTGTGCTGCGGATCGTGTACTTCCTCGACCTCCCAAAATCGCTTGATGAGCTGATTAAGCTGGTTATCTTCTACCAGGATGCAACATATCACGGAAGGCTTTTGAGGTGTGATCACTCTTCTGGCTAAGAGCGTATTCTGGATTACTGGGAGCTGTGGGCCCAACTTTATTTGTTCAATGGCTAGGACCTCGTTAAAGTGTTCGGCACTCAGCAACATGGCGATGCACTCCGTTCGGTGGAAGTCTGGATCTGCCAGTCTTATGTTTTTGGGAATGTGCCATCCCGATATGTTCAAGCTCTGAGACGGTTACGGTGATATAATTTTGTCCATGACTTAGGCATCCAACTGCGCGGCATATCCTGATAATCTGGATCTTAGGCTAAGGTTCATCTTATGGTATGTCTTCTCAGTACTACCGCCTACCCTTTCAATGAGGGCAAGGTATGCTGTTGATGATAAACCCAATTTTTTGATGATTCATTTGGTGACTAGGTTTATTTGCGAGCCCGGATTCAGCACATCTCGACAATCCGTCATCTTTCTATTCTTGGTGACCAGCCTGACGACGGTTGTACCCAGAAGTACATGTCTTTGAGGTCGGGGCTCCATCAGAGTTGTTAAAGTGAGCAATGGTGGTTCTGCATTTGTTTGCGGTTCCGAATCTTGTTTCGGCGTTATCGTGCTCAAGGATATCGTCTTGGTCTGTTTAGGCTTGTTGTCTCCAGGCAAATGTAGCAGAGTGTTGTGATTCTTGAAATACTGCTTGCAATTCCTGGCCGCGTAGCTGGAAGCCTGATGTTCTTCTCGAAGGCAATTCACGCACAGCTTCCTAGCGCGCACGAAACTTAGTCTCAATGCAGCAGTGATCCTGAGGAAATCCGTTCAGTAGTAAAGCGGGTGATCCTGCTCACACATTAAGTACCAAGAAGCTGTCGTGGCGGTCCCGGTCAACTTGGTGGCTTTCCTACGGTTGATCTCCGGTTTTTTGTTTTATGCCCAAGTGCCCCGAAAGCCTGGAAACGCGTTTCCATGAAGTCCAACGAACTCTTCAAGAGTGGTAGCTCGCACGAGTTGAGTAGCGTTTGTTCGTATCATACTTGAGCCGCTGGATCCAATTTTCGGTTAAGTACATGTAGCAGCAACGAACCCCGGTCCCTAGTGGACACTTTCAGGTTCTCCAGGCCTCTGAGCCACTCTTTTGTGGTGTTATGTAGAGCCTTTATTGCTGCCACTGATGGCCTTTCATTGGCATGAGATGGCTGACTCATCAATTTGTTGATGAGCGTCGCCACCAATTATCGCCGGTTGTCGTACCTTTCCTTCAAGGTTGTCAAAGCCGCCTCGTAGTTGTCATCCAACAATGTAAAATTTCAAATCAAAAACTCCGCGTCTCCTGTGAGACCAGCCTTGAGGTACCATAGCTTCTGGCACTTGGACATCGGTTGGCTATGCACAATTTGTATGAACAGCTCGTGAAATTGTTGCCAATGTAAATCGTTTCCATCGAAGGGGGGGGGGGGTTATTTTTGGCAGAGGCATGGTAAGAGGAGTCACAAGCAGAGTTGTTGAGGCAGGTGTGGCGCTGAGTTCATCCATTTTCGATTCCAGACGTATGATCCAATCTTGGGTAAACTCACCCAAATGAATGTGCTGTTGCACGTTAAAACCGTACGCTTCAGAATCGTCATGGAGCTCGACGGTTTGCTGGTGATATTCATCCAGATGTTACCTACCTCGTTGTAGGGTCATGAGTTTATTCCTGCACCAGGTCTGATCGACCTCATTCTGGTCCAAATGGTCGACGATCATCCTAAACGAGCCTGCCATGACTTTGTAGCGACGCAGCATCCTGATCGCACTGGAATTTCTTGGTACTGAGGCTTCTTCAGTGTAGTCCTTGTCCTCGCTATCCTGAATTTTGAGCCCTTTTGGTGACTGTTCCCCAGTTGGCGTATCCACGTGCGTTTTGGCATGCATTTGATCGCGGAAGTGCAGCTGGTAACGGAGGTAGTTGCCTTTAGTAGTGTCGTAATATGTTGAGTAAAATACTCGTGCGACAGAGCGACCTCTAGGAGGGATTGGATGTAACTTTCACCTAGTTCAAAATCCTCCCATGCGGCCTCCAGTCACCGGAGTCGCTCCTCATAATGCCCGGCTTTCTGCTTCCTTGAGGGCGAATCCGTCTTGTAGTTTGAAATAACACCTTCGACGATTCGAGCCAATCCTTTTAGGTCCTCGATCAGGTGACACACATTTGCCATCGCGTAGAAAGTCGGAGAGTGGCCGGAAACAAAAGTGCGGATACACCGCGACATTACACGAAACACCACACAGCACTTCACGGTCTGTTTGCCGGGGAAAGAGCAATTATTCAATTGTGTACGGCAAAATAAAGACCAAGTATATCTCGCCGGGGCCTCTAAATGTTTGCGCCGGGACTCTTTTGTCCCGAATTTCGATTTCATTATTTTCATTTAATACATTCAGCAAAAAGCTCAAAAATTTGCTGAAAATCTTTTAATAAACGTTCAGCAGCTATAATGTTGACCAATCAACAATTGAACAATGAATAAACTTTTGTTTCAAAGTTTTGACAAATTAAAAAATTGAATGAAAAATGGGCTACTCGATTGATTTAAATGAAAATGTGGTATTTGAAACTTAAGTATATTCGCTTTGTGGCGAATTGAATTTGGTGAATAAATTTGAATTTGGTGAATTGAATTTTAATTTGGTGAATTGAATGAAAATGAACGATCAATTGATAAATCAATCAAATAAATCGAATTAATTAACGTTAAATAACTATGTAAGTCAATTGAAGCGTTGGTGTTGCCGGATCAGGCCGTAATGGGCGCTCAAGGCTGTCAGAAACTCAACAGCAATCATTGAACGCATTGTCACTAGTGAAATAGTTTTGTGTTGCTAGGTAAAATTAAGCACACATAATTTTTAAATTCCGAGTTGTTATGCATAGGACAGATGTACGCAGAAGGTAATGTAGTTTTCGTGGTTTTTCGTTTGTTGTTTTCTTGTTTTTTGAAGCTCATTTGTGCTACATTAACTTCTATTATAATTTGATGAGTTTAACATGTGGATTAGGAATATTGTAAGATTACGATAGCATTGATTAGAGTTCAGTTAATACACATTTGTTGTAAGCTCCATGAATACTCTTCCATTGTTTGTTTAATTATATGAGAGCTGCTTGGTTTTCTCCAATTATTTGATAATTTTTAGCAATTTTCATTTGATAACATTTGGTATTGTTTGACAAATTTGAGATACATGAATTGAATTAAATCTAATTAAATATACTCATGTGTTAGCAGGTATCAAAGGAAAATTACTAGATTTTTCATGAAGTTACAAATGAAAATACATGACCCAGCGTTCATTTGATCTGCGATTCTCTTTATAAAATCCTTTTCCTAGTATAGAATACGCGACAATCCAGTCATAAGTATTTCACACACGTTTCGAAATCAAGCAAACTGTTTTTGACTGCTCAAGCTGACACTATGTAGAAAGAGCATGTCCTACATTCGAGTTGCCCAAATATGTACATCCACGTATTTACAAGTGTGTCCTTTGAGAGCTCTTTGTATGAATATATGAATTTAGTTTTTCAAGGCGCGCAAAGAATATCTACCTGTGATAAATTTTTAAGGGCATTCGCTACATGAGGTCGAAATGGGGCTAATGTGCTAGCACTCATCACTTCACAGTGCACAAGTTGGTGTGGGAATTCAAGCTACAGCTGAAGATGGTGCTAAACGAAAAGGTCAAACGAGTTAGCAAAACGAGAAATTCTAGGATTACATTGACATTTAAATTATTTGTGAGATTTAGGATGCAATAAATAGCAAGTGTGTGTTAACTATAAACATATCTTTGCAAAAGAAAGTTTAAACACATGAAATATTTTCAGAAGTTTTTACATAGGACAATTTGAAAAATTATTTGCCAAAAGCTATTAAAGCTATGGATCTAAATGATGTTTTCAGAATAGAAATTGATTTTTAGAATAGTATTAAATATTATACATTCGAATTAAAAAAATTATTTAAAAAATAAAAGCAAAAATTCACATTTATTGAAAATTTACAATAATCCTTTCCAAAGCGGAATTTTAAACCATCCAAAATTTAAAGGCATTTTCATACGAAATTCTCATATAAAACTTTACCGAGACTTAAGAAAATTATTCAAATCACGTATTCAATTCATTTGTCTGCTGCCATCGGCAAGATGTTCGTTATGGTGTTCTTTATATCCTTATAATTACATTCAAAAATATGCATAAGGTTCGTTCGTGTTGAATAAAGGCCAGCACAGCGTAAGTATCAAGGATGAAAATGTTTCCATACGGAATAATTGAACCTGTAAATGAAGTAAATGTGAAATGTTAATTACCAGAAAAATACTTCAAAGCAAAGGATACCCGAGCGTACCAATCGAACAATATTTTGTCTTAAAAATTATACCAGCTTGATGATAAGAGCCAAGACTTCAATTAATCGTGAATTAATGATCAATATGTGGAAGACTTAAGGCTATCTCATAACATTGGAATTTATTTCATTGAGAGGGGAATTGTTTTAAGCGGGTTCATCGTAGTAGTATAGCAGACCAAAGTAGTAGTTGTAGTAGAGTTCAGGAAATTAATTTGCTTTGATTATTTTTAATTTCTGAAATCTTAATCTATAACAAAACAAAAATCTATAACAAAACAAAAGTTCTAACCATTATCATCGCATGGGGTTGTTTTAAATGATACATTAGCGTAAATTTTTGGGTTTTTAGGCTTTTTTCGCCAAGGGCGGTATTTGAGAAGATTTCATGGGCTTGTCAAAGAAAATAAATTTTTAACGAGCCGGAGGACTCAACGTTTGTAAGATTGCAGTAGCTGCAATGGGCTGGACACATGAATCATAAGGATGAACATCGGTAACCGAAAAAGGTGTTCGTTGGGAGAACTGAAGCCCGGAGACCAGTAGGGAAACCGAATAAACGCCAGTCTGACTCGATCGGTGAAGACAAAAAATCGCTGCTCGGATTTCAAAATTGGAGAGCACGATCAATGGACTGAGGTAGTTGAAGACGGTATTTGCAAGAAGTGAAGGCCCGAGAGGGGCTGTAATGCTACGAAGAATAATATGATCTGTGAAGTTTCAATTTACTTATTTTGTGTGTTGCTGATATTATCCAGTACTGACATTCATAGCTTTTGCGATTTGAAGCAGTAATAGAAAACAAACAATGAAGCATGGAAACTCACAATTTAATCAATACTTAACCCATTATTGCCCATTAGTCAACCGTGATTTTCTGAAATTTTTTTCTGTTTATCTAGATATCAAAAGTGAAATTGATGTTTTTCGCAAAAACTATTGGTATTTTTTATTTCTGATGAGTTTTAAAATGATATTGGTTTTCAGGGAAACTTTCATAAAAAATTTTAAACTATCTCAAGTAAAAAAGGAACATTAAATAATTGCCTCATGTCTGTGACTTTTCCTACAACTATTTATATGCATCCTTGTTTTTCACATGTGATACTCCTTATTCAAGCTAGCTTCATTCAAATCTCTCTAGTCGATCGACAATCGAGCCGAAAAGTTTAGTTATTTGGAAACTTATTGAGAAATATAATATATACGGCATTTCACTTTGTTGTTTTGCATTGTGGTTGGGAGGCAAATGCCATCTACGCACTAAGGATGGGACTCCTATGCTCGCTGTCAACCCGAGAACCTAGACTGGAACCGTTTGATACATTACGAGCTAAGGGATCCCTCGTCTAGTGGGAGGGAAGAGGTTAAGAAGAATTTCCAGCCAAGGGATTCTCGAGTCATAACTGCTGTGATTCCGTTTCATCCTTTAGGACTGCTCAAACATAATGTGCCACCTTGTTTCAGTTATCAACCGATTCAAACATCACCATGACTATACTATCTGGTGTGAGCTCTCCCGTCTCCCTGTAGAGGTCCCGTCACAGCCTGTCCCAATTTTTCGCATGCGAAAATGTGTGGTAGGTATCGTCTTCTCAATCTGGAGACAGCGATTTACTAATCTTATGCACGTAAGACTCAAGATACCCATTTCCACTCAAATACTGGGTCAGATAGCAGTCAGTCTCGCCATGCCTTCGATCGTGGTCTTACACCCGGGATGAGGAACGCAGTCCACTTTCCTCCCGTGCAATTCACCCCAGACTGCTACGAATCGTTGAGTGAGCGCCGTCTTACCTCGTGGGCAACCGTGTCCCTTCACTTCGACGCAAGCAAAAAGCGTGGCGCTCTTCAGCAAGAGGTGCAACTGGCATCACGCCTGCAATAACTCTCACCACCAAATCAGTGACTATCAGATACGAAGATGCAATCCTCAGTGCTCCTCTCCTCTGTACCTGTGCCAGGTGTTTTCGGTATACCTCCTTACTGAGAGTGTCGCCCATATTTCTGCTCCGTACATTGGCATTGACCCTACAGCACTTACCACGAGGTGTTCTCTTGATGGCTTGGGTGTCCTTACGTTGCGCATAAGTCAACTCACAGCTAATATGCCTGAAGCAGCCTTCACAGGCATTGCCGTAATTTGCCCAGAGAAACTTATCTTCAAGTCAGTCAGTAGCTCCAGGTACTTCACCGCTGGTTTCAATTCGATTAGTATGTCTTCAGTGCTGATCATCCTTACTCTAGGGATTCTTTCTTTTGTCAAGACGACCACTTCTGTTTCCTTCGGTGCTAAACTGAACCCACCGGTAGAGCCATCCAGTGTTTTACTTTTACTCTGAAAAGAAAGGTCGTTTTATGTTAGTTAAGTCCACTCCTGTTAGTGGTGCTTTCCTATATTTAGGATGGATTTTGTCCCTGTTTGCTTTAAAATCTTTAATGAACTCCGTATCTCTAGTTTCTTCATAATCCTCTCTAGTTTCATTTCGCTTATCGATGATTTTTTCTTTAGTTTGCTTCATGATGTTGAAAACAGTTTCTTTATTCTTTTTTCCTCTAAGAATGTCTATTGGTCTTTCTTTTGTTGTAGAGTGGACTTGCCTATTATATAATTCCACTGCTTCGTACGCTTTTTCAATAAGAGTCTTTTGAGGTATATCATGCATTGTTCATAATTTTTCTTTGTGGGCACTGTGTAGCGTTTCGACATCCGCGTTTCCTGTATGTGCATTAGGTGTCGTATAGTGAATTTCGATTTCCTTTTCAACAATTGTCCGCCTTATCAAAAATCTATTCAATTGATTGTCCGCAACGATCTTTTTAGGCTTTCCTTGATTCGCAAAATAATTTGCCAAAGCCTCTTTTAGGCCAAAGTCATCCGTTTACTTCAAATAAAGTATTGTGGCGTGCTTCGAAAATTTATCTATGCAGGTGAAAAATTTAATTTGATTATCACAAATTTAATTTGATTATCACAATATCCATATGCACAATTTCTCTTATGTCTGATGGGGTTTCGGTATCCTTAAATTTAACTTTTATTGGGTTTCTGTCGTATTTGGATTTAGTGCAAATTTCTCAGGTGTTAATGAATTTATTAATGATTTCCTTTAAATTTGGAAAAAAATATGTGCTTTCTGAGGCCATTATAGTTTTCATTTATTCCAGCGTGTCCGGTTTCCTTTATATGGTATTGCCTTATATTTTTAATAGTTTATTCGATATCTTTCATGTCCTTGGCCAAATAGGCACATCTGATGAATTTGATGTTAGTTGTATGAAAGTGACGTATTATTAATTGTTGGACTTTATTATATAATTATGTTGAACTTTATTATATAAATGATCATCCAAATCTTTTTCGGTCTATTAAATTGCTTCAACTTTCGCAAAAGAGTTGATTCGTTGCTTGTTATTTCGCTTTTGTTAATGATTAGATTTCGCTTTCTAGATAATGGTTTTGTTATATCTGTTCTATTTGTTAAAAGAATTTGATTATTTAACCCATTGATAATTGAGCCGTGATTCTCAAAATGATTGTTTAACTTTTCCGCTTATATATATGTATTATTGGTGCTAGACTTTCATTTTCCATTCTATTGTCCTTAATCTCGTTGTTGAGTGGATTCATTCTTCATTCTTTACAATGCTTGACGAAAAATCGGCTGGTATGTTATGCTTTCCTTTTATGTACAATATTTGATTTTGATGTTGTACTCTCCGAGTTCAATTAGCCATCGTTGTAGCCTTGGGGTTATGTCCTTTCTTTTACAGGGTTATCCATTTCGTGGTTGGGAAAGTATAACCCTGCTATTTGACGTTTGTCAGAAACAAATGTCATTCAGAGCATGTTTTTTTAGCTGCAGGTTCGCCAATTACTAATATGGATCGTTTACCAGTCAAAGAACGCGTTAAAATTATTAAATTTTATTATAAAAATGGTGATTCTGCTCGACCTACACAGCAAACGATTTCGAACACAGTGAGAAAATTTGAAGAGACTGCACCGGCTATTGGTATTGCAAGGCCTGTGCATCATCACAACATTAGTTCTGCTGAAAATATCGCTGTCGTCGCTCAAAGTGTGGAGGAAGACCCGAATTTGTCGATTCCTCGACGTGCTCAACATTTGAGCTTGTCTTACGGCTCATCGTGGTGGATTTCGCATTTGGATTTGCATCACCTACCGTGCAAAATTCAATTCACTCAAGAACTTAAGCCTCAAGACCATACACAACGCAGAATGTATGCGAATTGGGTGATTGAACAACAAGCCATTGATAACGATTTTTCGAACAAAATATTCTTTAGTGATGAGGCTCATTTTTCGTTCAGTGGTTACGTATATAAACAGAATTGCCGCATATGGGGCTCTAAAAATCGTCAGGTGATCGCAGAAAGGCCATTGCATCCGGAAAAAGAGACCGGTTGGTGTGCATTATGGTCTGGTGGTGTTATTGGCCCGTCTTTTTTTGAAAACGATCAAGTAAGAGCCATTACAGTCAATTCCGACCGCTATGGATGGATGTTAACCGATTATTTTTGGAGAGAAATTGGCGATTATGATCTAGAGAACATGTGGTTCTAACAGGATGGAGCCACAAGCCACACAACGCAGGCTAATCAAGCACTTTTGCAAGAGCAATTTCCAGGACGCGTAATTTCGAGATTGAGTGATGTCAATTGGCCCGCAAGATCCTGCGACCTAACACCTTTTGATTTTTTATGAGGCTATGCAAAAGATCGGGTTTACGCGAACAATCTTCAAAATTTTGAGCAATTAAAAACCAATATTCGTGAAGTTATGGCCGAGATATTGCAGGAAATGTTCCGAAAAGTCATTGAAAATTACCTCAAAAGTATTGAGGTTTGTAAGAGATCTAGTGGAAAACATTTGAATTATTGGGTTATTAAATTATGCATGGAAAATCAAATTAAAGAATTTACCTTGGTGTCGTCTAGCCCGAATAAATCTGGACGAATTGGACTTGCACCGAAGCGTAACTTCTATGTAGCAAATGAAACCTAAGTTTGGCTGAAATGTCCAGCCAAAGTGTATCGACCAAAAAGTATAAACTCTCGTATTAAAATAGTACCAGCCAAATGATGGCTGAATTTTTATTATAACACGGGTCAGTACTTTCTGATCCGGAATTAACAATTTCAATTCTTTATATACTAGCTCTTAAACCTAAAATCTATAACATACAAAATGTGTGGTCTCATGACCCATAATTCACTTCACATGCATGTTATACGATACATTGATGTATTCAATGGATCGTACAAGTGCATGCATTCATCGCCTACTATCTAGGTCGTAAATCAAGTACATGCGATCAACCTTAAGCAAACATGTGGGATTTGTTTTGATCTACTTCCATGTATGCGGAAGAAAGTAAAAGCGAAAGCAAAACATTGAACGGTGTCGTCTTACATATGCTTTCGTTCTGATTAATTTATGTTGGATTGTTTTTAAATGAAGAATGTAATGAATTATTGTTCTAGGTAAGTATAGGAATTAATGGTAAGTATAATAATAATCATGAATCATTACACCCTTCGCGTTTTCGTTGTTGAGCGTATACTCATATCAAGCGAAACACTGAAATTACAAACATTTATACAATTTTGACTGATTATTATGTAATTCTTTCAATACTCCATTGACATCAATTATGGAGTTTACACCTTTTTTATCTTTTACTACAAAAGGACCCATATATGGTTTTTGGTTTTTCTTACGGTTACTATTCTTAATTAATACCTTATCACCAATCTTAATATCTATTGGGTTAATATCTATTTGTTTTTCTAATCTATTCCTTTTAACTTTCTCTATTATCTCTCTAGTTTTATTTATAGTTGCTTTAAGTCTTAGTTTTAATTCATTAGCAAAGTTGTCAAGAGTGTATGATTTCATAGTTAATTTCTCGTTATTTGGTAAATATGCTAATTTTCCGAAAACTAATTCATATGGTGTATAACCAGTATCTACATTAGGTGATGTATTATACGCGAAAGTATAATACGGAAGCCAAGTATCCCATTCAGAATCTTCTGTGAATGAGAGTAAGAATTCATTAAGAACCCTGTGGTTTCTTTCAACTACTCCTAGAGTCTCATGATGATATGGTGTTGAAAATATCTGCTCAATTTGTAACAAACTACCGACTTCCTTCATTAGCTCATTTAAAAATTCAGTACCTCTATCCGATTTTAAAATTTTAAATTGTCCATATTTCAGAATAAAATCTTTCACTAAGGTTATCGCTATCGTTCTTGTATCCTTAGATTCAATTGGGATGGCAACAACAAACTTCGATAAGTCACATTGCATAGTGAGAATATAACGAAAGTGATTAGATAGTCTCAATGGACCAACCGTATCAATTTGAATTGTCTCGAAAGTTGTTGATGGTGTACTCGTATGTACAAATTTTTCTTTAGTGTGCCTGTATAATTTGCTAGGGGCACAAACCTTACAATTGTTAACAAACTTTTAGACCATAGCGCTCATATTTTTCCAGCAGTATTTTTGTTTTAATTTCAATAAAGTCTTTCTAACTCCTAGATGACCTCCATGTGGTGAACTGTGGTATTCTTTTATCAATTTATGTTGGGTATCCTTGTTCGAAATTTTCTTAGCTGGGGTGTATATTAAGATATCTGTCCTTAAACGCGTTTTATTACTACCAAGTTGGAACTTGTTATATATTTTCTTGAAATCCTCAATGAGTACACTATTAAATATGTTATCACTGCTTGATAGCGCGAGTTCATTTATTTTTATTTTGCGCAAAACATCAATGAGTTTCTCCAAAATGAAATCTAGATTTCTTTTAGGATTATCACTCTTCGATTTATATATAAAGGATGATAAGTTCTTTTCATCAGGAACTGATTCACTGGAGAATTTATCGTTATCAACACATACTTTTATTTCATCAGACGTACGTACGATTTTTAGTGTAGGATTTCTTAATTCATTTATCCGCGGTATATTAAATCTAAGCTTTGTAACATTTTTGACTTCATTTAACGATGTGCAATGTAAAATATCGGTATTCAATTCAATGCGAGATAAGGCATCAGCATTCGTATTGATTTTGCCTTTCTTATGAATAATTTCAAAATCATAGTCGGATAGATCTAATCTGATTCGTGTGAGTCTAGAGGATGGGTTTTTTGTGAGTAAACAGCGAAACTAGTGGGCGGTGGTCTGTCACCACATTAAATTTTCTGCCATATAAATATGGTTTGAAAAATTTGATACCCCAGTGTATTGCAAGTAATTCCTTCTCAATTATAGGCTTGTTGAGTTCACATTTATTTAACGACTTACTTGCATCGGAAATGGGTAGGTCAGAACCGATTTCTCCTTAAGACAAAACTGCTCCTAATGCATAATTAGAGGCATCTGTCGTGAAGATAAATGGTTTATCGAGGTCCGGACATTGTAATATTTGTGGGCTCATCAATTTTGACTTCAATGATTTAAATGCATTTTGACATGTTTCATCCCATATGAAAGTTACTTCCTTCTTAAAAGTGAATTGAGAGGTTTTTGCGATGCTTGCAAAAACCTCTCAATAATATTTGCAAAAACCTCTCAATGATAATTGCAAAATGCAATAAATCTACGAACTTCATCCGCATTTTTCGGAACTGGATAATCTTTAATTACCTTGTTCTTGGAAGGATCAGTTTTTACGCCATCTTTGGTAATAAGATGACCTAAATAGACGACTTCTGACTTTAGAAACTGAAATTTATCAGGATTAAGTTTAAGATTGAACTTCTTTAATCTTTTGAAGACTTTCCTCAGGTTTTCGTTGTGGTGATTAATACTACATCCGAAAACAATTATGTCATCAACATACAGAAAAGCTTCATAATCAAGTCCACAAAGTGCGATCGTGAGCATCCTTTGAAAACTGTTTGAAGAGATTTTCAAACCAAAAGGTAATCTCTTAAACTGATAGTGACCATGATTATCGGAAAACGCTGTAAGTGGTCTTGACTCCTTCTCTAATTTTATTTGATGGAATGAACTAGTCATGTCCAGAGTCAAAAAATATTTTGCTCTGCCCAGTTTATCTAAGACATCATCCAGTCTAGATAAATGAAATTTATCGTTGACTATCTTAGTATTCAGTCTCCGAAAATCAACAACTAAACGCCATTTCTTTTCAATACCATCACTCTTCTTTGGTACCAAAAGTAACGGTGAGTTATAAGGGCTTACGGATGGCTCAGTTATCTCATTCCTTAAGAGACTTTGGACTTGTCTTTTTATTTCATCACATTGCGAATCAGGAAGTCGATAATGTTTAGTGTACACCGGTATGTTATCGGTAACATTTAAATTTTGAGTATAAAAATTGTTAACACTCAGCTTCTCATCGACAAAGTGGAAAACATCCTGATATTCTTTTATTATCCCCAGAAGACTATCTCAAGCTTTAGGATCATATGAAGATATGTTGATGGAATTAAGAAGTGTACTTAGACGTTTAGTGTTAGAACTTTTGCATCCTGCGAATGCCATGACCTCAAAACTACGTAAAGGCACAGTATCGATAATATCTTCAATACCATCGATTGTGACTTCGGAATCTCTCGAATTCAAAATTTTTATGTGCTTGATCCCTCTGGATGGTATAATGATATTCTTTACAAATATACCTTCCATTATTTCCTTATTCAGGATTATCATATCTTCATTAATTTCCAAGTTAATCGGGAAAATAGCTTCAGTTCTGGCAGGTATTTTAATCTGCCCAATTTTATTCTGCTTGTATTGCATAGGTAGTATTACTTCTTTCTCATTTACTAGAAAAGATATTGTGTAGGTCTCATAATCTATCTTGCACAAGAATTTTCCCAATAAATCTCTACCTATTATCCCATCTGTATTGATAGGAAATTTCTTATCCACAATGTAAAATTTTCCATGAATAATGTCATCATCATTCAAATTCATCTCAAGATCTATTGATCCATAAGATGTGATTGTTTCGCTCGTAATCCCCGTTAATTTACACTTATCATCCGACCAAAATAATTCATCACTGTTAATCTTCTCACATTTACACAAGGAAACATCTGCTCCTGTGTCTATCAAAAATTTCATTTCTTGAGATGCATTCTTGCAAAATACACTAATGTAGTTTGCACAATCATCCGAAATGTTATCGAATCTTTACTCCATTCCGGAGTCCAACGAGTTTTCCTGTTCCTGTACGACGTTGATATTATTCCTATCCCTGTTACCATTGCGTCTATTACCTCTGTTATTGGTATTATTACTCGTGTCGTATGTATTGTTCTGACCAGAACTATTTCTATTGTCATCTCTTCTTCTGTAGTTGTTCCTACTATAACTACCACTATTGCTATCATTGTTGTTACCATTGCTATTCCCGTCATTATTATTATAATTACGTCTCTTATAATTATTTCTATTACCATTCCTATTATCATCACTATTTCTATTATCATTATTTCTATACGATAATTTCTATTTTTCTTATAATAATATACACTATTTACTTGACCCGACTCAGTTTTTTCTACCTCAAGGGCTAAGTTTGTAGCATCAGAAAAACTCATTGGTCTAGCCGCAAAGATAGTACTTCTCAATTGGTCGTTAAGTCTATTCTTAAACACAGTAAGGGCATATGAGTCGTTCATCCTCATAATCGTGTTTTTCTGATCCTGAGTGGCACTTACACCAAGGTTAGATATTTGCAGGCTATTCAATTCATCTACTAAATCTGCTATTTTGTCTTTATAAGCGGAAACACTAAGTTTACACTGTGTAAATCCACTTAAAGTGGTATGTATATGAGGGATAGTGTTAGGGCTTTTATATTTTACATGTAGCTTTGCTGATAATTCCTCAAATGTCTTGGGAATTCCCGAATTACCTATAGCTGTCTGGACACCAATGGACAATTTAATATTGTATACAAAATCAATTAAAGCTTCTTTCCCTTCTTTAGATAATGTTTTATAAAATATTTCTACTAGTTTCAGGAATTGCTGTAGAGACTTAAAATTTCCTTCAAAAACAGGAATTGTCTTTAAACAAACTTCTAAATTAAATTCTGCCATTTTCGTTAAATTTTGTTTTTTCATACAATCAAGACTCTCTGATAATAAAGATAATAAACTCACAAAATTTTCTTTTAAGTCCAAAGTTTTTTCCTCCTTCTCACTATTAAACAACTGCCTTGCCTCTTTCCTTAAACCTTCGATGTATATCAATTTATAGTCTCTTCTGTATAGGGACGATTTTTACTTTTCCGAATATTAGCCAAAAGTTGTTCCAACTCCCTTATAATTTCTTGTAACCTTTGCATCTAGTATAAAAGTATTGAAAAGAAAGATTTGAATTTAAACATTTATGTTTCTGTTTAATCTACTTTTAACATAATTTCTATTCTTAATATGATATACGTATAATATTGTCAAAACTACAAAAAAAAAATTAACGAAGTGACAATACTTTGCTATGAACGATTCGTTCACATTCATAGTTGTACACTTATTCCCCATTTTAATGTTTTCTTTCACCACCTAATGAATTTTAATTTTTTAAACAGGCTCCTTTGTACTTCACCTTCAGAAATCGCTATTAGACGGTGCAACTCCTTTCTTTCGCCCCTCAATCTAGCTTTCCGACCTGCTCGATGCTTCTTTTTGTTCCGCTTACGTTCAATTTCAACCGCAGGTGCTGGTCGCTTCTGTCTTCTTAAGTACTCCTCCACAGTCAACTTCTTCGGACCTATCTCGTGAATTGGTGCTGGAGTGTATGCAGGTGCTTCAACAATCACATTCGCCTCTAGCTGATATTCTTCTTCTCGATTTCCTTGCAGTTCTTCCTCTGCTCGGGTCAACAACTCCTAAAATCTCCTATTCAGCATCTCCATTTAGGCTGAGTCGAATAAAGCCTCCATAATTGTCCTTTAGTTTGCAGGATCGCTATATTGGGTTATTAAATTATGTATGGAAAATTAAATTAAAGAATTTACCTTGGTGTCGTCTAGCCCGAATAAATCTGGGCAAATTGGACTTGCACCGAAGCGTAGCTTCTATGCAGCAAATGAAACCTAAGTTTGGCTGAAATTTCCAGCCAAAGTGTATCGACCAAAAAGTATAAACTCTCGTATTAAAATAGTACCAGCCAAATGATGGCCGAATTTTTATTATAACGCGGGTCAGTACTTTCTGATCCGGGATTAACAATTTCAATTCTTTATATACTAGTTCTTAAACTTAAAATCTATAACATACAAAATGTGTGGTCTCATGACCCATAATTTACTTCACATGCATGTTATACAATACATTGATGTATTCAATGGATCGTACAAGTGCATGCATTCATCGCCTACTATCTAGGTCGTAAATCAAGTACATGCGATCGACCTTAAGCAAACATATGGGATTTGTTTTTATCTACTTCCATGAATGCGGAAGAAAGTAAAAGCGAAAGCAAAACATTGAACGGTGTCGTCTTACACATGCTTTCGTTCTGATTAATTTATGTTGGATTGTTTTTAAATGAAGAATGTAATGAATTATTGTTCTTGGTAAGTATAGGAATTAATGGTAAGTATAATAATAATCATGAATCATTACAGAATGATGTTGAACTTTACGTATAATGGCAAGGTTCAATCTTTACATTGAATAAAAAATTTTGTTTCTATCTGAAAATTTTATGTGTCTTTTAGCTTTACTTTCCCAGGCTTAAAACGGATAACTCTATATATTTGACTTGTATCCATTTCAAAGGCTGATGGTCCGTATTTAGTGTGAATTCCTTTCCGTAAATATACCTCCTTGCTTAATACCCCAGACAATTGCAAGTAGCTCCTCCTTTACGATTGCTTAATTTTTCTGGTGCTCGTTTAGTGTCCTGCTAGCGTACCATATAGGATGTCCATTCTGTGAAAGAATTGTTCCGACTGCGTAGTTTGATGCGTCAGTTGTGACTTCAAATTCCTTATCCATTTCTGCATACTTGAGAACAGGTGGGTTAATCAAGGACTTTTTCAATGCTTCAAACACGTTTCTATATTCGGAATCATTAATGTCAATTTTTGCGCCAATTTTCAAACATTTAGTGAAAGGTAGAGCCATTTCCCGTAATCCTTAATAAACGGATAGTACCCTGTAATTCCCAAAAATGATTTAATTTCCTTTTGTATTCTTAGAATATCCACTTCTAATATTTTCTTGAAAAGTTTTGGGTAAGGTTTAATACCTTTATCTGTAAGTAAATGACCCAGAAATTCCGATTCTTTTCTGAGAAAATTGCATTTATCAGTTTGTAATTTCAGGCCATTCTCCTTTAATTTTTTTAGGACTTTTGTGAGAATTGTAATATGTTCTTCTAGGGATGAAGAGAATACAAGTATATCCTCAAGGTAGACTATGCGAACCTTGTTGATGGGGTTGTCTAGAACTTCGTTCATCATTCTTTGCAAGGGAGCCGGCGCATTTTTAAGGCCAAAGGCATTTGATTGAATTCATAGTGACCATAAGGGGTCGAAAATGCTGTTTTAGCTCTATAATTCTCAGCAACGAGAATTTGATGGAATCCTTTTGCAAGGTTCAACGTTGTAAAATATTTTGCTTCGCCAAGCTTACCAAGAATATTTTCAATATTCGGAATAAGAAACTTGTCTTCAATTGTGTTTTCATTTAGTTTTCTATAATCAATAACAATCCTCCATTCTTTGCTCCTGAGTTGTAAATTTTTTCGGGCACAACCCAAAGAGGAGAGTTAAAGGGTGATTTTGATTTACAGATTATGCCATTTGCCAGCATTTAATTTGACATTCTACTTTCTTTTCCTGAATGTCTTGATACTGATAAATTCAAGAGAAAATAGGTTTATCATCTTTCGTGTAAATTTTATGTACAATTTTGTTTGTTGGTTGGAGAATATCTCCTTCTTTATAAAAAAAATCTTGAAATTTATTTAAAACTTTCATTGATTTAGTTTTTTCTTCATTGTTTAACTGGTCCAAATTTACTGAATAGATTTTACTTTCTTCCAATTGTGTTAACTCGTTACCTAATAGACATGGGAATATAAATGGGATCTCCTTTTCACCCACAAGTATGTATTTTTCCCATATTAACGAGAACACCCAGTGGTTCTAAAATATTGTTACCCAAAAAAACTTCATAATCCTTGTTTTCTAAATTGGCTTCTTTCCAAGTCATATACTTTTTTTATTTAGGATGCTGAAATTAAAGGAGAAGATGGCTTATAATTTCATTATGTAGCTTTACATGGCCTGATATAGTATTTATCTGGCATATTTCCCTCAATAGTTTTCTTTTCAAGTGAGATAATTTACTTGAACCGGCAACGGAAATCGTACTTCCGGTTTCACTAATCGAAATTAAATCTCGCCAATTCATTTTCGATGGTGATATCTACTAAGGGTAAGTTTCTGGAAATAGGTCTTCGCAAAAACCCTGGTTTGCAGACATCTGGTTATCGTTTTGGTTATAATTATTTTCTAAATCTTGAATTTGTCTCCTACTCGTATTATTTTCTTCGGTGCTATTAACTTCCATCGGCTCATATCTTCTGGAATTGTTAGATCTTTTATCATTTCTGTTATTATTGTTGTTATTATTAGCATTATTATTATTTCTGCTAATATTCCTGTTAATTCTATTATTAGCTAAATTTCTATTATGGTTTTGTTAATTAGAAATGCCAAAATACTCCTCATTATATCTCCTATTTGGTTGGAAATTATTATGTAGAGAGCTATGGTTTTGAGGGTTCACGTTTTGGAAAAAAATGCGCAACATAAGGGTTTACGTGATTATCATTTTTATTTCTTTTATGGCCATTATTGTTTCTACTCACGTTTTGGTATCGAGGGTTATTCACCATATTTTGCCGGAACAGGTACAAATACGACTCCGTGAGGTTTGTTGCTTCTGTGTTGAAAAGTGCCACGTACATAATTTGAGGAATTTTTTGTTTAAATATAATATTTATAATTTCAGGTATTGAAATTTTGTTATATACATTATTTTGCTCAGAAATACATTTATTTATTTATTATTATTCGGTCTACGGATTACAATATCTTACAGACTATACAAAAATATCATAACTGATACATAAATTAATTAAACAAAGTAAACAGATTTATTTTAAAACGGTATTCGTTTAAATTAAAATCAAGATCTTTTGCAAAGTTATTACAAAGATGAATGAATCTATTGATAGGCTCATTAGCCGCATAATTAGTTTTATGAATTTTAATGTCGAACAGTCTATTAGTCCTCAGTGATCTAGGAGGCTCATAAAAAACGAAACGATCTCGTAATTCACTACAATTTATTTTACCTGAAAGAATATTATAGACGAATAATAGAGAATAAGAGGTTCGTCCAGCAGTTTAAGATTGCAAACCAAGAAGCTTACGTCGAGCATCATAAGCTGGGAGATCATTGGGCCAATACATCTTTTTACGAGCGTATCTAGTTAAATCCCGTTGAACTCGTTCAATCCGATTCGAATATTCAACATAAAAAGGGTTCCAAATGATGGAACAATATTCAATGACGCTGCGAACCAATGCTACATAAAGTGATTTGATTGTCATTGGGTCCTTAAAATTTTGCGTGTTTCTCTTAATGAACCCGATCATAGCATAAGATTTCGAAATAATATAATCAACGTGAAAGTTAAAACTAAAATTAGAGTGGAATAATACACCTAAGTCTTTCATTTCTTACTTGCGTATTAATGCGTTTTCGTGGAGCATGTCATTATAGGAAATAGCCTTTATGCTTTTAGAAAATGTTGCAGAAGAGCACTTGTTGAAATTTAGAGTGAGATTATTAAGAGTACACCAATCAAGGAAACGCGTTACGTCAATCTGAAGTTTGTGGCAATCAGATGATTGTGCAATTTTAAGGAAGAGTTTCACATCATCAGCAAACATTAAACTTTTGGAGAACTTAAAACATTTTGGTAAATCATTAATGAAAATCAAAAAAAGGAGCGGCCCACAATGTGTGCCTTGAGGAATGCCAGAGGTGGCATCTATCAAAATCTCAGAAGTTGTTTTACCTATTTTCACGACAAGTTTTCTATTAACTAAAAAGCTTTTTATAAACCTGAGCCAAACATCAGACAAGCCCAATTTACTTAATTTTAAAATTAGAATATTGTGATCAACTTTATCAAAGGCTTTGGAGAAATCAGTAAAGACAACGTCTAATTGCATATAGCATTCTAATGCATCAACAATGTCACCTGAGATTAATGCCAAATTAGTATAAGTTGACTTTCCCGGCAAGAATCCATGTTGGCAGTCACATATTGCATTTTTAACGTGATCAAATAATTTGTTCTTAATTATATGATCAAATAATTTCGGAAAAGTACATTGTTTGACAATGGCTCTATAATTAGTTAAGATATTACGGTCACCAGATTTGAAAATCGGAATAAGATAACAAGTTTTCCAAGACTCTAAGAAAATACCTGATTTAAAGCAAAGATTGAACAGAAAAGCAATGGGCTTAACTATAACGTCAGCACAACGTTTAAAAAATATTGGGGGGAAGTCACCACGTTCAAACTTAAAACTAGGTTTTAAATTTGATATAGCGCAAAGTACATCCTCAGTAGAAACATCAACATTGTCTAAGATACCGACAATAGGATAGCTATTGAATTAGTGGAAGACAACGCATCATAGTTTTCATAGACAGTCTGAAAAAACCTAGCAAAAAGATTACATGACTCAACTGAATTATTAGACTTGTCGCCATTAAACTCCATGCTCGACAGAAATCCATTTGTTTTGAGATTAGAATTGATATAATGCCAAAAAGATGAAGGGTTTGCCTTCAAATTACTCTCAATCTTAAATAAGTACTGATTGTATAGAAAATTGTGTACATAATCGAATTCGTTTCGTTTTTGAAAAAAGTATAATCTATCTTCCTCAGAGTTTGATCTTTTAAATTCTTTGAATGCTTTGTTTTTTACATTTTTTAAGCTGGCTAAATGTGAATTAAACCAAGGAGGTTTATTCCTTAATACCTTATGTTTTTTAGGGACAAAATTAGAAATGGCATGAGAGAGCTTATCGCAAATAAATTTGTAGGCATCAGATGGGTCGTTGTAAGCATCATTTGGGTCATCGAATGAATCTAAACCCGACCAGTCAACGGTTTTAAACATTTCAATAATCTTTTCAAACTTTACTTTTGAAAAATCAAGTTGATCAAAAATATCACCATCGCTAGTTTCATCTAATTTATAAAATTCGAATTTTACTGTGAGTGCTGTGTGATGCATACTATTATTGAATATTGGTGATAAGTTGCGCTCGCAAGAACATTTTAAATCATTTGTAATATATATTAAATCCAAGATTCTATTTAAGTCAGTCTTGTGGAAGCCGTGCATCATTGCGGACATTCGGAAGTCAAATTCGTGAATTAGTGAGTGAGTTCATATAAGCAGTGATTATATAGTTAGTGTATAAACAGTGAAAGTGCGAACAGGAGGGAAGATTTCCAAATACCAGGAAAAGAACAAGCTGGCAAAAAGGCACGGATTCTTCTGGGTGAGTGATATTTGCTTTCATTGTTTACGAGAGCGTGTTGTTTTAATTATTGTTATTGATCCGAACAAACATTGTAAAAATAGTTGGATAGGTTTCTTAGTGTGTGAGTTTAGTTTGGGTGGATTGTGGATATGACAGACATATCCACAATGGACAAAGATCAGCAGATCGCTCTGCTGATTGGACAATTGCAAGCTTCGCAAGCTGTGCAGGCACAGCTTAACGAAGTCATAGAGCAGTTGAGGCAGGCTCAACAGCAATTGTTAGAGGTTAACTCGGAGTTGGCAGAACAACGCCGAGTTAACAAAGAGCTCATGGAGCAATTGAAGGATTTGGCGCTGGCTGAATCGAAAAAGAAAACTAAAAACAAAAACAAAAAGAGAAAAGTGGAGTCTTCATCTTCCTCATCAGAGGGCCCGCCTCCTCCTTCTTCAGAAGAAGAAGCGATGGAAGAGGAAGCAATCCTAGAAGAGGAAGAAAATGAGTCGATGCAGGAAGACTCTGCTGAGGAGGATGAGGAATTTCCTGCTCTGCCACCGCCGGGTCCCTCAATGGCTCTTCCAGAGCTTGCCATCCCACCAAAAAAGAAGACCACCCCCACAGCGCCCACCACATCCAAATCCCCAGACGACGACAAAAAAACGGACAACGGTACCTGTCATCCTCCGAGAGCCTGAAAAGTGGACCCAGGTCCTAAAGGACATGAAAGACCTCGGAATAAAACATGAATCCGCCAAAAAGGTCTACTTAGGGATCCAGATAGTCCCAGAGACACCACAAGACCACAGAAAACTCACAAGACACTTGACGGAAATGACGATACAATACCATACGTATATCCTTCCTGAAGAAAGGAATCTAAATGAGGTAATCAGGGGTCTGTATGGACTGTCGATTGATGACATCAAAGAAGATCTGGAGAGCCAGGGATTTCACCCCATTGAAATCCACTATATTAAGTTACGAGATGGGCCATCCAGGTTGGTGAAGGTCCTCCTTCCCAAAAGCGAGACTGACATATACAATATAAGGGCAATATGTCACCTCATATGCACTGTTGAAGCGCAACGCCCCCGTACAGGACAAATTATGTGCCACAACTGTCAGCAGTTTGGACACTCCTCCAGAAATTGTCACGCTCAGGCCCGTTGTATTAAATGCGATGGGCACCACCATTTTTCCAAATGCGTTAAAAAAGCAGAGGAAAAGCCGAAATGTGTGAACTGTGGTGGAGAACATCCAGCCAACTATGGTGGATGTCCTCGGAACCCAGTGAATGTCAGGAAATCGTTCGCACAAGTTGCAGCTGCTAATAACAACAAAACCACCACAACATCTACACAACAACAAAATAAACACACACAAAAACAAAAACAAGCAAACACTCCACTAAACACAAATAACAACATGGACACACTCTTTGTCACCATGCAAACACAATTCCAAACCATGATGCAAGACATGATGGCGAAAATGATCCAGGGAATGTTTGCATCACAAAACAGTTTCAACAGCACACTGACAAAGAAACAATAATGAGCTTTATGGATCATTTAACCATTCTCACATGGAATGCAAATTCCCTGCTTCATAAGACTGGTGAGTTGACTCAACTTATATTTGATTATAAGTTTGACATCATTCTCATCCAGGAGATCTTTCTGAAGCCTGGAAACCGCCTACGCTTCCCTAACTATTTTCTGTACAGAAATGACAGAACAACAGGCAGAGGAGGTGGAACGGCCATTCTTGTGAGAAGGAATGTGAACCATAATCTCGTATTGACACCGACATTACAAACACTAGAAGCCACTGCAATTCAAGTGCGGACGGATTCTTTTGAATTCATGGTAGTCTCGGTATACAGCCACCCGAAGGCAGCTACGCTCATTGAAGATATTAAAAAACTCCTGGACTTTCAGGGTCCCATACTCCTTGCCGGAGACTTCAATGCCTATCACCGAAGCTGGGGAGCTGTGAGAAGCAATCGTGCTGGGACTGAGTTAAACCGATTCATCACAGATAATCCACTAAGCCTGCATATCCCCAACGAACCAACACATTACGGCTACCGAAATAGTTATCCTCTCGATATTGGTATACCACGTACCTTTGAACACGATGTACGCATCGAAGTCCTCGACGAACTTTCATCCGATCACAAACCGGTTCTCTTCTTAATAGGAGGAATATACATAGACGAACCTCTACAAGTAAAGAAGAAAACTGATTGGCAAGCTTTCCAAGTCGCACTGGCTAAAGAAACCACTATTCAAACGCCTGAAATAGCCAGCGATACAGAAAAAGTGAAAGAAGAAATCCAAGACAAAATAATACAGGCAAAAGAGGACAACACAGTCACAACTCTGACAAGGGTGACAAACCTCTATGAACTCCCTAATGACATCAAAAATTTAATAAGGAGGAGGAATCGAGTTCGAAGAAGGGCTAGGAACACAGGTGATCCTAGATTACGCCAGGAAGCAAATCGAATTACGAACAAAATACGTGATCGGATATCAAAATTCCGCAATGAACAATGGGAGAGCTTCTTGCAAAGTCTGGAGCCTGGGAGCGATGCTTTCTGGAGGGTTTCCAAATATTTTCGTATTAAAAACAAACTTATAATACCACCAATTCACGGCCCTTACGGTATCAAATTCGACAGTTCTGGTAAGGCGGAGGCCTTCGCAGATACTCTAGAACAACAGTTCTGTGAAAATTCATCTGACGAGGAGGACCTTGACGAACACGAAGACCACGTCAATCGGTTGACCAACAGGCTCATGAGGTCAGACATTACAGACTCCGATCTAATACAAAGCACCTGTCTTCAAGAGGTTAAAGACATCATACAAGTACTGAACAGACGGAAAGCACCGGGATTTGATTTAATATCAAACACCATGTTAAAATGGCTCCCGGATAATATTCTCGATGCAATAGCAGCGATAATTAACGAAATTTTCCGCTTGCGAAAATACCCCAAAATATGGAAATCGGCAATAGTTATTGTTCTTCCAAAACCTGGTAAAAACCTCATGTTCCCACAAAACTGACGACCCATTAGCCTATTATCCTCTCTGTCGAAAATAGTAGAGCGGGTGCTACTAAATCGACTAACTGAGGTTGTTACCGAAAAAGAAATACTTCCAGAAGAACAATTTGGCTTCAAGCCATTACACTCCACAGAACTCCAGCTTACTAGGGTGGTCCAACACATCAGAATAGGGCTAAACCGCAGGAAATCAACGGGTTTGGTTATGTTTGACATAGCCAAAGCCTTCGATAAAGTCTGGCATGCAGGACTTATTTACAAAATGCATGAATCCCAAATGCCACTGCAGCTCATCCAAATCATTGGCTCCTTTCTAAAAGGCAGATCATTTCGTGTCAAAATTAACAACCACCTCTCAACCATGCGGCCAATTCAAGCTGGAGTCCCACAAGGATCACCCATCTTCCCCATACTATACAACATCTTTACTGCAGACCTACCTCGGCTGCCTTTGAATGTCCACAAGTCCCTATATGCCGACGATACCTGTGTTTTATACTCATCCAGACAAGCAAGAGTCATCACCACCAAACTGCAACTCTCCATAGACATACTTTTGAAGTATTTTCGCAAGTGGAAGATCAAGTTAAACTCAGACAAGACCCAGGCATTATTTATAACAAGAAAAAGACAACAACAACCGAAAACTTTGACTGTAGAAAACGAAAATATTGCCTGGTCAAGAACAGCCAAATACTTAGGACTGACATTCGACAACAAACTCTCCTGGACCGACTACATACGCAACAAACGAGGACATTGCTACAATGTACTATCCCAAATCTTTCCACTCCTTAAGGCCAAGAAACTCAACATCAAGAACCGTCTGCTGATCTACAAACAAATAATACGACCGACGCTACTATATGGTAGTACAGCCTTCTACCAGACGACAGAGACCAACAAAAAGGTACTACAATCCATCCAAAACAAAAGCATTCGGCAAATTTTCGGAATCCCATGGTATGTTAGAAATACGGACATATACAAAGACCTTAGAATAGAACCTGTTGACATATTCGTAAGTGACAAAGCACTCAAACTGCTCGACAAAGTGGACAACCATCCTAACACTACCCTGGGTATCCTAAAACGCAAAGCACTACCAAAAGAAACTTACCCAACTATCCGCGCTAACTTCAAGAAAAATTTAATTGACAGTAATTAGAATAGCACAATCTCGTCAATAATGGTGGGCAAATTATTGCTCACAGATAGAAGGGAGCTAGGGTGCTAAATCGCACCAGCTCCAAGGAAAACGAATCCAAGGGGATCTATTTAAGTCATTTATAGTACTATTGATCTGCTGAAAATCATTAGATAAGAAATAGCCCATTACCATGGATTCAATATCTGATTTAATATTTAGAGGCAATAAAATTCCATCATCATGAGCCCATAATACATTACCTAAATTAAAGTCCCCAAGAACAATACAATGAATATTTATATCTAATGAATTAACTATAAACTCTAAGTTATCCAAATGATTTTTGTATACACTTATATGACTATTTGGAGGAATATAAGAAACACAAACAATTACGGCATGCTTTTCATTGAAATTTAGGCGAACGCAAAGTTGTTCAACGGTAGCATTATTTATATGTAGCTGAACGATTGAACTATTGAGACCAGCTCCCACGGCAATTTAAACTGCGGACGTTATTATGAAGAAGAATACCGGAGTCTACTGGTATTGCGATAACTGTCGCAAATATAATATTGCTGCCTACGTTACCCGACTTCAAAAAGCGAAAGCAACTGTCGACACGTTTTCATCCTCCGTTACAAAAATGAAAGACATGCTGGCAAATGCAGAAGAGGAAATAGCGCAACTTTTAGCGGCTGATGATGTGGAACAACAGCCACTTTTGCCTCTGAATCGCAGCCTTTCAAACCCATTATCATTATCGGGTTCGTATGTTAATGTGGATTCCGCCAAGACTAGAGACTTTTGTAACTCTCCAATTGCCGCATGTGTCCAATCTTCTTCGACAACACGTACAACGAGAAGCAAATCGAACCCGCCAGTCAAAAATGGAAATAATCAATCCATGCCAGTCACTAATTGTCTTGTTCAAAGCGGAATGAACCAAACATCATTTCAACACCATTTGCTTAGCGCCAATTACAATTCAAAGGAGAACCTTCTGCAAGCTCCCAATATTTCACTAGCAAACGCAGAACAAACGTTTCCTTGCTCATCGAACTCTACATCAAACTTACGTTCTAGTCTCTCGTCAAGAGTGGTGTCACCTCCGCTTCAAATACTTATATCGCGTCTTGCTTTTGATACTCCCGTATCTGAAATTACAGGGTAAAATGTGTCGCAACTAGGTTGCTCTCCGCAGTATTTGCATTGCAAGAAGTTAACGCAAGATAGCCAAACAAATCGTATCGTGGATTCATTTAAAATTACGGTTTCATCTGATATGCAGATTTTGCTTAGCTCTGACTTTTGGCCTCTGGGAATTCTTGTGAAACGTTTCGAACGCCAGTCGCGGAAAAATTTTCGGTCGTCCAGCAGACCTCAAGCGAGAACCTAAATAACCATACTTTTAGTAATTACGTTAATTTTTATTATCAAAATGTCAGAGGTACAAGAACAAAGCTGGACACAATCAACCTTGCAGCCCTTCTGGCTAATGATGTCATCATAGGCTTAACCGAAATCTGGCTTAGTGACGAGATCGTGGACAAAAAAATCTTTCCTCAACACGTTATTTTTAGATATGACCGGGATCGATCTACTTCCGGTAAACGGGATGGGATACATTCCCTGTAGAACTCACTTAAGATCGTATGAAATCCTTTTTAGTGAACTATCGAGCTTTATAGTTAATGCTAGCTCCTCCTCGCAGTTTTTAATCTGTAGGGACTTCAATATGCCTCTCGTTAACTGGGATGCAGAAGCTAAAGCCATTGCTTCTTCTGATGACCTTTCTATAGCCTTATCCTCGTTTTTATCCCTCTGTAGCCTGAAACAATTAAACTATGTAATGAATGCTTCCAAACGCATTCTTGACCTAATTTCCTCTAACAACCCTGCTGCAGATCCTGTTTTCTCTGCTGCTTCTCCTTATGTTAAGCCGGACCCTCAGCATCCTCCTTTAGAGATCCGATTATCATTGGATCCCATACAATGCAAGCCTAAAGAGAAACCAAATCGATTTAACTTCTTCAAGGCTAACTACGAGGCTTAGCTGCTGATTTTGACGTCATTAACTGGCAAGCCACCCTCAATCTAGACAACCCCAACCTCGCAACACAGCAATTCTATGCAGTGCTTAACATCATTATCCCACTGCATACACCGACCACACGACCACGCAAAAATCTTCCTTTGTGGTTTACGAGAGAAGTTGAATCTGCTTTGTCTTTGAATGACTCAGCCAGAAAACGCTACTTGCGTTCGAGATCAGAACTGGACCTCTCCAAATTTTGCCACCTACGTACTTATGCAAAAAAGTGTGTAAATCCACAAAGTTATCTTATTTGAGAACAATTGAAGCATCATTTGCTAATAACCCTAAATCCTTCTGGTCTTATGTCAACTCTTTCAAAGACTCGCGTCGGCATATCAATGCATTGTCATACCAGAACCACTTAGTCTACAATGACCAGGCTATATGTGACATGTTTGCTGACTATTTCTCCGCCGTCTATAGCTCCCCAACCTCTGCTTCTGATGAAAACCCTCAATCCACTCCAGACTTAATTGTTGATTTACACACTAAACCCTTAGAGGTCGCTGAGGTAATTCAGTCCCTGAATTCTAGCAGCCCAGTCGGCCCTGATGGAATCCCTAACATTTTTATCAAATCCCTCTCTTCATATTTAGGTATTCCCCTCGCCCATATCTTTAATTCAAGTCTCGAAAAGGCTACTTTTCCAGACGTTTGGAAATGTGCAAATATCCTCCCCATCCATAAAGCGGGTGACCACTCCCAGGCCTCTAATTACAGACCCATTTCACTACTATCGTGCTTTGGAAAAATCCTGGAACGCATTGTTCACTTTAAACTTTATAATGTTTTGCACCCCAACTTATCCGAAAATCAACATGGATTTGTAAAAGGACGTTCTACCGTAACCAACATAGGGGAATTTATCAACACCGTTGCAATCACCCTTGACTTAGGAGGTCAAGTTGATGTGATCTACACTGATTTTGCGAAAGCATTCGATGGTGTGGATCACAACATCCTGATCAACAAGCTCCGCCGTTTCGGCATTCAGGGATCTCTTCTTTCCTGGATTCACTCCTTTCTTTTTCATCGTTCCTGCACGGTTATCTGCAATGGATCTTTGTCACAATCTTTCGTCCCAACCTCTGCTGTTCCACAGGGATCAATTTTAAGTCCTCTTCTTTTCAACCTCTTTATTAATGATCTCCCAGCTATCTTCACATCCAACCCCCTTCTATATGCTGATGATCTGAAGATATTTCGAGTCATCAATTCAATTCAGGATTGCCAAGCTCTTCAGGATGACTTAAACTTTTTGTCCTCTTGGTGTAATAGAAATCGACTTCAACTTAACATATCTAAGTGCTTTTCCATGACCTTTACCAATAAAACTTACCCAATTCAATTTTTATACTCTATCGAAAGCTCAGTTCTCGTTTCGGTTGAGAGTTTCAAGGATTTAGCTGTGACATTTGATTCTCAGTTGAAATTCAATGTTCAAATTTTGGAAATAACCAAGAAAGCTTCTCGGATCGCATCATGTTGGCTCGCCCAATTCTTGAATATGCATGCCAGATATGGTTCCCACGTCTTAATTATCTCATGGTGGCGGTTGAATCTGTGCAGCGTAGGTTCTCCCGCACACTTTTATACAAATACAACATCCCGTATCGCCCTTATGACGATCGCCTGAATTTCCTTGGTCTACTTTCACTGCAGGTAAGGAGGCAATTCCTGGATCAATGCTTCTTATTTAAATTATCGAGAGGCATGTTATCGTCGAAATTATACAACGCCATTAGCATACGTCCCCCTTCTCGCACTAGGTCGTCGCAATACTACGCTATACCGTTTGCCAGAACCGTAACTTACAGTCACTCACCGATGGTTCGTATGGTAGGAGACCATCTTAATCTCCAGCTTAGTCCTTCTTCTGGCTCATTTGAATCATTTAAAAACATGCTGCGGAGAGTACTCTACAAGCAATAAATTTTTTTGTCGTCAATTTCCGTCACTACTTAATTGTTAACTTTAGATTAATTCTTACATGTTATATATATTTTAACCTTAACACGTAATCTATTAGTTCTATTTTATAATTGGGATTATTTATTCTGTAAAATAGTGATGAAGTAAATAAATAAATAAATAAATAAATAAAACACCTCCACCTCTCACGAGTCCAGTAGCAAGTGGGCAACGATCGCAACGATAGACATGGTAATAACTACTAAAAATTTCTGCAGTCGAAATACTATCGTGAAGCCATGTTTCGGTCAGAACAATAATATCACATTCACGCAGATGCAAAGCGTGTAATAACTGCGATGTTTTTGTTCGAAAACCACCAGCATTTTGATAGTAGATGGAGTAGGTCCTCAGTGAAGATAAAGCCGTGACTTCAATATTGTTCATAGCAGATGTCGAAAAATTTGAAGAGATAATTATTTGTTTTTTGGGCGAAGAGAACGCTTTATTGTTTCTGGTTGAAGTGATGTCTGAGGAAGATCCAGCCCAGGTTGGGGAGAGTGCAATAAAGTCTCTTCCGTATGTTGTGGAGGAAGAGTCGTTGGAGATTTCTCTACGTTTTTTGGCTTATCATATGTGATAAACAGACTCAATTTTACAAACATTGCTATATAAAGAAGATGGCACACCTAGCTTGAAGTTGATGAACCGTAGATTCGAAATGATCGCATCTTTTTTAATGAGCTTGTAGCAAGTAAGCATATTTGCATTTACGTTAAGTTTGTTGGCTACGTAATTACGAATAGCATCCGGTACAGTTTGGATACTAAATTTAGATACATGCAAGTATTTCATTGTATGCACCACATTAAGAGTATCGCAATCTGCCGCAGTACCGAAAATGTTCTTACTCTTATTTATGGATCGGATTTTTGGTTTTTTGCCAACTGTTGTCCAATTTTCTGCAGTAAATCTTTCGCCGATAGTATCTACAACCTGCTCTATATCGTTCTCAGGAATGGCAGATGTGGCAGTAATCGGTAACGATAAGTTTGATGGACTATCAACTACATTAGTAGGCACACTCTTCATTCCTCTCTTGCGTTTTTGAGCATATCATTTTTTAATTTTGATAGATAATGATAAACATCACTTATAGGTCTATTAGATGAAGCTTGTGATGCTTTCTCAATCAGCGGCTCATACGATTCTCAGGTTTTGAAAACATTCCGGAGAAGTTCCCTCGCCAGTGTCCAATTCTTTTGATTGATGGGTATGTTTTCAACGATTTCCGCTGCATATCCACATATTTTTGGAAAAATATAGAAACTTTCTACAAAACTTCGGTCTTGCTGGTTTTCAATAGCATCATATACTAAGTCGACTTGACTTGTCTGACAAACGTTGTAACATCTTCGTCTCCGGTAAAGGCTCTAACTGTGGCCATCACTCGAGCTTTCGTTTCAGCTGTGGCATTTGGGTTTGCTTGTTGTTTGATGTTATTTAATTGTAGGTGGATTGCTTTCATCTTGACTTTTTATTCAAAAAGGTTAAATATCACTTCTTATTTCCAATTAGCACTTCTGATCTTGTTATTTGATTCTCCAGGAATATGATTTTCGTATTTAATTATTTATTTTCAAAATCACTTTATTTCACTTGGTTGGTTATTAAAGGGGGTATGCTGCCGATTTTTTTGCATCTGAGTTGTGCAGGCTACTTAGGTTATTATTTTATTTTGGTTTGAAAGTTATCCTCTGTCGAAACCTCCAGAGAAGTAACTTGCACTCGAATTTTTTAATATTGTTGATTTGAGCTCAATTCGTTAAAAATTCATGTTCACTATCACTTTCAGTTAAGTCCGTGCGATTTCGGCGGTAACCTTCCGGTCGATTTCTACTGCACTTCTAATAACTGACGCGACGTGTATTGAAACTTTCTTTTTCGGTCTCCAGTTTTTGGAAAAATCGTGAAAAAAAAATTTTCCATTTCTTTGAGTCTACGTACCGACTGCGCCACTTAAGTGAGATCCTAGGCCGTTGTCCAAAAAAAAAAAATTAAAACGCGAGATTTAAAGTTTTGAAGGAACAACTTTATACATTGAATATTAACTTAAGACTAACTTGACATTGATATGATTCGTTTCCATTACACTTCTTCATACAAAGGGAATGTTGCTTATCTGCTAAAAGGAACCAATATACACCAAACATCAATAATTGAACGGATGCATGGGATTTAATTAAAATCATATCTCAACATTCCCAAGGATTCGTTCGCACGAATTTTAATTCAATACTTTCTTTATATTATATACTTCGGTGGCATCTTGAGATGCACAAGTGCAGTGGCTCTGACGTCACTTCTAGATATATATATATATATATATATATATATATATATATATATATATATATATATATATATACTCGTATATATATATATATATATATATATATATATATATATATATATATACATATATATTAATGTCAACAAACATACAGACAAAAGAAAAAATGAGATAGAATGAAAAACCCACTAAAATAGTTTATGCATGTTGCTTGCAAAAGACTCTAATGAGTTATGTGTATGAATTGACCCCTTCGGACCTGAATTAATGGTACCGGTGGGAAAAAATATTTCGTGATTATTTTTACATTATAAGGGCGAAAGCAAGACATTTTTGATAAAAATTCAAATTTTCATTTTGTATTTTATCAAAAATTGGATTGTCCACTGAAATGGACAGTGAGTTCTAAGTGTTGATATTTATTATAAAGTATACAGAATGGAAAGTTATTATTCATGCTATAAGATAAATGTTTTTAAAGAAAATAGTACCTCTTTTGCTATAAAGATTTATTTCAAAAAGTTATTTATACTTAGAAAATAAGAATTATTTACATTATTAAATTTTTTGGTGGAAACTTCGAAAACAATTCCTGGTATTAGTGAAACAAAGGTGTATTTCACATTTTAGGTAAATGACATGTGTTTTCCCTCTTGAAATTTGCAGTGCAAGAAAATATTTTAAGGTTTTTAAGGGGTGTCTCCCTATACAGGGGTTGGCATACAATTTTTTTTATTTCTGTAGCCCTCTAGCAGCCAAGATTCTCAACAGATTCCGTTGAAACTTGAAATTATAAGTTATTAAGGCAAGTTAATTTAATTTAATTATGCAAATCGAATGACAAATAAAAAAGTCGAAAATTTACAGCTTAATATTTTTAGCAGCCGATTTCAATAAAAATCGAAATGACGGCACTCATAGTTCAGAAAAAAATTGAAAATAATTATATTAATGGCAACGCAAGCGCTGATTAAACTTTTATGGAAATCTTTTGAAATTAACTATTCGAGCTATTTAAGCCTTTGTGTGGTTACCACTGTGAACTGTGTAAACAGCAAATGTGAGAAGGGCGAAACCGGTATTTGTATGTTTACAACAATTTTTTATCCGCGGATTTTCAATATATAATCCATACGTGTGCAACTCAATTTAATTAGCAAAATATTTGCGCCCCGATAAAAGGTCTCTGAAAACGAACGTGGCCAGATTTTTTTTAATGTTGATAAATACCCAAGTGGTACTACGAAAATTGCAGAAAGAAGTTTAGTAGTAGGCAAGCCAAATTCTTTTTCGAAACTTTACGCTACAAACAAGAAATTTACCTTTCCGGCTAGTGCTACCAACGGGGATTTTTTTCTTTTTGATAGTAGATTCACATATGCAGCTGATGCACCATATTTCAAAACATCATCTTTATCTAAATTTTTAGAAGTACCTTGATAAATTATGAAATCGTAAACAAGTCCACTTTTACCACAAATCATAAATATTTTTATCCCCCAGGGCGCTGGCTTCCCTTTCACATATTGTTTGATTTCGAGTTTGCCACAAAAAGGAACGATTTGCTCATCAACGCTTAGAATTTGCTCCAAGTTGAGCTCCAGACATCGTTTTCTGATAGAATCGTATAACGGTCGAACTTTGATGAGACGATCTGTATTATTATGAGGAATAGAAGAATTGTCAATAACGTGTAAATTGTTCATCAACTGTAAGAAACGATCTCTAGTCATATTCTCTAAAAAGACTTTCATATCCAAGCTTGTATCCCAGTATAAACGAATTGGTGGAAACTTTAGATTTCCCATAATTATATGCAAAGTAAACAATACTTTTATTTCAACTGCATTGCATGGCTTGAAATTACGTACTTCTTTTGATATAGCGTATAAATTCGTATTGAAGACAAATTCATCTGTAAGAGAGGCTGGTATGTATTCCGAGAAATACTCAATTGGCGCAAGCGGAGCTACTTTTTGTGAAGACAATGGAGCAGACCAAATAAATTGTGGAGTTTCGAATTCAAAATCTCTCCGCCAAATAATGTCCGATTTACGCTTATGATGCGCTTTGCTTTTCTGAGACCTTGGTTCCTCTATAGAGTCAACTTGAATGTGATTATCAGCCACAAAAGATTCATAAGGGTGTATAATTTCACTACCCACTCGAGGTCTTGGAGCTAATACAGCCTGTGTGATCTCCTCATCACTTTCTTCATCTATTTCAGATATGAATCCATTTTGCAGGATCTTGAGTATATTTCCAACATCCTGGGGTTTCGATAAATTAAATCCTAAAACGGCAAAAACAGGATATTTTACATTATGTATGACTTACTACCAATGTTATCTTATTTTCCGCCAACGTGCTTATGTCAACTATGAAGACCTAATGTCCATTGAAATGGACACATACATAAACTAGAAATATTCGTTCAAATTTTATCTTATATGAATTATAAATCAAACTTATGCAAAACTCAACAACTGTATAATGATATAAATATATTTCTTGCACGTGTACACGCTAAGCTAAAAGAAATTAAAAACAAACTGCCCTTACTTTCTTGGTGACGTTCCATGACGAATGTCAGCACTTGACTTGTCATTCTGACGCATCCCCATTATACGTCTAAACTATTTTTTGACAGAATATGATTGTAGGAATGTCCAAAACATGGTGAGCCGTTAATAATTCAAATTTGATAAGACATACTCATAATAATCCTGTTATAAACTTATGTCCATTAAAATGGACACCAGGAACGAAGGGGTTAAATGGATATCCTCTGGTTTATGGTTATCTAATTAACATTCTGCATCTGGTTTATCTTCTGATTTCGAATTGTTGGACTCTAATAAGCTAAAATTTACTTCATATTTAAACGAAAGCTTTGTAATTTTATTCTGAATCGACGTCAATTATTTCTCTTAAGATCATTATTTTATTACATTTTGATAGTCTCATATGTACCTCCCACCATTATTTTAGTAGTATTAGTATAACAATTTTCAATTGAATAAGATTTCATTGTTTTAAGGATCGCTGATTAATTATTACAGTTAGCAGATGATGTCTCTTCCTAATGCTTCACTGAACATGGATTAAATTTAATAGCCTTTTATTTTGTTATTAGTTCAGTGTTGGTTGGGACATGAGGGATTCATCTGATCGATATTTTAGCTATTTAGATCTTTTAGTATGAAATAACTTATAAATTTTTACATTGACCCCCTTCTTATCGATAAAATTTTATTGAAAATTATCTATAATTTAGTGTGACAACTGACTTTTCTGTTCCCCTAACAATAACAGTACCAATCCCTACCCCTGAGAATGAGATGTCACAACAACTGATTGTACTAGTTGAGCTTCTCTTTAGAAGTATGGTGGTTATTATCATCACAACAAATCCTGTGAATTCTTATAATGAGTTCGAAAAAGAAGTGTAGGATGAGAATATATCATGCAATTGCTTATATCACATGTTCTTGTAACATCTTGAGTTAGAGCGTTGAGTCTAAAACTTAAAAGTTTTCTTAAAGCAATTATCCATTTAGAACCCATTAACGCATTGCTAACCTACATGCAAAGTATTGCTCATCAGAATCTTTGCAAAAATGAGACATGTACTGGTATACGAGTATACATACATGAGATTGAGAATTCGAAGGCTTTACACGTGCTTGAACAATTATGTTTCTATGGTACAAGTTCTCCACTTCATTTGTGTTTTATGCTCAATGAAACAATCTCCAAGGACACCAATCATCCCTTAATTCTCGCCCAGCGAAAGTTCAATGAATATAGATATGTATAAGGTACAACGCTGGTAAGACAGGGTACCAACGCACTAAATTCTGAAGAAGTCTCAAAGTTCCAGTTCAATGAGCCAATTATTTTCAGAGTGTTATCAATCGCATACTAATGAGCCATTCCGACACTCTGCATCCAAAGTGGCAAATAAAGAAATGAAAAAGGACTCGGCAAAGAAAAAGCATACGCGTACTATTCCTCTAATGAATGTGACTCCATCAATGACTCCCTGAAATGTGCTGGCAAAACATGACTTGCGTGATAATCTACGGAAATTTTTTATCCTGTCTGCACTTTTGCCTGTTATTGAAAATTCAAGTTTCTCGAACGGTTGAAGCAGGAACAGGAAGAATGCTTGATAAGACTGTGCAATACATTTTTCCTACATTTAACAGGAGCTGATATTCTATTAGGATATGTAACGTATGTATTGTTACAGTCTTTTTAATAGATAGCTTGTACGCTCGGTTGTTAAGGATAACATGATAAACATTGGTTTGTTTTCGGTTAGTAGATACAAGCATGTCATTAGTTCGCATTTGCAGTTCGTTAGATGTTAGGGTTAGTTAACATGCAAAGTTAGATAATTTTGTTCTTGAGTTAGGAAAGCTTAGCTCTACGTTTCGTTCACGTAAAAGTAACAGGTGATGTTAATGGGTGCCGACATGAGGCACATGGGAGTCTTTGTTAATAATTCACATATTCTGGCAAAAATAACAACTTGGTGTAATAATTTTGCTTCTTTATGGGCAGTGCATGACTCGGCGGGAAAAATTGCTCGTTCATTAAAAATTTTGGTAAACGCGAAGAGAAACTTTACTTTGATGACATATGTAAGGTTGCATGAATCATCAGATAGTTAATAAGTACTGGGTTTATTGGCTTTATAATAATTTTTAAGCTATAGTATAATTATGATAAAAAAATCAAATATTGGATAGTCTAAAAAGTATTGAGCCTTTTTTGTGACTAGATGGTGTTCCTTGCCATCGAGCAATACAAATCAGATTGAATCAAACTGACATACGTTTCGAAAGTGACATTCCAGTCTGCAAGTACAATTTTCATTTGGACAGTTTTGTATTTTTTCATTCGCGTCAAAAGTTGTACTCATTTAAAAATGAGTGATATTTCTGTAAAAAAACGATATATTTTACAATATCACTAAAATCAAGGTGGGAATACATCACAGGCTCATGAAAAAATTTGTGGAGACTACAGGCAAGATACTTTATAAAAAGTCATAGCACAGAGATGGTTCGCTCGCTCTCCTTCTGGAAATTTTGATGTCAAAGATGCACTTCGCTCAGGTCGACCAATCACTGAAAAAGTCGATGAAATCTTACAAAAACTTGAAGAAGACCGACACATAAGCAACCATGACATTATTAAGAAGTTGAATATCCATCACTAAACAGTTTTGAAACATTTGCATAAGGCTGGATATACAAAGAAGCTCGACGTTTGGGTGCCGCAAGAATTTTGATGCGAATCATTACGGGCGATGACAAATGGGTAAGATACGAGAATGTCGTTCGAAAAATATCATGGTCAAAAAAGGTGAATAATTACAAACGACTTCAAAACCAGGATTGACATCAAATAAGGTTACGCTGTGTGTATGGTGTTGGAAGGGAATCGTTTATCATGAGGTGCTAGAACCAGGCCAAACACTCAATTTTGCTCTTTACTGTCAGCAATTAACCATATTGTAATAAACAATTCAAAAAAACTGGCCAGAATTGATCAATAGAAAGGGCGTTGTCTTCCATCATGACGATGACAGACCACACACATCTTTGATGACCCGGCAAAATTGACAGAGCTTGGCTGGGAAAGTTTGATGCATCTACCGTATAGTCCAGACCTTGCACCATCAGACTACCATAGTTTCGGTCTCTGCAAAACTTCCGTAATGAAAAGAAGGGACTGTAAAATCATTTGGACAAGTTTTTCGCCGATAAACCACAGAAGTTCTACACAGATGGAATAATGGGTCTGCTCAAAAAATGACCAGAGGTCACAGATAAATAAGTACTCAAATAAAATCCATTTTAAATAGAAGAAATATTCAATCGTAAAATTACAAAAAAAAGACTCAGTACTTTTTCGAATATCCAATATTTTATACTTATATATTATTCTAAGCTAAAACAAGTTAGGTAAACAGATCTACGCTTATGTCAGAAGGGTTTTGTACCCAATTTCTCAGAACTGCAATCAACAGCAACGAATAAAGTCAAGAAATATGTCAAAGAAATGTTCACGTTTAAAAGAAAATCCATTGTTTCTCTTTTTTCAACGGTCGCCATTTTGTTGCAACTATTAAAAATCATTCAAATCATGAATTCCCAAAAAATTATATTATTGATCTTATTTGAAAATTTTAAGAAGATCAAATCAAAATTGCAGTGTCTGGTTCGGTGAAAAATTCATAACATACCTAAATCATTTGTTATTGTTATTGTAATTGGATATCATTCGGTTTTCATCAAACTTGCAGAATATTAGGATACGTATACGATTTTATTGGGGAAAATGTAAAATTCAAAGACCATACTATTATTAACAAAGTTGAGCGAATTTTGACTTCTAAGGTATTTGCTGTTATTGTACTCATGAACATCTACCTCTATGATTTTTTTCAGATTTTTCAGATCACAGGTGTGGCGAGTAGGGGACCCAAATTTGTCGTGTATTTCCCCTCTCTGTGCACCCCTGGTAGCAAAAATTGTCAGTTTGAGACCTGTTTTGAAAAGCTCTAATCAATCTACCTTTGATGAAATTTTTTTTTTTCAGGGGTCACTCCCCTCTATGGGGAGACCCCCCCCCTTAAATACCTTCTAAAATTTTTAATAGCCAAGTTTTGAAGGGAGCAGTACAAAGTTTTATGTTTCTAGCTTAAGTAGTTTCAGAGAAAAGTTGCTGTGACAAACGGACGGATAGACATACAGACGGACAGATAGGTCGCTAATTTAGTAGGGTTTTGTAAAATTATTTTATAAAACCCTAAAAACATATATAATTATTTTGTTGAAAGCTTCAAATGCTTTTAAATCTTAAAGCTCAAACACCATTTGATAACTTATGGGGCAAACACGGATAATAATGAAAGTTATCCATGCGAAAGTATCAAATGATTGTAAAGGATCTCCCAAAGTGAAACAATTTAAATGCTTATGAAACTGTTCCCAGACTAATAGTAGATTATTTTCTTAAAATATCATTTCATAAATTTTGTTCGCAATAGAAGAATTTTCCACGTTTAGTACAAAATAATTTTATTTATACAAAGTTTGCTTATAAATAACACTTGAAGCAACTGCAAGTTTTAGAGGAAAATTAAACAAGTTGGGTAGACAGACCTATGCTCATGTCAGAAGGGTTTTGTACTCAACTTACAAAATGCTGTAACCAGCAACGAATAAAATCAAGAAACACGTCATGTTCGAGGATCATACTATTATTAACAAAGTTGAAAGAATTTTGACTTCTGAGGTATTTGTTAAAGTTATACCCATAAATATCTCGCTTGATAATTTTTTCAGGTTTCTAGGGTCATGGGTGTCCATTCGCGAGGGAGGAAACATATTTTTCATGTATTCCCCCCCCCCCCCCCCCTGTGCCTCCATTGAAGCAAAAACTGTCAGTTTAAGAACTGTTTTGAAAAGCTCTCATAGAGAACTTTCAGTTGATACTCATATCGGCTACCTTTCATGAAATTTTTTTCAGGGGCCACTCCTCTGTACTGTAATCATCGATTCATGGCCTATTTTTTCGAATCCTACAATGGTTACAAAGCCCTTTTGCTAGGAGCTCTCTCCTGCCTCTTCGACTTGTTTCAATTGAAAAAAAAATTTCTGAAACTTTCAAGCAAATCCTAGCAAACCTGTAGTGTCTGAGTCAGTAAAAAGCGCATAAAAAGCAAATATATAAAATAGTTGCCCTTTAGTCAGACGGCGTTTCGTCTGGCTACTCAAAAAAGACCAGTTGAACAACTGATAACATAATTTTATTATTAAAGTCTTTTATATTACAATTTTTACAAGTATTCAATTTTTTATATCGCAAAGTCCGTAGCGCGGTCATTGCCTTAGTGCTGATTCGTTGAGAATTCCTAGAGTTTATTGCAGCTTGTCACGTGCTTGATGTCGTGGTCAGCAAAAAGTTCATGATCGCCGTGGAAATGAAATTTTCCGAGTATGTATAGTACACCAATTAATTTATTTATAATTGGGGAATTGATCGCGCGCGGAAATTAAAAATGTTTGGAATGTGCAGATTGCATATTAAGTCGGCTCAAGTGCTGTCCAGAGTGCGTTGAACGTTAATCGCGCGTGGAAATTAGAATTTGTTGATGTGCGCGATTCTATGTGAATTTTCATTGAACAATGAGCATTTATTACTTGTGAGTATTTATGCATTGAATGTCTAGGTTTAAATCACGTTATGTCACTCGATTTTCTGAACTAATATTAAACCATATTGTACTCTCCTCGTCAAAGCCATTCGTTTCATTCGGTAAGAAGAAGTCAACAACGCAATCGGAGACTAAGTTGTTGGCTGTTAGTTTAACGAAAACATATTTTGAAACAAACACGATTGATAAATATATTTTGTGATGGTTAAAAAATCACAGCAAACAGTGATTGCGTTTGATCAACATTTCCTTTCAATCGATTGCAAGCGTTGTTTTCGGATGTAAATGATATTCATCGCGTCAAATGAATAAATTACTTTCGATATTCCTTCTACTTTGCTCATTTTCAATGGATTGCAAGTGTTCCTTTCGCACATAAATGATATTTGTCGCGTCAAATAAATGAATTGCTTTGGACATTCCTTCTCTTTTTTCATTTTCAATCGATTGCAACTGTTCTTAACGCAATCACAATCCCTTCCACAATCACCATTTCAATAAAGATTCAATATTTCTTCTTTTCTCAACAATGCTATCACAAAAGCGTCGTTTGGAAGAAAATCATCCGAAGCAAAGAATAGAAAGGAAAAAAGAGCCGCCAAAACTCAAGAGCAACGTTAATTTTGCCTTCAGCAAATGCGCGACAGAGCTTTCACCTCTAGAACCGCTGAAACTGATGATCAACGTTGATCTCGCCTTCAGAGAATGCGGGATAGAGCTTCCACTTCCAGAGCCACTGGAAATTCAGAACAACGTGGACCTCGCCTTCAGGTAAAGCGCATCAGAACTTTAATTTCTAGAGCAAAAGAAACTGAAGAGCAACGTGTATCTTGCCTTCAAGAAATGTGCGCCAAAGATTCATCTTCTAGAGCAGAAGAAATGAAAGACAGAATACCAATTGATTACGATTGGCTTAATCAAGGAAATTGTTCAACCGGTAAAGTTGGTATGACCCCGCTAGTTAGGCCACCTGATTCGCTTTAAAGTAACCTTTCTGATGACACAACCATTTCAAAACCCTTCCTGAAAAACGTTCGCAAAAACAGCTCATGCTTTCTGATGACTTTCTTCGGTGTAACAAATATTGTCAACAAAGCCGGTTACATGCCTACTTTCAAAGTTCAATGCCAAATGTATCACCGAATCGGTTCATTGCTTCCTGAACCGGATCAAGAGGAAAAGTTTTTGTTAATAAATTTTACTGATAGAGGTATGAAACAGCGTTGTACGACTAGTACTGCAACCAGATGTGAAATCATTTCTAACTTACAACAAGTTGGGTAGACAGACCTATGCTCATGTCAGAAGGGTTTTGTACTCAACTTACAAAATGCAGTACCCAGTAACGAATAAAATCAAGAAAGATGTCATGTTCAAGGATCATACTATTATTAGCAGAGTTGAAAGAATTTTGACTTCTGAGGTATTTGTTATAGTTATACCCACAAATATCTCCCTTGATAATTATTTCAGATTTTTTAAGATCACGGGTGTCCATTCACGAGGGAGGAAACACATTTTTCATGTATTTCCCCCCCCCCCCCCCCCCCCCACATATGCCACCACAGAAGCAAAAACTGTCAGTTTAAGAACTGTTTTGAAAAGCTCTCATAGAGAACTTTCAGTTGATACTCATATCGACTACCTTTCATGAAATTTTTTTTCAGGGGCCACTCCTCTCTACTGTAATCATCGATTCATGGCCTGTTTTTTAGAATCTTAGAATGGTTACAAAGCCCTTTTGCTAGGAGCTCTCTCCTGCCTTTCCGACTTGTTTCAATTGTATATACTCATCTTCATGATACCCATCATTCCTGAAATTTTCATGCAAATCCTAGCAAAGCTGTAGTTTCTAAGTCGGTAAAAAGCGCATATGGCTCCAAAGCCATATGTTTCCATAGTAATACAGGGCATATTGTTCCATAGTAATGCAGGAAAATTCAAATCGCTATAACTTCGTTAAATATTATTCGATCTTTATGAAACTTGCAGAGAAGGTCAATCTCATAAATAGTCATCTATGTGCTAAATTTTATTGAATTTAAGGGTACCGTCTAGATTTTATTTAAGATAACATAAAATCAATAAATCATACTATTACTAACAAAGTTGAGTGAATTTTGACTTCTCGTGTATTTGTTGTTGTTGTAGTCATCAAGGCCTACATCCATGATTTTTTTCAGATTTTTCGGATGGAAGGTGTCCAATCGCGAGGGGGGTACGCGAAAAGTTCGTACATTTCCCCTTCCCCTGCCCCCCTCGGTACTCGTAAGGCAATTTTAAGACTTGTTTTGAAAAGATCTTGTTGCGACCTTTCCAATGACACCCTACTCGACTACCAATGGTGAAAATTTTTTTTTAGGGGGATCACTTCCCTATATGGGGAGACCCCCCTTAAACCCCTTTGAAAAATTTTCCCACCATTGAACTTTCAAGAGGTCACCACTTCTGACCTTTCCACGAAGTTTCATGGCTGTAGCTTCTATAGTTTCGGAGAAAAAGTGCTGTGACATACAGACGGACGGACGGACGGACAGACGGACACAGGTCGTGATTGCAATAGGGTTTTGTATTTTAGTACAAAACCCTAAAAAATGTTACACGGAAGTTTGTTTTATCTATTCAAAACTGCAATAGACCAGATGCCATCTGATGACTATGCTGATGTTATAAAAGCAGACTGAATACCCTCTGGGGAACCAGCAAAATATTTCAATACACCAGTGATAGGTGATGTAGCAGTTGTAATAGTGTGCACCAAATGCGATACACGTGACATAATCATCCACCGCAGGAATACAAATGTGCAACGCGTTTTGGAAACATATCCATAATACGATGCACTACAATATCCATTACTGTTTCTGCGTAAAGAAGATGGCTACCATTTCAACGTGCAAATCGACCCCAACATGAATATGTGGTCAACGAATAAGGTTTCCTACATGGATTCTTGTGCGTACCGCATTGTGATTCATTCAAATGAATACAACTGCATACTGAAACGCCGTGAACTATACCATCAGTTCATTGTGGACATTAGGAAAAAATTGAAAGTGAACTTCTTCTCTTAATTCAATTAAATCAACAAAACTTGCGCCTTGAAGAATACGTCCACTTGCGTGATGCAATTGCCAATAATGGAAACGCTGCTAACATTGGACAAGTAGTAATCTTGCCAGCAACGTATACCGGCAGTCCGTAACACATGCACGAATGCGCACAAGATGCCATGACATACTCGTATGTTCGAGAGTATGGATGCCCAGATCTGTTCATCACCTTCATAGGCAATCGAACGTGGACTGAAAAAGCGCATCTACTTTTTACTGGCCAAAACTTAAAACATGATCTTCTCGCTCGGATTTTCAAGCAAAAGCTAATTAGATTCATGGATGTTACCATCAAGAAGCATTTTTTTGGAGAAACTCGTTGCTAGATGTATTCAATTGAATAGCAAAATAGGACATCCTACACTCTCATATTTTAATCTTGTTGAAGCAAAAAATTGATAACGTGATTTCTATTGAACTTCCAAAACGAGACGAAGATCCCATTCTGTTTGAAAACATCAAGAAAAATATGATATATGGGCCATACGGAGCACTTAAAACAGATATACGATGGATGAGGGATGTCAAGAGCACAAAGCGACATCCACGTGAGCTGATCAAAAAAAATGAAACTGGAGGTGATCGATATCCAATGTATAGACACTGGAATTCCAATGACACTGGATACACAGCCACAATGAGAATGCGCAATGTCGATGTTGACATGAACAACAGATGGATCGTGCTGTACTCATCTCTACTTTCAAAAATGTTTCATGTTCACATTAATGTCGAGTACTGCAATTCAGTGAAGTTCATCAAATACATTTACGAAAACGTCAACAAAGGCAATAACATGACAGTATTTGCCCTTGCCAATCGAACTGATGAAATCACTCAGTTCCAGATGGGACGCTACATCATCAGCAATGAAGCAGTTTGGTGAATATTCGCATTCAACATCCTCGAACGCTATGCAATTTCCCAACATCTTACGGTACACTTAGAAAATGGTCAGCGTGTCTACTTTACCCAACAAAATGCACAAAAAAAGAGTAGAACAGCCACCAAGCACAACGATTACTGCTTTTTGCAAATTGTATGCATCTGATGTTTTTGCGAAAATTTTGCTGTTTCACGAAGTGCCCAAATACTACACTTGGAATGCATCGACAAAAAAGTATACGTGAAGAAAGGGGGGCCCAGTTGTTCCAGAGTATGCTGGTGTGCATTCGTTGGATGCCTTGGGATGTGTGTATACAGCACATCCTAATAACGTGGAATGCCATTATCCGCGATTGTTATTGTAAACAATTAAAGGTCCTACACCATTCGCTGCCTTGAAAACTGTCAATGGGGTAGCATGCCCAACGTTTAGAGAAGCATGCTTCAAGCTGGTCTTACTTGAAAATGATCAGCATTGGGACACAACACTAATAGAGGGATCACTTACATGTCATCCAAAGCAAATACCTACTTTGTTTCCGATCCTTCAAACAACATGCGCATCATTGACTCCCAACTGTGGAAACTCATCACGAAAGTTTAATTGCGGACATTCTCAGGCAAACATGCTCAATCGATCTAAATCAGGAGTATTTGGAAGACATTTTCAATGAAGCTCTAATATTGATTGAGAACTTTTGCATAACAATCAATAACAAAGTCCTTTGTCCATCGAGACCTGATCCGGGAACATGTAACGTGCAGCCAATGAAATGGCGGAATATTTTTCCTAGATGCTCCAGGAGGCACGGGCAAAACATTTCTCATCAATTCAATATTAGTTTCGGTTCGAATGCAGAATGGAATTGCACTCGCAGTGGCATCATCGGGAATCGCATCAACACTACTCGATGGGAACAAACAGCACATTCAGCACTCAATCATTCGTTGAATTTGAATCAGACCGAAACACCAGCTGGCTTATTCGCCCGATATGTCACCGTTTGACTTTTTCTGTTCGGTGGTCAAAGGAACCCATTTTGAGTCGATTACGGGCATACAGGTGGCCGTGACGTGGGTACTCGTGGACATCACAGTCGAAGCGTTCCAGAAATGTTACGAAGCATGGAAAACTCGCTGGAATCGTTGTATAGCTGCCCAAGAGGACTACTTTGAAGGGGATGGTAGAGTTGTAGAATAATTTTTAAATATACGGTTTTCATCTAATCAGTCTCACTACTTAATTGTCACATCTCATAGGTCATTGACTATTTGGTCATAATTAAATAACCAAGCAATTATGATCGAAGTGAGTCGAGTGACCTATCGACTGCGGTCGGTAGCTTTGGATTGAAAGCTATGCAAATTGCTAGTTAATTGAGAGAAATGATGCAATAATTGGAATTCAGCATTTCTTTGACTTGCAATTCCATAGCTGATTTAGCAGAAACATCAAACACACCAATTACCCAAAGGTAGGCGATTAGAGTTGAGTTCTCCGATGAGGGCGGTATCGGGCAGTCGTCTTGGCGCAAAAGCAATTCATGACTTTGCAATTATAGTGGAGTAGTTTGACTTGAAGCCATTGAATAAAGGTTTTGAATGTAAAGCAAATCTTTTATTTTAAAAAGCGTAAATATTAGTAGTCCGTCGAGCAAAACCTAAGCATTTGGTGAAAGTTCACAATTAAGAATTTAAGTCGTAACTTTGGTGAATTAGTATTTCCCTGCTATATATAAAGTGAAAGTTCACTACTTATAATTTGAACAAAGTTTTAATGAAATTTTTATTCCCCTAAAATGAGAACCCATAACATGAATAAAAGTTACTTTCATGAATTGTAATAGCTAACCTGAACCTTCTTATTGTGTGTGATAATTTTGTAGCTTAGTGAACCAAGTGCGTAAGTATTTATAGATTGCTTATTGAACATATAATTGGGAATATTAATTCAGGTAATTGATTTTAATCGCAGTATGGAACAAATTAATATTGACCAGCTGATTGCGGATCAGTAAAGGTGGGGCTGTGCTATCGAAGACATTTGGGAGTCCCTGTGTAAACTCAAGAAGGAAAAGCACACAGAGGAAAAATTCATAGAGAGCTGGAAGGAGGTACATGCGCTAAGAAAAGTATTCTGCAACTGCCATGAAGTGCTGGTGAGAAAACAAGAGGTTCAAGGTACTCCATACCACCAGAACAAAAAATATAAATTATTAGAGGAACTTTACCAAAATAACAGCAAGAAAGAAGAGAAATCAGCAGTAGGAAATGTGCCCAAAAAACAATTTGATTGTTTTGCTACCGGTGCGATCCCGGAATTCCAAAAAGGTGGAAAACGTGACGGTGTGCGACCGATCTCTTCAAAAAACATACTTCAAAGAGGATGAGCATGAAAATGACCATCAATTAAATACCCTCTTAAGACACGAGCGGAATTTGGGGCGGCCTGCAATTTTTTTGGAATATTATCCACACCATGATTATTTCGGGCCAATTCATGAGCTGTATCGAAGTGAAAATGGCGTATTACGCACGACGCCATGCAATCAAAGAGTTTTTAAGGACTATGAAAATGAAGTGGAAACAAACTTTCCGAGACATTCATCTCAAGGACAATTTATTTACAATAGTGAAAGTATCCGGTTTCCAAATTATGACATAAACCCATTTACGTAGAATCGCAGCTACCGTCTTCGTCCATTTCCCACAATTCCACAAATAACACCGCTTGAGGGTTATCTACGACAATTCAAAATATTTCGAAATATTTTCAATCCGGTTTACGAAGGGTCTGATGTTGGAGAAGCAGAACGTCTCATGATGTTACAAAGCAAGCTCGTGGGAGAGGCTAAGAAAGTGATTGAACACGTAGGAGCAAACGATGCAAATTATTGCCATGCTTGGGACCTGCTTAACCGAAGATATAAAAGCCGTCGCGCCCTTATAGAAAAAGGGTTTTCAAATCTTTATTGACCTTCCTCAAATATGTCAAGAGACGTTAAGTCCACGGGAAAGGTGCTAGACATCATGCGGTCAGTAACATAGAACTTACTGAAGGCAGGGTTTGATGCTAGAGAGGGTGAACCACTTATTCCTTTTGCGATCACTAGAAAAATAGATCTGAAGACAAGGCGAGAATTCGATGCTTTCTTGAGGGATCCACGTGGCTCAGTTTATATTGATGATTTAGATTAGTTCCTGGAAAATAAGTACATTATGCTTTCATCTACTATAGAAAGTAGTACTCTGCTAGGCCTCTAATTTAGCACCACCGCTACGAGCAAATATGGGAAAGAGCATACGTATTTTATAAAAAATTTATTGAAGTGCTTTATTTGCTTGGAACCGCTCCTTTTGTATGGAGCACAAGAAATCGATCACGTGCAAACCCTTATCACAAATATTTCGTCGACATTAGAAAAGGCAAAGATGTCGCTAACGAAATGGGTAGCCATCATCCAACCTTGCTAGAAAAGGTTCGGTAGGAGAAGTAAGTTGGTTTGTATATTTATATCCAGAGGAACGACAATAGTACAAAAATATTAGGGTTGCACTTCAATTGGGATGCAGACTAATTTTTCTATTTAATACGTTCTCAAATACACTAAACCAGAGATCCTTAGCATAGCCGCATTATTATATGAGCGCATATGATGGCTTTTACCTATCATAATGAAACTACGCATAGAAACCCAACAGCTCTGGCAATAAGGTTATGATTTAGATGAAGAAATACACACAACTTGCAAATATACTATGTTTCAGAAATTTTTGCCACGCTAGAAAATTTAAATTATGAGCGAATTCTCAGATGTATGGGGACTGCTGATCTAACGAACGCAATACGATTGATTGGATTTACTGATGCATCCGGAAATGGATATACAGCAGTTATATATAGTAGGCAGGCCAGTAGTGGAGGGCACATGGTGCGATTGATCGCAGCAAAAGGCAGGGTCGCGCCACTCAAAACAAAAACCAACAAAGGGCCGAAAGAAAATACAACTCCGAAAATGGAACTCGAGAGAATTTTTCTGCTTACCGAACTGTATAGTGATCTTCAGAGCATACATGGACTCATCAGTAGCCTTTCATTGGGTTAGCAGCAGGAAAGTCATTGATAATGAGTTGGTCAAAAGATGAGTGGATAAAATTAGGAAAGTCTTTGCGCCAAAAAATCTGCATCATATTCGTTCGGAAGATAACCTAGTACACTGTGGCTCAAGAGGATTGAACCCAAATCCATTCATTCGGTACTCGCTTTGGTTTAAAGGCCCAAAATTTCATCAAAGATAGCCGATATGGATGTCAAATCAAAGGCCTTCATGAGAAGTGCTCCAAACTGCTCATAAACTGCAAATTTTTGCTTCAGGAGCGCACAGGAAGGAGAAATACACAAAAAATGTGTATACTTCCCCCTCGCGATTGGACGGCTGTGATTTGAAAAATCTGAAAAAATTTACGAGGCACGTGTTTATAAGTACAATAGTAACAAATACCTTAGAACTCAAAATTTACTCAACTTTGTTGTTCTTCGAATTTCATTTTTTTCGCCAATAAATTCGTATGGATTATTTAAATAGTCTTTCAAAGTTCATAATATTCTGCAAGTTTGATGAAAATCTAATCGTATCGACGGAAGTTATAGCCATTTGAAATTTCTCCAATTATAATAACAATAACACACGATTTTGGTATTTTATGAACTTTTCATCGAATCAGACACTGTAGTTTTGATTTTATCTTTTTGAAATTTTCAAGTAAGATCAATAACTTAAATATTTTTGGCAATTTGTGATTCGAGTGATTTTTGTTAGTTTGAAATAAAATGGCGACCATTGAAAATAGGGGAAAAATGGACTTCCTTTTAAATGTGCCCATCTATTTGACATGTTTCTTGAAATCTATTGAAATTCTCCATGTTTTAGCGCTGTAATTTAAACAAAAAGAAAAATATAATTAGAAAAAGCAACGCTATTTATTTGTTTTCCGACAAATATATACATATATATATTTCGGGAGTAAATGTTCTCCCTTCTTCAGTGTCTAATTTTTTCCGAAGAGAAATCCTCAAGATTTACAATATATATATGCTAAAGTTAATTAGTTATTAATGATCGTACTTAACAAAACGATGCATATCAATGAAATAACAGGTCATAAAAGTATATTTTAAATGTGGGTCAAATGAATTTTAGTGGAACTATTAATTTATTTTGAATTATTTTAGAAATTTTGTAACCTGAAGAAGTAATTTAAAAAGAGGTGAATCTTCATTGCCAACATCATCATTTCATCGTTTTTCCATAGGTTGCCGCATAATCCAAAGTGTCTCGTACGTGTCCAGTTTCCTCAAATCTCGTATTTCTTAGATAACTTCCAACTGCTCCCAATTGACGATGTGTCCTTCGCAAATGTGACGGGCTACCGATGATCGAACGTATTTTACTTCATTTTTCGTTAGCGCTAATTGTGCTTCTCGCACATGCTCGATGAACCGGACTTTCACGCTGCGTTTTGTCTGCCCAATATATACTTTTTCGCATTGCTGGCAGTTAATCTTGTAAATCCCTCGCTTTTCATGGTTGTTCCTCATGTCTATGATTTGCGCTACGTTAGTTTTAAGCTGAAACTGTGAGCTTCTGGTCACCACTTGGATACCGTTTTTCCCCATAATTCTATTCAGGGCACCGCTAACCTCCGACATGATCATTACTGCTCTTTGCGTTGGTTCGTCCTTCAGTGTACTCAGCCATTTTTTGCGAAAAGCTGTGATTTGACGCAGCTGTTATTTCATTGATATGCATCCTTTTGTTAAGTACGGTCATTAATAACTAATTAGCTTTAGCATATATACATATTGTACATCTTGAGGATTTCTCTTCGGAAAAAATTAGACACTGATATATATTGGTCGGAAAACAAATAAATAGCGTTGCTTTTTTCAAATTATATTTTTCTTTATGTTTCTTGACTTTATTCGCTGCTGGTGACTACATTCTAGAGAGTTGGTTACAAACCCCTTCTGATATGAGCATAGGTCTGTGTACCCTACTTGTTTTGCTTTAGAATCCAAACGGACACCACTTATTTCTCCACTTTCCATTGCAAAGGTAAAAACGTCAGAACAATAAACAAGGCACAATTTTAAAAATACCCTCAATAATACTAACCCGCGCCCACACAAAAATTAGTGGATCACTATTAAATACAAAATACAAACGCAACAAAATATGGCAGATCGTTGATAATAGCGCAACAATCGGCCCGTTGTTTATGTTAGCAGCGGCAATGAGTCCGTTATTTTCCAGTTTTTAATCAGCCCCAATCCTTCAAAGCTAAGACTCCTTTTAAATATTGGTGGATATTTAACGAGCTGAATTTATAACGAAATGGCGGCCAGATATTTTTTTGAAATGTACCATTCGAATAGGCCTATTTGAATAGAATTGAATTCTAAAAAAACTAAATTTGAAAAAAAATGTTTCACACACATGCCCTCCTCCTGAGCCAACTAAAGTAAGCAATACCATATCAAGAGCTATCATGAAAAGTTCTCCTCAAGGCCTTCTATTTGATACCCCATATGACCATCTTTGCTAAAAAAAAATTTCAAGGTTCGCCCTCGTTTCTTAGGAGACCTCCTTAAGGATATTCAAAGTTTTTTTTTGTACCAAAGCTTTGAAAAGGCAATCATTTCTGATATATCTACCATATCTGGTGCTCGTAGCTGTTGTAGTTATAGAAAAAAACTGCTATGACAAATAGATGAACGAACAGACAAGTCGCAATTTCATTAGCATTTTTTAGGTCTTTGTAAAAAAATTCTTAACAAAGACCTACCAGTTTCGCGACCTGTCTGTCCGTCTGTCCGTCGGTACGTGCGTCACAGCTAGTTTCCTCAGAAACTATAGAAGCTAGAATGCTAAGACTTTGTGAAAAGGTCAGAAGTGATGGTCTCTTAAAAGTTAAGGTCTTAACAAAAATTTAAAAAATTGTTAAGGGGGGTCTCCCTTAATAACAAATGAACCCTTAAAAAAATTGTGGGGTATCAAATGTAAGGTCTTAATTATAACTTTTAGAATCAGAAATAAAAAAATCATTTTATGAATTAGGGGGTCCAGGGGAAAGCAAAATGTACGCAAAATTTGTGCCCCCCCCCCCTCGCGATTCGACACGTTTGAGCCGAAAAATCTGAAAATTGTCACGAATTTGGAACTTTATGAGTACAAGGGCAAAAAATACCTCAGAAATCGAAATTCACTCTACTTTGTTAATAATAGTATGATTTATAGATTTCACATTTTCGCCCATAAAATCAAAACGGTACCTTTAAACTTTTTGAAATTTAGCAATTATGAAGAATGATATAAGATATGTACGTTCACAAAATTTAATAGAGATAGAATGATAATCAAGTGAGTTATAGTGATTTCAATTGTATGGAATTACAACAACAATAACACGTGTATATGGCTAATATATATTTCAAATCGACCTAGGCACTTTTATTTTCTTTCAATTTTCATGAAAATTTAAGGAATGGTGTTGAACTTGAATATGTTCGATTGGCCGAACATTCAAAATAATCATTTAAGCTAGATCAAAATGGTGGCTACACTGTGCTTATGAAAAAAACTGTGCATTTTCGCATAAATTTGAACGATTTCATATCCAAGTATTGGATAAATAATTCAAGTCATCGATTTAGGCTATCAGAAAACTTGTTTCTAACCCTAGGATCAAAGACCTTCCGGAAGGAGCACTCTCCTGCTTACTCAACTTGTTATTATGGTACAACGCCTTAAAAAAGAGTAAAACTTCTTATTAATCAGTGTTGCAAAGTACTCATTTCCCCCATGAAATAATAAATTACAGTTCCAAATTACACACGAATATGTAAAGCACCATATCTTTACTTCTTATGTTAACTTGCAACTCACAGGGAAAAGAACACGGGATACATGTATCGAGCAACATTGAACCGATTAGATGTTCGAAAAGGGGGACTTGGAGACCTTTGCAGACATGTCTTCTATGCTGCGGCTAGCATTGAACCGTTTTCCAATGGCTGGAATAGACTCAGTTCGAATTTATTTATGAAGAAAAATGCATTACTGAGTCAGTTTGATGTTAGCCAGCAGAATATTGAGTCGGCGGTTAGTGGAGGAGCTGATGAATCTAGGAGATAAAGCTTTAATTTTTTAAAGACGCTCAAGATTTACGTAATTTTAATATTACTTTATCGAAGAAAAACTTACTATTATATTGAATTTTGTTTAATTTCTATGAAATATATGCAAAAATCTGAAGAAAAGCTGTAGCATATATTCCTATTGTTTTCATTGGAATACTGTGTACTTTAATATATTTTGCCTGTTAATTACCTACAAATGTGATTTTAGTAGTTGGGAACCAATTTATGTGGGAGAGATATTCGTGGTAAACTTTAAAATAATCAGGCTTTAAGTGACAAGCTATTTGCCTTTTCTGCGTTGTGCACGAATGGAGATTTGTCAAGACTAGTGCTTCGGTTTTCATAGTTTAATCGAAATACAATACAGGGCCATGTTTAGAACTGATATATTTTTCCTAAGCTTGTTTGAAACTATCAATACTCTGAACTGAAGGATAATAGTTTTTTTAGTTTTATTTTAAGGCTCTAGATTACTTAATTTTACAAAGATCTATTTCCTTGTCATTTTTCTATCCGTCCCGTCCTTTTTTCGTATGTCGCATCGCTTTTGCGAAGTAACGTTAGGCAGTGGAAAATTTCTTACCTTTGTTCCCTGTGTTCTGAGAACGCTTTTAAAATAAATCAAACATGTTATTCAAGATTGAGCGCAAAATAAGAGGCTTTGATAAGACAAATAATTAATAGTAAATAAATCAAAATTAAGAAAAAGGGAAATAACAGCCCATTATCCAGAATAACTAAATTTTCGGGGCTCCCATAAGTTTCTTGTGCACCACGCTATGAATGATTTTAGCTGTCGATGTTTTTGTAAGCATCTGGGCCTTTCTTTTACCCAGTCGAAAGTACATACGTTTCAGATCTTTTCTACACCATTCTATAAGCCTTGCTAAAGGATCCATTTGTGACAAGTTACGCTTCATTATGATAAGAAAGACAATAATACAAAGGAAAATGCAGACTAGATTCGCAGCGTTTATGAAAATATAATTAAGACTATAAGGACCATCTGTAATTATTCAAAAAATTCAGAGTGCACAGTTTTGACGTGAGAGAATTAGACCACAGTGACCACCCAGAAATGATGGATATGGACTTAATCATTTGCATAATCAGTGAAAACTCATGATATAGAATGCGCAAGCTAGTAAATTCCACTAACTTTCCAAAAAAAATCAGTATGTCTGTATTCTACTAGGATGAGATATGTGAATCGAACGTAAGCTTTGTTCCATATCTATTGACGCACACTTGTCTTCGTTGAATATATTTCTTTAGCAACGTAAAAGAAATCCTTTCTTAAAGAGTCTCATCGCGGGAGACTAGACCTAGATGCTATATCAGAATGTGCGATAAACATGCACTTTTTGGCTCTTTTGTAACTCGAGCTATTGAATAAAAAGTGCTCGGCAGAATTTAACCTGTTGTCTTTAAAACGCTGATTTGCAATTGAGCAACTATTGGGTTTTTGGTCTTATTGGCTCTATTACTGCTATAAAAAAAAAAGAACGACTATTTTTCAAACAGTACTCCTTACAACTAATACTCTCATATGACACCATTGTATTTTTTACGATGGGCCACATCGTGGTGGGCTCGAAGATAACTCTGCTTTACCATCTCAAATCAATTATCAGCATCCCCATTCCCGTGAATTGACCAGGAATCTAAGGATTCACTATCTTCTGTTGAAGTCTCGATATCTAGAACTGCCAACTTTGACACTGGTCTCTTTAGGATCCCTATGCTCGTGCTCACGTCCGCTGAACGCACCAGTCCATCCTTTCCATAATGTAGCTTGCACACTCTGCCATGCCTCCATTTATTTCGCGGAAGATCTACATCATATATAAATTCAAAACAATCGGTTCGTATAGGCTCGGATGGCTGGCACCGTTTCACTCGTTGGGTTAATTCTGGCAAGTACTCCCATGTCCATTGATGCCACATTCCATTTCTCAGATTCTGAGCAAGACGCCACTGTTTTCACAAATTCATAAATTTTGGTACAATCTTCGATGGCGTTTGTGTAGAATTTGTGCAGCCAAGCAAGAAATGGTTCAGAGTAAGCGGGTCCGGTTCTTTTGACGTTACAGGCAGGTGAGTAAGTGGTCGAGCATTGACTATGTTTTCAGCCTCGATAAAGAAGCTTTTCAGCGTTTCCAGATGTGGTAATTGTTCAGCCAGCATTACCTTCAACGCCTTTTTCACTGACTGAACCATTCTTTCCTATATTCCACCTTCGCTCGGATTAGAGCGGGTATTAAATTTCCATTAAATTCCGAGTGGACTAAGCTCAGCTTTCATACGGTCTTTGTCAAGGAAACCCCAAACACCTTGCAACTCTTTACTTATTCCGACAAAATTAGTTCCATTATCATTGCGAATTTGAACGGGAACACCTCTTCTCTTCATAAAATTTCTAATGCAAACAAGACAAGCATCGCTTGAGAGATCAGACGCGATTTTTAAATGAATAGCACGAACGATTAGACAGGCAAATAGTGCAATCCACCTTTTTCCTCGGCTTCGACGAATTGTTACGTTTACAGGGCCAAAAAGATCTAGCCCCGTACACGAAAACGGTCGAACGTATGGAGTCAGCCGCTCCACAGGAAGTTCACCCATTAGTGGCTACTTAGGTTTTGCCTTATGAATTTTGCAGAATATATTCTGCGATGGCACAGTATTCACCAAGCTCCTCAATGCTGGAACCCAAAAACGTTGTCCAATCTCATTGACTACTGTTGCATGATTTATGTGCTGAAGTTTCGTTTGAAAATATTGTACAGTCAGGAAAGTCATCGCATGATTTTTAGCTTAGATGTTCGGCTGCCTTGTATCTTCTGGTAACACTAGAGCCCGAGTTATTCTTCCATTTACGCGAAGGATATTATCCTTGTCAATGCGCGGATTCAATTGCAATGATAAACTGCTCTTAGAAATTGGTTCACCACGTTGTAAGCACACAATTTTGCTTACAAAAGATTGAATCTGTGCCCAACGACATAAATACTTTTCGACTGCAAATTCTTCGGAAGATGTCAGGTCTCTATTGACTCTTGATGCTTGTCGTATTTTCCTACACAGATTATCAAAATACCGAAATACCCAAGCCAGCATTCTTTTAAATTTTTTATATTTGGAAAATCTTTTAATATCTGGTACATTCAAATTTATTTGCCACGCTGCCAAAAGATAATGTTTAACTCTTAGTTCTTCGTCCCTTTTATTGTTGATGTAACCTACTGAAAATTCTTGTGGCCACTGCTCTTCCTTAGTTTTAAAAAAATCAAGCCCATTTGGCCAAATTCCATTTGCTGCGTAGTTTCTCGGAAACTTTGCCCTTTTTGCCTCATCAGCCGGGTTGATAGAACCCGGACACCAACGCCAGTCCTCGACTCTACTACCATCCAGAATTTCCGACACCCGATTTACAACATATAATTTATATTTTCAGTGGTTTGATTAGATCCACCTAATCACTGTATTTAAGTCAGTCCAAAAAACAAATTTGTTTATTTTGTCTGTGTGGGACTTCATGATTGTTTCCTAAAGCCTCACGCCCAAAACTGCTGCTTGTAGTTCCACCTTCGGTATAGTGTGGTACCGGATGGGTGCACACAACATTTTTCCTGTGACAAATGCTACTTTCAGTGCATTTAAACTTATCCCTCTCCAATAAGATACCGCAGTCATTACCTCCTCTCTTGCGTCGACAAAGACGTGTAAATCCACTTGCGTCTTTTCAAAATCTAGGAAGTAATATCGTGACACTCTGAACTAGCTCACTATTGGCAACTCCTCCATCCAGAGTTTCCAGCGATAGTATATGTCGTCAGTTAAAGTTTCGTCCAACTGAAATCCTGCCTCCCACATTGCTTGCATCAACACTCTTGCTAACCCTATTAAGTCAGCTAAAAAACCGAATGGATCGAAAATGGACGTATTCACTCATAGCACTTCGCGTTTCGTGGGCTTTCTACTAAAGTTCAAAATTTCTTTTCGCACTTTATGGAATTGCAATTTGAAAATAAAAACATCCGGTTGTGACAGCCAGTGCATGCCTAGGATTCTCTCCAACTCACCTTCTATGTTGACCGTTTCTCTTGAGTCACCAACAGCGTTTCCAACAGCAGCTTTAACTTTGTTCGAGTTAGAAACTATATCTCGTAATTCAAACCCATCAACTCGTTGTATTTTGATGACGCTTTGTGTTACATTTATGACATCGACTTCTGACTGGAAACAATTCACATCGTCATCAACATAATGTCTTTCTATGATTGCCTCAACTGCATGAGGAAACTCCTCTTTGACATTTTTGGCATTGATATTTTTTAGGGTATTGTAAAATCATTTTAACAATAACCTACTAGTTTCGCGTCCTGTCTGTCCGTCCGTCCGTCCGTGTGTCACACCACTTTTTCTCGCCAACTACATGAGCTAGAAAGATAAAATTTTGTAGGTAGGTGCGAAGTGACGCCCCCTTTAATGTTTCAACACGAAAAGAAATTTAAAAGGTCTTAAAGGGGGGTCTCCCCATATAAGGGAGTTGCCCCCGAAAAAAATGTTTTCATCGCATGTAGGCAATATGGGTATCAAATGAAAGGTCTTAATGCGAACTTTTCAAAACAGGTCTTAAAATGACAAATTTTGCTTCGAGGGGTGCAGAGGAAGGGGAAATGTACGAAAATTTTGTGTCCCCCCCCACCTTTAACCCAAAAATTCTGAAAAAAATCATAAATATAGGCCTTTATGAGTACGACAACAACAAATACATGAGAAGTCGAAATTCACTCAACTTTGTTAGTAATAGTATGATTTATCGGGTTTATGCTTTTTTGAAGGAAATCTTAACGGTACCCTTAAATTTAATAAAATTCAGTAGACAGATGACCATCAATAAGATCAATCTTCATAAAGATAGAATGGAATTTAATGAAGTTATAGCGATTTTAATTTTCCCGTATTACTATGGAACAATATGCGCTGCATTACAATGGAAACAAATTCTATGGAACAATATGCGCTTTTTACCGACTCGGATACTACAGCTTTGCTAGGATTTGCATGAAAGTTTCAGGAATGATTGGTATCATGAATTTCTTTGAGAATTGGCTCAGCTAGTGGTATTAGTAATCGTAAAGCAAAATAGTGGCTGTTTTAAATGCGAAGATTGAATAATTTTGAGTTATTTTGCCCCAACTTCAACGTTTAAGGCGCATGCTTTTAACACTTGAATCAATTTAATGAATGACTGAAGCTGAGTACCTACAATTAATACTCATAAGTGAAACAAGTCAAGGAGACAGGATAGAGCTTCTAGCAAATAGACTTTTTAACATTCTAGGATTCGAAAAAATAGGCCATGAAGCAATGATTCCAGTACAGGGGAGTGGCTGCTGAAAAAAAATTTCATCAAAGGTAGCCAATATGAATATCAAATGAAAGTTCTTTATAAGAGCTTTTCAAAACAGTACTTGAACTGACAATTTTTCCTTCACAAGGGCAAAAAAAACCCTAGAAGTCGAAATTCGATCAACTTTTTTAATAAAACATTTTATAAATTTTGCTTTTTAGTCTATAAAATCACCCTCAAATTTCCCAAAATCTATAATTTAAGTTTTCTGAAAGTAATTGTATATGATTCGAAAATTTCACAATAATTGAACAATAAACAGCTAAGTTACAGCCGATTGAATATTTAACAATAACAACAAAATTAACACGTGATACTAGGGAGATACACGCTTGCAACGGACCTAGACACTATAAATATGTAGGAATTTGGATAAAAATCTTAGAAATGGTTTGTAATATCCATGTGTTATCATAACTAATCAAGCGACGGGGTCAAACCACTTGAAACAAAATGGTGGCGAGTTTAATATCATAATAACCATAATATTTTTTCGAACTCAATTTATGGAATCTATATATTAGTCAAGTTTTGATATGCAGAATATATTGTTTGATTAACTAGTTGGTTTACAATACCCTTCTGGCAGGAACATCCTCCTGCTACTTCAACTTGTTATATATTGCACTATTGTGAGCGAACATGTGGCACCGAAAATCAAACGCATGTTCACCTCAGCTGGCTTAGTCACGTCACCACCTCTCCACAGTAAACACTGACTATCCTGATCCCTCTTTAAGATAACCACTTGGCGAAACATTTCTTTTATGTCTCCGCAGACTATCACTGGTTTCTGCCTGAATTTGAGTAAAATTTTAATCAGTGGCTGGCTTATGTCAGGACCCGAAAGAAGAGACTTGTTTAGTGAAATATTTTGAACCCTGTTTGTTTGGGTTTTGTATGCCAAAATGCGACAAGAAAAAAGTTTTCTCTGACCATTGAGCTGCTTCAGCGATAGTTAGTTTATGGGCGTAGCCTTTTCTAATATAATCATTGATTTTACTGTAATATCCGTTGGCGTATTGCTTATCTCGAAGCATTTTTCTTTCAACGCCTTCTAATCTTTGCATGGCCATTGTATAACTATCTGAAAAAGGCGGAAAAAAACTCTTTCCATAGGAGTCCAGCCTCATATCTAGCATCGACTTTCATTGTTAATATCTCCAAAATATTCATCGCTCTTTCGTCATCTTTTGAAGCAATTTTCTTTATATTTGGTTTCAGATCAAAGTTGTCATCCGCTCTGCTATAATGTAGGACACGTCTTGTTTCTGACTTGAGCACTTTAATTTCTGTCAGTCCATACACCGTCCAACTTAATCGAGTTTTCACTGCTATCGCTCCAGTGGACAATAATGGTACAGTAAGAAATTCGTGAGCCAGACTTAGAATTATTTGTGGTTGCATATCGCTATACTCCTGTATTGGCAATCCTACGAGATGCTGACAATTCTTTTCATATAACTCACTATACTTAAAAGTCTGCACTGACAATGCCAGCTATAATGACGTATAAAAATTTTTCATACTAACCCTTTCAGTCCTATCGCCGCCTATAGTCGTCGTTCATCATGCATTATCTGAGGCCTATCGCCGCCTATACTCGGCGTTCATCATGCATTCTCTGAGGCCTATCGCCGCTTATAGTCGGCGTTCAACATGTATTGCCTGAGGCCTATTGCCGCTTATAGGCGGCGTACACATAAAGTTTGCTCTGTCCTATCGCCACCTATATGTGGCTTTCATAATGCATTGTCTGAAGCCTATTGCCGCTTATATTCGACGCACTCACTAAGCTAGTTCAAGTGTACGCATCGCCAAAGAAACATTCTGTTACTGTTACTGCGTAAATGGAATGATTAATGAGTCAACTCAGATATAACATTAAAAATCAAATCTAATATTGTCGTTATTAAGAATTTTTTCCAGCAGTGTTTGATTAGTGTTAGTTTAACGGGGTTCCATCTAGGATATTGGTTCTGGTGCATAAGCTACGAATAAGTATTGATATGTCTGATGATTTTGCAATTTTGTAAATGTGTTACATACAAATTAAATTAGGACTCTTCAGCATGTCTGCAAGAAGATTTCCACTAGAACGGTGGTTATACGATTCTTCTGATTCAGAGAGTGATTCAGATGACCATTTTGAATACGACATTATCGCAAGTAGGAGAATCCCAGCACGTATACCGTACACGTCGAAATCAGATGGAGATGGAGTCAAACCAGTAGTCGTTGAGAGTTTTTGGGATATAAGATGGACTGCTGCAAATTTCTCGCCGCATATTCATGATGTTTCATCAGAAAATTCAGGGCTACAAGGAACTGAATTAAACTCTTCTTCAATCGTTTTGAACTTTTTCCAAGCGTTGTTTTCGTAGGATTTGGTTCAATTTATTGTAGAGAAAACAAATAACTACTGGTGCCGACAAATTCAAAGGAGCAACTTAGAGCCAACACAAGGAACAAACTTAGATGAACTCTTTTGTTTTATTGCTGTGTCGTTTCTTATGACAAGAAACAAAAAACTTTCATTAAAAGAATATTGGTCTAAAGGCAAGCTTCTTTGCAGCGAAGTTTTTGGCCAAATTTTAAGTAGAGATCGCTACTTTAAGATACTTAAAATGCTCCACTTTACAGATGAAGTTGGTCCATCTACCGATCGCTTGTGTAAAATAAGTGAAATAGTCGAAAGACTTCGAGGATCATTCAATGAAATATTTCAGCCATACCAACGCTTATGTATAGATGAAAGCCTACTCCTTTATAAAGGTCGTCTTTCCTTCAAACAATACATTCCATCCAAAAGGAGTCGGTTTGGAATAAAGTCATTTCTCCTTTCTGATTGTCAAACGGGCTCCATACAAGACCTAATCATTTGCTGTGGAGCAGGTACTAGCATAGGCACTGATTACCAGGACATTGGAAAACCGGGCAACATTGTTATGTCGTTTTTGCGGCCTTATCTAAATAAAGGTTATACACTTTATGTAGATAACTGGTTTTCTAGCCCTTTGTTATTTAATTTACTTTACCAAAATGGTATAAATGCTTGTGGAACTGTCCAGAAAAGGCGCAAAGGAATGCCTTAAATGGATCAAAAGTTGGAAAAAGAAGAGGCTTGTTTTAGATCATCTGAAAATCAATTAGCTATGAAATGGTCCGATAAAAAGGAATTTTATATGCTTTCAACTATGCATACTGCTGAATTTGCAGAAGTAGGCAAGAGATCTAGAAGAAATGCGTTAGTATGGAAGCCAAAATGTGTTAGAGATTATAACGGCTCTATGGGTGCAGTAGACAAAGCAGACATGGTAATCAGTACTATTGACACGACGCGTAAAAGCTTGAAATGGTACCGCAAATATTTTTTCCATTTGTTGGATATTTGCATATGGAATGCGTTTTGTCTACCACACATGAAAACATTTCGATGGCCAAATTTCATTTGCTGTTAATAAAACAAATTCTACAAAAATATAACAATCGTCATCCTTTTCTATGCGGTAGGGCAGCAAGTAATGATCCCATAAGGCGCACAGGAAGACATTTTCCTTCACAATATAGATCAGGCAATAAAAACTTAAAGCGAAGATGCGTTGTTTGTAGTGCCTGTGGTATAAGACGCGAATCAAGGTATCATTGTGAAGATTGCAATGTTGGTTTGTGCATTTCTCCATGTTTTAAAGACTACCACACAAAGAAGCACTACTAACATTTTTCATTAGTTTGTATTTTGTGACAAATAAGAGAAAAGTATACATTTTAATTCTAATTTGTGAAATTACAGTTTACTTTACTTTTCCTTTTATTCAGATTTTGTTATATATGCGAGAACACTATTCATTTTGCTATTTATTATAATTTTGTGATATAGAAGTTTATTTTTATATCTGAATTGTTGTTATTTTACATTTTTTGTTAGAAAAGATATATGAAATGAAATTAAAAGACTTATTTTCTAATAAACATGTTCTCATTCTAAAATCACCATTTTACTCAAGAATATTATCAAAAACAATGATTTGGCACCTACAATCACTTTTTCTCAGTGTATAAAACCTCAGTAAGTATCTTTTTCATCTATAGCCTTTTCTTAATTACTTCAATCAACTTACCATATCATATATGAATAAAAGAATGATTGGAAAGTATATCGCAAATTTAAAAATTGATATATTTCACCTATTACCATCTATATCCAGTCACTAGAAAATCACAGAAGCAAAAAAATCCGTCGACACTATTATTTAAATGGATTGCTAATCTTAAAATCACATTTTTACACAGAGGATGCATTGAAAAATTAATTTGATGTAGATTTAGCCTCAAGCTTGGCACCCACTAGAATGATGGAAAATTTGCTCGTATAGTTATGGTGCTATTGCGGCAAGCTCTTCCGTACCGAAAGGGTTAAAAATGTTTGCACTTCGTCCACTCTGCTTATACCTATGTTCACTATCTCAGTTAGTTGCAACGTTTTTGATTATTAAGCCACTGCAAGTCTAAACATTGTGTTGTCCACGGATACCTAATTGTCGGGCCAGATTTTGGTCCACCATTGAGACGCTTGCTCCATCACCAACAAATGCGTATGTGGTGGTGATTTCAAAGGGTCCATATATCTTCACTGGCAGTACATGGAACAAAATTTTCCCACTTCTTTCGTGACCATCTGCATGGCAATTGCCACTTCCTGGAACTCGCGGCACTATGCGAGATACGAGTATGTGTATTGCTGGTACCTGTACGATCTCAATTTGTTTCTCTTACTAAGCATGAATTTGCCGGTGGTGTAACCTCTAACATCCGTTGACACCGCTACCTGCAGTTATTCATCTGGTGGCCCCTCTTCAAGCAGAAAAAACAAACTTGACTTTCTTTAACTTTTGCCCAGCGATTATCCACAGTAAGCTGCAAGAAAAATTTACAATTATTTAACGTGGGGCACTGCTCATTGCAGGCACAATATTTTCTTTGCGCTACGCTTGCTCCGGCAAAGTGCTTTAAAGCGTTAGTAGGCTGCTTACGATGATTTCTCGCTTGTGTCAGCAACGATGGTGTAGGCAGCGCATCCGACATCATATCTGCCAGGCGTCGCATTTTTCAGCCCACTGCATTTGTCGGAGACTGGCAGTTTTGCGACGAGCTCACTTAACAATGTTGGATTGGCAAGGTGGTGTTTGCCGTGAGTACTCTGTGAAAATGCTGCCATATCAAAAATTTTGTTTGCGAATTCAATCAAAGCGTCCAGATTGCCTTCAAGTAATGGGGGCACAGCACGTTTTTTCTTAATTTGGTTTGAATCTGTTGATCCAGCCTTCCAAAAGTTTCCCTCAGTGTTTTCATAATTGCAGGTAAATTACTGGAGCTGCAGAGTAAGGATTCAACAGTATCTCTAGCGTGGCCTCTTAGTGATTCATATAAAGGCATAATATTATATATTTGCGAGTATTCAAACTCAGCAGTAGTCGTACCAAATGCTTGGGCAAACGTCTGCGATTCCTTAAGGTAACCTAAAAATGGTGGCAGCGGGTACACTTTTTTCTATCTGCATACTGTTACAGGTAAGGAAAACGGAGCATTGCGCTGCAATTGTGGCACAGTTAGATCAAACTGAGCTGATTGTGTTATTCCTTGGGGCGGCTGTATTATAGATGGCATCTGAACTGATGGTATATAAGAAGACTGCGGAACGAATTGTGTCAATTGCTGCATTGAGTATGACAGCTGCTGCGTAGGCTATGGCTACTGCTCCACCAGCTGTGATGGCTGCTATATGAGCTGTGTTGACGGCTTTGACGGTTGCTGGATCGGTTACGAAAGCTGCTGCATCGGCTGTGATGACTGTTGCGTCGGCTGTCTTGGTTGCGGTATATGTTGTGATGGCTGCTGAGTCATCCGTGCTGACTGCTGCGTCGGTCACGGTATCTGCTGTAATAGCTGCTGTGTCGGCTGTGATGGTTGCTTCATCTGTTGTGATATTTGCTGCGTCGGCATTATATATTGACGCATTTCTTCTTGAAGACTACTTACAGTTCCTTGTAGCTGCTGGTTATTTGAAATGAGTATCGCCTGCATGGCATGCATTTGCCGGCCAAACTCGATTTTCATTCCAAGCAACTTACAATCGTGCTTCCCTGATATTGCATCTAAATGAATATCACTGTTTTTCAGACATGGCAGCTGGCATAGTAGAGGTGGTTGCGTTGTTTGGTGATGTTGGCGGTTCTTGATTAGTTGCTACAGGCGTATTGGATGGGTAGTGTTCTATTGGCATGTTGCTAAAATCAATAAATCGCACTTGGGGAACACCCATATTCTTTCTCTGGCTAAATCGTCTCACAGACTCTTTATCGGTCATCAACTTGCAGCTTGTTGGGAAAAGTAGATAGAAAAGGGCAGTTAAAGGGCAGCAACTAGAATTCAATTTAAGTAATTTCGAAGACAGAATTAAATTTTGTGGCTTTTTTGTAACGCGAGCTACTGAATAAAGCGTGCTCGGTAGAATTTAACCTGTTGTCTTTAAAACGCTGGTTTAAAATTTGAGCAATTGTTGGTTTATTGGTCTTATTTCCTCTATCGCTGCTACAAAAAAAAGAACGAACATTTTTCAAACCGTAATATTTATATCCTCACAACTAATACTCTCATATGACAACATTGTATTTTTTACGATGGGCCACCTCGTGGTAGGCTCGAACGTAATTCTGCTTTAATATCTCAAATCAATTTTCAACACATTCAGTCTAAGGGAAATGACTTTCGATTCCTGTCAAGCCAGAACTTCAACAAAATTTTTCTTAAGTATTTGGTGGAACTGAAAGATAACTATGAGCTTTTTTCTCTGGGTGAATCGATAAATTTTGACTTGATTAATTGTAAGACACCAGAGCAAAAACACTTCCAGCATTAACGAACTGAAAACGTGTCGCTTTTCATCAATTCAACGGAAAACCACAAGTTCCGTTGGTTTCAAGGCAAAAAGTACTGCAGATCAATTAGGACGTTCAACCACATCTTTCACACTGGGCATTTCTCAAACGTTTCTTCATCCAATTTTTTCTTGTTTCTCTTGTTAAAAAATCTTTCCCAACTAAAATTTCAAATCTGTGAGCAAAACAAAAATGCACCTTGCTGATTGCTTTACAAGTAAGAATCAATAATTTTTGAAAGGAAGCATAGTGAGGCTTCCTGAGAAGTAGAGAAAACTAGAGGAGAACTGTTTATACAATATATAACGCAATAAATCAATCCTTTACATAAGGGAAAATAGGAAACTTGGGAAACATTTTAATATGTTATTGTAGTGGTTGGACTAAATAACCAATAATTCTCTATCATCACAACCGTTATGAAATTGTCTGCTTTTCTTCAAATCAGACTTTAGCCTGTCATACAATATATTTCAAGCTTAGCATTATAGTAAAGCTATTGCTTGCAGTGTCCCATCGTTGGCGTCAATCAAATTTTTCCATCATTTATGTAGCACTCCTTATGGCCCTTGGTCTCAAGCTCATCTTCTCTGTAACATCTTAGTAACTTAGCTTCTGACTTAAAGTCGATCTGGCTAACTCATCATAAATCGTAAGAACTAAAGGGTAGTCCAACCATACTGCACTATTTTAATTGTGAGTCACACCTTAACTTCAAATTTTTCGCCCAACTTAATTTGGCATTTCTTTGATTCAGTGTTTGACAAATTGAACCATGGAGAGGTACACAATTGAGCAGCATGTTAAGGTTGTTGAAGCCTTTTACGAAAATGGGCGGTCAAATCAAGATGCATTTCGTGCACTTTGTGATTTTTTGGTCAGCATAATCGACCGAATGTGTCCACAATCGGGAGAATTGTGCACAAATTTAAGAAAACCGGGTCTGTAGGAAATGTTAAATCACTTGTGCATGCTCACTTAGTTCGTTCTGCGGAAAACATTGCTGTTGTTCGCGATAGAGTGGCAGAAGAGCCGTCAACCTCGACTTGTCATCGTGCTGAACAATTGAAAATCTCTCAAACATCACTGATGTGAATTTTCAATAAAGATTAAAATGTACAGGCTTATAAGGTTCAATTGACTCAAGAACTGAACCTACTGACCATTTTAAGCGTCGGCAATACGCTGACGCTGGTTGATTGAACAGACAGAAGGGAATGGTGATTTTGCAAAGAAAATCATCTTCAGCAACAAACTTTCACCTCAGTGGATTCGTTAACAAGCGGAATAGCCGCATTTGGGCAAATGATAATCCACGAGTGATTGTTGAAAAGTCGATGCATCCACAAAGAGTGACTGTATGGTGCAGTTTATGGGCTGGTGGCGTCTCGGGCCGTTCTCCTTCGAAAATGAGGACTGCCAAGCATTTACCGTGAATGGTGCTCACTATTGCGAGATGATAACGGTTTTTTTGTGGCTAGAACTTGAGGCTATGAACCTGGACAATATGTGGTTCCAACAGGATGGTGCCACTTGCCATACAGCCAATGAAATAATGGATCCTTGTCGCAAGAAATTCAATGATCATGTTATCTCACGTTGTGGCGATGTTCATTGGCCGCCGCGATCATATGATTTTTCACCGTTGGACTTCTTTTTCTGGTGGTATTTGAAAGCACAGCATACGTCAATAGTCCAAGAACAATTCAAGAGCTAAAAGATGAGAAAGTTGAGCACATTAAGGACATTGAACCTGAATTATTTCTCAGAGTCATTGAAAATATGGGCCATCGGATAGAAGTATGCCACCGTAGCCGTGGCGAGCATTTGAGAAATATATTGTTTCACACATAATTATTATAGATTTTCCCATTATAATAAAAAATATTAACATAATTCTCTCAAAACTTTTTGTTTTATTTACAATTTACATCGTGCATTTTGATTGGACCACCCTTTATATTGATGAAAGATAATTGCTAAAATATCGGAAGAAAGTTGTGTTTAACATTTTTGGAAAAATGTTGTGAAATTCTTTAATATCTACAAAGAAAATTTCACTCCAATATGTTGGATACAATAAGTATAATTTTTTAAAAGAATCCTTCCAAATTGATTTAATAGAGATATCGCCGGTACCCAAAGGATTAAAGTTGAAAGTTTAAAATATGACTTCGTTTTTCACATGTTTACTTTAATCTGATGAACATCTTGAAGCTATGATTGAAAGATTACTTAAATTAGACTGCTTAAATGATAACTCGTCATTCGACGTACTGTACGTGATGCAAAAACCGATTGCTCCGTGTAAGCAATTCATCTTATAGGGCCTATTGACGAGCAACTAAGTCGCCAGCTTTCGTCATCAACATGCCATGTTGACGACAATGTTGAATGTGTGTGGGCATGTTGATGATTGATTTTGATGTCGTCAACCAAGTTGATGTTGATGTAGATCAAATTGATTTGATATTTGATGGGTTGAGCCTGATTTTGATGACTATATTGAGGCGTGTGTGGGACAGTCGACGACAAGGTTGTCAACATTATTTGTATTTTATGAGCGCTATCGTACAAATGCTCAATACAGAGATGTGTTTTGATGAAATTGTCACCCAAAATGTATTTTTAAGGGGATTTTACTCGTTTTAGGAATTGTAAAGAAACTAATTTTGTTTACGAAATTGCAACCGTTACAATTTTAAATAAGCATTCGTCTTTCGATTTTGAAACGCTTCACAATAAATAAAACAGACAATCGCTGATATTGTATTTTTGTATCGCAATGCATATAACCTAAACATTCAAAACGATCGTCTTTTAATATTGCGACGCATGAAACAATAACATTCAGTGCTATTAGAATGGTTCTTAATATCAAGATGAAGATACCGAGGAATGTTTACATATTTAAAGTTGCATCAGAGCAAAAATGGACTTCAATTTTTGCTCCGATGCAACTTTAAATAAGCATTCCTCGGTATCTTTCTCTTGATATTGGGAACCATTCTAACGTCGAAAAAAATAAAATAAACTTTCATGAGTTCAATCTTTCTAAAACACGATGCAGAACAAAAACATTCATTAGTGTTGGTTTTTTAGGTTTTGCAAATTTTTTTTACAAAATCCTAATAAAATCGGTACTGTCCGTGAGTGTGTCATAGCAGTTTTTCTCTAAAACTATGGCAGCTACAGACCTTAAACTTGGAAGGCATACTAGAAGTTATTACCTCTCGAAAGTTCAGATATTACAAAAATTTTAAGGGGTTCTTAAGGGAGGGTCCCCGCATATCGGAAATGGACCCTTACATTTTTATACCGAAGGTAGGCATATGGGGTGTCATATGAAAGGTTTTAATGAGACCTTTCAAAAAAAGGTCTTGAAACAGTGTTACCAGCTACGTGAGGCGCAGGGGGTAGGAGAAATGTTCGAAAAATTTGTATCTCCCATGCTCGCGTTTGGGCACCTTTGACCTGAAAAATGCCTACATCCTTGGTTTTTTTATCCAAGGATGTAGGTATTGATGAGTACAACAATCACGAATACCTAAGAAGTTTAGATTCAAACAACTTTGTGAATATTATTATAAATAAATTTTACATTTTTCTCAATAAAATTCCAAGGACACCCTTATATTCGATGAAGCTTGGCTCTTAAGTAGTCCTATGCAAGTTTAGCGAAAATCAGTACCCATTTACGTAAGTTATATCGATTTGAATTTTCCCCAATTACAACAAATACACTGGATTTTTCGACCAAATGGGCTTTCCATCGACCCAGGCACTACAGTTTTGATTAGGTCTACTCGAAATTTTCAAAAAAGATGAACTACATCAATGTTTTTGAGAACACACCCACTCAGTAATGTCAGTACCATCACACAAAAATGGCGGCCTCTTAGATTCAAGTAATGTTACTTTTTCCTTGAAAGCAAATATTTGATGTGAATGTCATTGAAGCATTTTTTTCATGATAGGTGACTGCATATCATATTTTGAGTACAAACCCCTCCTGACACGAACGCAGGTCTGTCAAGCCGACTTGTTGATATTACACATCTGAATAGAAAAGCGATGCGACTTCAGAAAAGGTACTATATCAGGATATTATAAATAGGATTGATATTACACTCTTATTAATCCAATAGACAAATGTGAATTCATACTTCCTCGTATTTGGAATATTGAAAGGTTACGCAGCTTAAGAAAAATGTAAAGTTTTGAAAAGTTTAAGTGCTTTGTACCCCTTACTAAGTTTGCATGGTATTAATAACAAAATACAATACAAACCTATTTGCATTTTAAATATTGAAAGGTTACGTGGTTGAAGAAAAGTGGTAAGTTTTAAAAAGTTGAACTGCTTTGTAACCCTTACCAAAGTTGCAAAGGGTTAGTTAATTGCAAAATATGGCCACCCGTGGCGGAGCGTTAATTTTTGTGGGAGGTAACCCGGAGCAAAAAATGCTTACCTTGGACAAGTCTTCGCATGTAGTTTCCTTACCTCTACACTCTATTGGTGCGGCTGGCTCTATTTTGTATTGGTAGATATGGCTTTAACCCACTTTTACTATACGTGTAAGCACTGATATATTTAAACAGTGTCTTGCAGATATAATAAAAGTGGCTTTGAAAAAAGTCGTCTGCGGTGAACTATGAGAGACAATGTGAATGAATAAGAGATCTACACTAGACTAACGAAATTACTAACTAAGTACATTACTAATTATACTCTAAAGCTATGCGTCTATTCTTTTTCACAAAATGCGCAAGGACATTATCATAAAACCCAGGTTGATTCTTAATTTTTAGCAATAAATGTTTTTCTATGGAAATAATGGCCAAATCAGATAATCGTTCCTGTTTTTGGGAATTACGTATTTATGTATGAATCCGTTTCAAAGCCGAAAACGATCTCTCCGCAGATATAACTGTAACAGGAATTGTCAAAAATATGCTACACAACGTTGCAATTTGAGGAAATGTTTCACCTAGTAATAATTTTTTCAAATGAAGGTAAAGCTCGTAAGCATCTAATTTATTTAAAGATGGCGTTGTATATAAAACTTTCAGCTCATTTTTCAAAGCAGTGAATTCAAATATTTGCGGAAATTTCAACATTAATGAAGATATTATTACATCTGGAAATGAGTTACTATAAAAACTATACTTAGATTTATTAAAGCAATTGAGAAAATTCATTTGAGAAAACGATTGGTATCTTTGTTGTACTTGCGTATTTACATTGTCTATTATTTCAACGAAAAGACGCCTAAACAATGCTCTGGGGTCTAATTCTGCATTAATTCGTCTATGTTGTCGCGGTGGTTCACAAAATTCCTGAACACCGTCGTAAATAATATCAAAATTGTTTAAAAAACCATTTGATAGCCAATTTTTGAATGAATCTAATTCGCGGTGTGCTATATCGATATCAACCTGTTTTGACTGCAATAAGTTAAAAAGAACGTCGGTTTTTTGAAAAATGTCTGATAATACATGCAAAAAGAAACAAAACTCCATATTTTCTAATTTACTTAGGAAACATTCTGCCATAGAAAGAGATTCAGAGTGCCAAGATTGCGAGTTATCTAATATTGAATTAAAAGTGTTTATAATATCTAATCTACAGTTGAAAATTACATTAATAATACGTGAGTGATAGTACCAACAGGTTTCAGATACTCCGGGTATGAGACGGTCTGCTATTTCCCTTAAATGGTTCGAACGTTTAGAAGACTTGTTGAAAAACCGAACAATGCTATTTACGTGTCCAAAAAATGTTTTAAGTTCCGGAATATTTTGAAGTGATCGACTAAGTACTAAGTTTAATATATGCGCGTAGCATGGAACGAACAATGCCATAGGACATGACTCGCGAACTTTCGCTTGCACTCCACCGTACTCACCCGACATAACTGCCGCACTATCGTAAGACTGACCAATTAACTTATTCCTACAATGATATTGGTCTAGTATTCCTAGCAACTGATTTGATAAAACTTCGGCAGTGCAACCGCTGCTAACATCATAAAAGCCTAAAAATCGTTCTTCAATACCAGAGTCAGTTAAATACCGAAATATTACAGTCAGTTGCTCCCTATGACTGACATCGGGAGTTTCGTCAATCATTACTGATACAAAATCAGCTTGATTGATTTCAATCTTATCTGTTCACGTAAAACGGATGAAATGCTATGTATTAAATCATTTTGAATATCTTTCGAAAGACCAGTAAACGCGGGACTCTGTATTGAAGAACATTGTTCCAAATGCGAGTCTATTACTGTATCATACTTGCTTAAATATAATAAAGATTCTATATAGTTTCCGCGGTTATCGGAATTCGGACTTTCATCGTGACCGCGAAAAGCTAATACTTGTTTACCTAGCAAAATGGTAGTATCTATAAAGTGTTTCATTAAATTTCTATTCCGATCTACATTTCTATTATGAGCTTCATGTGTATTGTCGAAAAACGTTTCAATTCTACTAGCTCCGAACTCATGTAAAGCTAAACAACTACGTATATGTTTCTCAGTTTGAACATGTTTTTTTGACGAATTGGAAAGATTATTAATATCTGTAAATCCCGAGTAACTCCACACGCTACCAGAATTTTGAAAATAATAAGCAAGGAAAACAAAACATTTTATTAAATTTACAACTGCCCGTGAGCCACTGATATTTATGGTACAGCAAAATATGAAAATGTTTGATAAAACCATCGCGTCGTTTATAATCTATAGTCATGTCTGGGCGAGCACGGCCTATCTGAATCAAATTTTTTTTTATTTTCAAAACTTAACTTTGAAAAAGATGTGCCCTCAGACAACAAATAATCCGTTAAGCAGCATTCTAAGGCAATCAACGCCATAATTCTACCTTTGACTTTTCTACTAATTAACCAAACTAAATTTCTAATTTCAATATTACACTGCTTACCCCAAATAAAAACCTTAAGGCCTCGTAAGGCCTAATCCACTTCACAAACAGAACTCACTATAGTCCATAAACAAAACAATTCTAATTCTACACTACAGAAACTATTACAGGCACTAGCTGATTGTCAAAAATTATATGTACGTAGAAATACAATAATATAAGTATAATACAATGAACAAATGAAGTGTTAATTAAAACTGCCGATCAAAACATTCAAAAAGATCTTTTGTCTTCACTGTTTAACGAAGTTATGAGCTCGTTCGCGCATTTTTGTTTTCCATTCATTTTCGTAACTCGCGCCTGAGCGAGTTATGGGATACATACAATATCGTTCAGTCGACATGTGGTGGAAATTGATTGGGATGTGATATGATGTACGAGTATGAGACGATTCAGAAAAGGTGCCATCGGCTTATTTTATAGCAAATTATTTTAATGTCACAATTAAAAAACAAAGACAACATAAAAATTAAGGCGTTTTGTAATTTTATTGTTGTAATGTATAGTTTTTATTATATTCAGTACAATTTAGTGAAGGTATATGACTAATTATAATTATTTATTGTCAATGGAAGAGGCCATTGGCGGTGCCATTTTTCAAAGGGAAGCCGGTAGGAATCGAGTTGTATGCAATCTTTGCCACTGATGGCCACTATCCAGAATATTTCAAGTTGGGAGGAGTTTTTGAAACTTTGCGTGACCTGCCCGAATCGTGGAAAGTGAAGTCCGATATATCTAAAGATCGGCGAAATAAAAACATCGCATGGGTCAAACTTTTGGATGTGTACAAGCAAATCGATCCTAATGCCAATGTAGACAGCTTGAAGACAAGATTTACAAATTTAAGGTCGTGTTATCGGAGAGAATTGAAAAAAGTTGAACAGAGCCAAAGGTCGGGAGCATGAGCCGAAGATGAATAGGTGCCAAATTTATGGTACTCCAAGTTACTTTATTTTCTACGTGACCAGGAAGTTCAAAATCCTGGAATATCAACAATTGACCTGGAGCAAGATGACGAACAAAGTATAATCAATGTAAGTATATGCGGTTATTGTTGTCATCGTTTTCATTTTGGTATATATATTTTTTTTTGGTTTTTCAGACGATTTTTTTATCTCTAGTAATTTCTTACAAATTCCATTAAAAAAAAACAACCAAATGTTTATATTGTTGTTTGCTTGAAACTCAATATTTGAAATAACCAAAGATAGAAACATTGGATTGTCTTTCTTATCTGGAAACCTTGGATGTGAAATTACTTTTGACCGCTTTAAATAAACTAACTTTGAATTTGAAAAGGTTATTATTTTTTGAATACATTATTTCATTCAGAGCTACAATTAGTCTTCATTACCACCTGAATATTGACTTATTGTTGTTTTAGGAAAGTAGTGAACATTTTTCTGATGCTATTGCTTCCTTTTGTTCACTAAAGAGGAATAAAACAGTGGTAAGCCAGATGGCAGAAAGAAACAATTAATTGAAGGCTGCACTGGCGTAACTCTCCAACAAAGAAGAAAAAAAAAAGGGTGACGCTGGTATTTTCGCTGAGAGTTGGGCTACTTCCTATAGGAAACTATCTCCAGCGCAGAAAATCTACGCCAAAAAGTTATTGACGAAATACTAGCACTGGGACAGCTCGAAATACTTTCCCTAAACTCTGTTCGTCTATTAAAGTGGTACGACCAACGCGGTTGGGCCACATATTGGTCAAATTCGGAGCAGAGGTCGGCAATAAGGAAGCATTCCACGATGCAGTAAAGAAAGTCCTCGGTAAAAGCGCAACTATAGCCTCGCTCAAACCGATGGCAATGATCGAAATAAGAGACATAGACTGCTTGACGGATCTGGCTGAGGTAGAAGGTGAAATGGGACATAAAAGAAATGGGACATAAAAGAAAAGAGTATACGAACGAGGCACACTGTATTCTTTGCAAGGATGCTGATCCAAAACCTGATTTAGGACACGTCTTGGGATCAGGAAAATGCTGGGTGTTCCAAGAAGCCCTAGCCAAGGCAAAATCAGAACTTCGATGACCCGCATCCAGCAGCTAAATCTACACCGCAGTCCAACCGCCAAAAATCTGCTTAAGCAGTTTGCGAGGGACATGAAAGCCGACTTCTTGCTGCTGTGTGAGCAACACCATGATAAAAGCCCTGCATTATGGTATTCTGATGAAACTGGTACTGCCGCCGTCTGGATTCAGAACAGTGATTTCCAAGCGGAGGGTTGTGGACGGGGAGATGATTTCGTGTGGGTTTGGTGCCCAGGGATCACCTTCTTTAGTATCTGCCTGACGCCTAATGAATTGGTATCATCTTTCCAAGCCAAGCTTAATGCTCTGGGGGGTGCTGTCTCGAACACTGAGGGCAAAATGCTCGTTGGGGATGACTTCAACATGAAAGCAATTGAATGGGGCATGCCCCAAACAGATCCGAGGGGAAAACGAATCCTGTAAATGATGGCCAGGACGGCGCTCGTCTTAATAAACTCCGGAAATACGCCGCCGTATTGGCTATGAGGGAACCATACCGGGTGTGATATTTGCGTCAGAGCCCTTAGTATGGAGCATACCCAATCGGAAAGTATTAGAGGACCACTCAGGCAGTGATCATCAGTGCATTCTGCTTGAGGTAAGTGATGCTGTCTCCCGACGTCCGTGCTCTCGGTCTTCTACAACTGGATGGAACATCGGAAGGATGGGCGTCGAGAGGTTCATCGAGGTGCTCAAAGCAGGTGAGCCGCTGCAGGGAGCTTCGGAGGGACGAAAGAACTGGCAGCTCAAGACGTTGTGAACTCTACTATGTGCATCATTACGACTGCTTGCTGCGCTTCTATGCCCCGTCGAGGACCCTGGCACGGCAAGCCCCCAGTGTACTGGTGGTCAACTGAAATCGCTGAAAAGCGAAGGGAGTGTCACAAGCTTCGACGTGAGGCTCAACGGGCGCGGAACGGTGACGAGGCTCGCAACTGGCTGGCAGCATATAAGTCGGCCAGGAAAGGCCTTCGCAAATTGATCAACAATAGTAAGGCTCGCTGCAGGCAAAACCTAGTGCACAATGTGAACAAGGATCCGTGGGGCCTTGGCTACAAGCTAGTTATGCGGAAGCTTGGTGTCCTACGGAAGCCTTGTATACCAAAGCGGAAAAGATGGACGCGATAGTGCGGGGACTCCTCCCCGCCCATCCCGTCCATGTTGATGCTGTCCGTGGTGAAACAGCAGTCAAGTGCCCACCCTTCCCGTTGCCGGAGCTGGAGGAGGCAGTCCTTTCATTGAAAGCGAGCAAAGCTCCAGGTCCAGATGGTGTTCCGGCTGAGGCTCGTTGCGGCTCGTCTTTCAGCATTGTCCTGACTAGCTGCTCAGCACATTCAACGCTAGCCTGCGGAACGGGGTTTTCCCGGTACGATGGAAGGTGGCGAGGCTCGTGCTGATCAGCAAGGGGAAAGGAAATCCCGAATCGCCGTCTGCATACCGCCCGTTATGCATGCTAGACACGACTGGGAAATTGCTAGGGAAACTCATCAGAGGAAGGCTCACTGACGCGATTCGTACTGCTGGGGACATATCTCCTTGGCAGTACGGCTTTAAGGCAGGACGTTCTACCATTCGTGCGATTACAGAGGTGGTGAACGTGGTCCAAAAGGCAGAGGCATATAGTCGCAACAAGCGACGGATCGTCCTGTTGATGACACTCGACGTCAGGAAGCCTTCAACTCTGCTAGATGGGTGGATAGGCTGGAAACTCTTTTCATGCTTCAGAATATCTGATGTGGCTTTTGAGGGACTACCTAGAGGACTGAAGCCTGCTCTACGACACGACACAGGGCCAACGAAGGATGGAAATTACATCGGGTGTTGCCCAGGGATCCTTTCTTGATCCAGACCTGCAGAACATGTCTAACGACGGGCTACTGAGGCTTGAGATGCCAGATGAGTCGCGCTTGGTCGGCTATGCGGATGGTGTTGCGGCTCTGGTCACTGGATGCACCGTGGAACAAGCGCAACTTAGGCTAGGTATGCTAATGCGCCGAGTGAGGGACTGGATGACTACTCGCGGGCTCAATTTAGCACTGGAGAAAACCAAAGTGGTCATCTTGACAAAAAATAAAATCCCTAGAGTAAGGATGATCAGCATTGGAGATACATGAATCGTATCGAAGTCATCAGTGAAGTACCTGGGGTCACTGATTGACTCGAAGATGAGTTTCTCTGAGCAAATCAGGGCAATGGCTGAGAAGGTTGCTTCAGAAATATCGGCTCTGAGTCGACTTATGGCCAACGTAGGGAGACTCAGCCCGTCAAGAAGACGCCTCTTGATGAGTGCTGTAGGGTCAGTGCTGTAGGGTCAGTGCTACTGTTTGGTCAAGAAGTATGGGGTGACGCTCTAAAGCAAGTAGGTATACCGAAAAGTTTGGCAAAGGTACGGAGAAGAGGAGCACTGAGGATTGCATCTTCGTATCCGACAGTTTCCGACTCGGCGGTGAGAGTGATTGCAGGTGTGATACCTGTCACCCTCCTTGCTAGAGAGCGCCGCGCTATTTACCTGCGCCGAAACGAGGATGCAGGGGAGACGGTTGTCCACGAGGAGAGACAGCGCTCGCTCAACGATTGGCAGCAGTCTATGGTGAATTGCACGAAAGGAACGTAGACTGCGTGCCTTATCCCGGTTGAGAGATCGTGGCTGAATCGAAAGCTTGGTAAGACTGACTTCTATCTGATCCAGCTTTGGAGCGGACATGGGTGCTTTCAGTCTTACCTGCACAAGATTGGTAAGTCACGGTCTCCCGATTGTCGGTTGTGCCCAGGAGAGGACAATGCCTGCCCCACATTTTTTGCGTGTACAAAATGGGTCAGGCTACGAAGGGAACTTTACAGGGAGACGGGAGAGCTCACCCCGGATAATATAGTCGCGGTGATGCTCGGATCGGTTGACAAATGGAACCAGGTGGCACATTTTGCTCGGGCAGTCCTAAAATATAAAAGGGACTCACAGCGGCCGGGGTCGCTGGGGCTGGGGGATCACTTTTCTGGCACTTCCTCTTCCCCTCTCCCCTCCCGCTAGGAAAGGGATCCCCCAGCTTGAAGGCACCCCACGGCGTAACACAACGAGACCTGGCCCGAATTAATGTGTCAAATGGTTCCAGGGTGGTTCTCATGTTGACAGGGGAGGTGTTAAGTGGGTAGTCCAGTCGCCTTCTTGCGAGAATGGGAGTCCCACACTCTGTGCATAAATGGCATTCCCCTCCCTACCACAAAAAAACACCGTCCGTAGCCATTCTTCCAATGACTTCCTCATTTGCCTCTGTCTCCTTAACTCATTTACCATTGAATAATTCTTCCCATGAGGTATCAATATCACCTTGCTTCCAACAATCCCATTCCTTTCCAACATACAAAAATAGCGTTCATGTTCAAGTTGATACAGGTACAGGTACTGATGTGCGAGAGTCGCTTTATAGATGAAAGCTTTCCTGATTTTTATTAGTTTCAATAAGAAAACAAAAAACACAAGACTGAATTGAATATTTAAATATTGTTTGTTATTTTTGACTGAAATTACATTCTCGATGCAACTTAGTAATTAATTATGTATGTAAAAAATTAGACTTAAGTTTGAATTTTCTAGAATAAAAAATATTCCAAAAAGTATGCGTTGTTTTTTAAATAACGATTTTGCCAAGGCACTGCTCCTACTCCATTAGAATAGGTAGTAAAATATCACCTGGTATCTTATGCATTGGCAGAAGGATTTCTTGAATTAGGGGGTTCAAGTCCACACAGCTGCTGAGGATCGTTTCCCCAAGGTGCTAACTCGATTTTGCCGGTATTTGTATTTTCAACGTCTACACTTCCTTGCAAGTAAATAGGCGAATTATTTTTTCTCAAAAAGTTGTGCAAATTACAGGCGGTCAGCGTGATTGTAGTTTCTTTTTCAGGACTCAAATTTATCACCTTCAGGAGAAGCCGGAATCTTGAAGCAAGTATGCGTTGCCATCTTACTCAGGCCCATAAGGAAATCAATTCACGTGCTTGACGTCACATCCCGTACCGGAAACAGTAGCTCTAAATTTCATCAGTAGCTCTAAATTTCGATAAACAGCTACTGTTGAGATTGTCAAATATGACATTTCTCAGATGAAATTTAGCGGAAATGATATAAACGGGATCGAAATACATATATTTGCGCGCTAATGTCTTCGACGTCTCATATTTAAAATAAATCGTTGACATAGTACTGATAAAATTTCAAATTACAGTCATATGTACTGTCAAAAATCTTTAAAAAATTTGTTTGATGTAAACAGCACCAGATGGCGCTGATTAGGTTGCTCAAAGAGGTTAGTTCGCGACGTGACGCGGTGTTTCCGTTTTCGGGCCTGAGTAAGAAGGCAACGAAGTATGCCAAACGCATTTTCAACTATTCGCTTTGCTCTTGATAGTCTGTAGTTGAATATTATTTCCTCATTTGAAAGGTCATCGCATCGATAGGGTTTCATCAGATTTCGTTTCAAAGGGAACGAATCATCGCCTACAAATATATATGGCATTGGTTAAAAGAAACCATCTGGAAGGAGATCACAATTAGGGATTTTGAGTCCGTTTTTTTCTCAACTTTCAAAAAATGTGCTATTCAAAAGCACGCCACCATCCGACGTGCGGCCATTTGCGCTAGCTTCAGCCACTAAAAACTCAAACTTCGCATTGACTACCACAAATAAAATAATGCTGAACCCCTTTTTAGGCTTTTGAACTAAAATACAAAACCCTATTGCAATCACGACCTGTGTTCGTCTGTCCGTCTGTATGTCACAGCAATTTTTCTCCGAAACTATAGAGGCTACAGCCATGAAACTTTGTGGAAAAGTTAGAAGTGGTGATTTCTTGAAAGTTCAAGGGTGGAAAAATTTTTCAAAGGGGTTTAGGGGGGTCGCCCCATATATGGAGGTGACCCTTCAAACAAATTTTTTCACCACTGGTAGTCGAGTATGGTGTCATTAGAAAGGTCTCAATGAGATCTTTTCAAAACAAGTCTTAAAATTGCCTGATGAGTACCGAGGGGAGCAGAGGAAGGGGAAATGTACGAACTTTTCTTTTGTGGAGATATAGCAGTAAGAAATTTTAAGTCTTCCAAACTTTGGCTACTTGCTAAAAATCGCAAAGCTGCAGACAGGCGTTCATTAGCAGTAATCGCAATTCTCATATTCGTGTCCTTTTTTTCAATAAACGGTGGAACCTTGTCTAGCAATATATCGTAGGTTTTAGAGTCCATTATTAGAAAGTTTTTAAAATCGTCAGGGGCAGTAGCGCATAGTTCATTCAATAAACTAGAATGAGAAAACTGGACCCGGTTTTGGTACCACTTCTTTGCCTAAACTTGCTTCTTTTTAGAACTATACACACTATCTTCACATAATTCACTTACAACTATGCACAGCAACAACTCGTCATTCAAGTTGCTAGTGATGGGCCCTATTACAGATATTTTGGGGCAAATGAACCATGTAAGCGTTGTGTAAGCTGTTCTTTAATTCTGGGTTCATAACTTACATATCTATTTGCTTCTAGTTTTTCCCTCATTAATAACCCGAATGACAAGACATTTCACAATCATGCAGAAGTTAATTTATGTTAGTTACTTTTCATTGGTTCAAATACTTAAAACTATGCCGCACTTCCATTTCCAATCTATTCCAGTTAAATAAATAAGCAGTTCAACCCCAAAAGCCGGAAATCACTATCTCAATGAAATTGCCTTCGACTACTAGCCATGCTGCATGCACTGAAGTTAGTTTCCATTGTATCCTTGGTTCCGTTTGCTTGCACCACATTTGCGAGACTGCAGCGCTACGAAATTAATCATCACGCGTAGCCGGGTGATAAGGATTATGTGAGGTCCTGATACAATGTGGTTCGCTAGTGCTCGTGCTATATCCTGCACAAGAGCCATAAATTAGCTGGATTCAGACATTTATCACTTTCCACAGCTATTTGCTTTGACTCTGGCCAGAGAGCTGCCATTTTTTGTGTAGGCACTCATTCGAAGGAATGTCTGCTGGGGTTGATGCTAATGTGCCAAAACTAATTAGGATAGTTTGATGTTATCGCTGGGATTACTAGGAATTATTATGTGTTATGCGGCTTACGAAAATCATTATCAAAGATTTTTTGAGCTGTCGATTAGACTGGCTATTAATCCCAGATTTTTCCAAGCTTATTGAGCAAGTTGGTAACATTAACTTACCCATGGTTTAATTTCTTAACACTTTTACTAGAATTTGTTCGGAGTAGTGCATGGTAGGAGAATATTTTCTCGAATTCTTACCCACAACGCGGAAAGCAAGAGCTGGGTCATCAAAAAAGTAATTAGTGAATTTATTCATGTCGCTGGGAGACACAGAGGGAAGTTGTTTCCGCTTACACCCATTTGTCCCACAACGTGAGTGATTCAACCGACAAACGCGTGACAAGGATACGCTTTACACAGGGGTGAATTAATACGATGTGTTAGTCTAGCGCGAGGCATGGCAGCTTTGTAATGGATCCGACGAAATCTATTAATCTCCAGGGATTAGTAAAAGCTGTAAACATGCAGTATTTCCGTGTCGCATGTTGCTAACGAAAAGCACACGTTATTGTAACGTTACCAACAATTGCAAGCATGTACGAGTATGCATACGTAGGTGTATCGTGTGTATATACATTAAAAAGGTAATATGCATTCTAAGAATGGCAGTTTACATGAATTTAAAGCTTCGTATTAATATTTTATTGCTGACATGTTTGATGAAGCAAATAGTTCAAATTTATACTGAACCTTTATGATCAAAATGTTGCAAAAAATTATTTTAATGCTGACGGATTATAAGATAAAGTTGTGGTCTAACAAAAAAATACAACAGAGGGTGAGCGTGATATAAAATTTTTTTCAATGGGCTCTTGTTACGGTACCATTTTGTTACGTTCTTGCCACCACAACATCATTTTGTTGCGTTTTTGCTACCAAAACTGTAATAAATGGCCGGCTCGTTCTCGGAGAGGGACCTGGCGTTTGGCACTATGGCAGCCGCAATCGGAGGTGACGAGTGTTTGAGTGACAGATCTCTGTCCGGGATCTATCTTCAATGAAAGTTGCAATTTCCGAGGAGTTTGTCGTGTACCCGTCTCGAATGTGCCGGTTGCTGTTGACCAATAAACATTCTGACAACATTTTATATGGGTAATTTTGTAACGGTATAAAAAAATTTAACAGTTGCGTGAGGGCTAAGTAAGAGTTTTCTATAATTTCAATGCGCCGTCGCCCACACAGTGATTTTATTATACCTCGAGTCGTCAAAATAGTCGAGCTAATCGAATCAAGACGATTCGAAATTCCAGAATCCACGAAATTTGCATTGAATGACACTAAAACATCCTAAACCCTACGAGCGAAAGATAGTAAATGGTCTCGGGGTCGCACATTGGGTTTACTGGTTCCCCAATGATGGGACCCTAAGTGCCAAGGAATGTCAATAACTGCAAATACACCTGCAGCTCTACTACCAAGTCCTGCTTACACCCACCTTCTTTGTGACGAACTAGGAGGGTGAAGGCGAGTCTTCGCGCCTGATAATGGAATTGATGCTAATAACCATGTCGCTGGAATGAAGGTTGGGTGATGGGCTAGCTCCCCATTCCTGTGAATTCCTACATTGTTTCGAAGCCTACAGCAGAGCCTCGGAGTGGGCTGATCTACGACAACGACCTCGCAGCCAAAAAAAGGACTATAGCATTGGATTCTGGAATATCCCATCGCTGAACTACCTTGGCGCTGATAAAGATCATTTACAATAGGTCAGTTAATATAAATTAAACATACTGACGGTCCAGCAAACTAATTGGACTGGAAGCGATATTCAAGATTTGATATCCCACATAATATTCAAAAGTGGGAAGCCTGCTGGAAAGCGAGAATTCAGAGTGGCCTTCATTGTAGATTGACAATGAGCTATCCCATCGGGGAGCAACAGGAGGATAGAGCCTCCACGATGCAATGAATGATAACGGCCAGCGACTAATTGAATTCGCATGGAGCAGAAATCTAGTCAGATGTTCGACTTAATTCCCTCATCAACGCATACATAAAATGACCTTTGGATCACCAGATGGCAACACACAAAACCAGATTGACCATGTTTTGATCCAGCAACGTTGCGCCTCCAGCATACTTGACGCCCGTACATACTGCGCAGTCAATTGTATATCAGATCATTATTTGATTAAATCAACCTGCCGATGTCGTATGTCAAAGGTGTATCCACCAAAGACCAGCCCGCTATAAATATTCGACATCAAAAGGCTCCAAATGGCGTCTGTGGCAAAACAAAATTCAGGGAGGCCTCAAAAACCAGCTAGCTCCCATCTTATCAAATACATCGCTACGAACAAGCAATCAGCTATGGGTAGAAGCCAAAGTCGCAAAACAGACGATCGGACATCAAGTCCAACAAAAAAGAAATGATTGGTTTGATGATGAGCACCAGAATGCGTAAATAAAAAGAATCAGGCGTACAAACAATACCTCGGTAGGGAAACTAGGACGAGAAGAGAACAATACGAAAATCTCAGAAAAGTAGCGAATAAGATCATTAGAATTAAAAAAGAAAATACTACGGTATTATCGGTATAATCCTTGCGAGCAACAACACAAGACAAGCATACGAAGTAGTGAAAAGCCTGAATCGTATTTATCAACTCAAAACCACACTCTACCGTGATAACATTGGTAATATAATCGCAGATTAAACCAAGATTAAGGAAAGATGGGCATCATATTCCAAGAACCTCCTTAATCATCCATACAGCCCCAGCATATCGGAAACTATAGATATTCCCGGAGAGCTTCCAGTGACTCAATCAACTCTGGAGGAATTTTGTCCCATCATCAACGCACAAAGGAATAATGAAACGTCGGGCATCGATGAGATTCCAAGGGAGCTCATCAAATATGGTGGCAACGGTGTTCAAAAAGCCATCCATAAAATCATTTAGCACATTTGACAAAAAGAACATTCCCCAAAAGAGTGGAGCTAAGCAAGTATATTTTCTATCCAAAAAAAAGTGACAAGCTACAGTGCGAAAACTAGAGAGGCATATCACAATCTTGTAAGGCGTATGAAATGTTTACTAAGATCTTAGAAAATAAAATCGGATCATACGCCAACAGTATCATTTGGAGTATCAAAGTGGTTTTAGAGCGGGAAAATTGACAACAGACCAATTGTTCACTGTCAAGCAGGTACTTGGAAAATGCTAGAAGTTCAACATATACGTACATCAAATTTTCGTAGATGTAAGGAAGCAAACGACAGTATTGTTGTAACGTACTGTACCAGATAATGCTTTGCTTCGGTATCCCAGCCAAACTAGTCCGTCTTACCAAAATGACAATGATGTCGACAACCTACCAAGTGCGTATCAATCACCAACTCACCAATCCTTTGACAAAAATATCGGGCTAAAGCAGGCAGATGGGTTAACCTCATTACTATTCAATGTGTCTCTGAAGTACGTCATGAGGAAGCTTCATGTCGAGGCTCGATGTGCGTCATTATAAAATTTAAATTAAAAGCTGCCAAAGGACTCTTCCTGAAACTCAACACCAAAGCAAATCTAATCACACTACAGATCAATGAGAACGAAACAAAGCTCATGACGCAGTCAATGAAAAATACCTCAAACACCCCAAATATCACACTTGGCGAAAATAATATCAAAAATGTGAGTTAATTTGTGTATTTCTTCTTCTTCTTAGCACTACAGCCCCTCTTGGGCCTTTGATTTCTGTAGGGCCTTTGATTTCTGTAAATAGTGCCTCCAACTATCCCAGTCCATTGACCGCATCCTCCAATTGCGAAATCTGAGCAGCGATGAACTGTCTTCATCGACCAAGTCAGACAAGCATTTCCTTGGTTTTCCCCCTGGTCGCCGACCTTTAATTCATGTGGCCAGCCCATTGCAGCTTCCACAGTCTTACAATCCTTGAGACCTCCGGTTCTTCAAAAATTTCATACAACTCATGGTTGTATCGGATTCACCATTAGTCCCCGTCTAGCTTCACACCAATTATTCGCCTCAGGGCCCGTCGCTCAAAGGCGTTCAATATATTTGCGGATTTTTGGTAAGGGTCCATGTTTCACCCCCATAGCATAACGCAGTTTTATCACAGTTTAGTATGCTTAGAGCTTTGTTTTCCTGTGTTTGCAGCAAGTCTTAAAGATCGTTAAAACTGTATTTAGATGGGAAAATAACGAGAAAGAGACGAAACACGCCGAAGAATACAGCTCATAAATAAAATATTGTATTCAGTTTTCACGATCTTGAAGACCAGCTGCATACACAGGAAAACAACTGTGATAAAACCTGTGCTTTGCTATGGGTGTGAAACATGGACCTCCACCTAAATATCCGCGAACATATTCAACGCCTTTGAAAGAGGAATCCTGAGGTGAATAATCGTAGCGGGGCTGGACGAGGATGAGGATTTGATACAACCATGAACTGTATAAAATTTTTGACAAGCCGAAGGTCTCAACCATTGTAAGACTGCGGAAGCTGCAAAAGGCTGGACACATGAATCGTATGAACGAATAACGGATACCAAAAAAGGTATTCGTTGGGAGAACTGAAGGCTGGAGGCCAGTGGGGAAAAAAAGGACTGCTGGTCTGATTCGGTCGATGAAGGCAGTTCATCGCTGTTCACATTTCGAAATTTGAAGGTGCGGTCAATAGATCGGGAACATTAGAGGTGCTTGTTGCAGGAAGCAAAGGCCCGAAAGGGTCTGTAGCGCTTTGATGAAGAAGTCGCAAAAACAGCGTTCCTGCATTTTGACGCGAAGTGAACTCTTCGTTTGAGTTTGACGTCAGTGATATTAGTGATAGCTTGGCCCTCATTGGGTGAGTTTCCGTGTATCGCATTCATCAACGGAAACTCATTGACCCATCTTTTAGCAGAGAGCTCTCTAATTAGGCACACAAACGGAGTCTTTGCTGGAGTAACCAGGGAAGTTCTTCCCCCGTGACTTAAAATGAAGCTGCAAAACGTGCAACCGCATTTCATTCACGGTCTGGACAAGCATTTTGGTTATTTTGCCAAAAATCTGTTTTTGTAGCATTTTTTGATATCATTACATTAAAGCCGTCAGGGTATTGTTGGTATTGTGCATAGTTTTATACAGCTGATGTTGACCGGATCCCAAACATCAAAATTCGATTCATGGCTTCTACAGACAAATATCAATTTTATAAACGTAAACACTCAGCCTATGTAATTTAGATGCCATACATGATATTGCGTAGGTTTATTGTTTCCTCTTTAGAGATAAAATGAGTTTTGTATCATCATGGATAAGTATTATATTACCCCTTTAACTTCTACGTAACATATTAATACTAGTGTTATTTGAAAAGTTTCCGGCCTTTTAAAGAAAAACACAAAGTTCAAGCTAAACAAAAATTTCTCGACATCGTGTCCACGCAAATCAATATGTTTGGTGAAATGCTTTTTCCGACCCTTCAGGCCGTGAGAAAAAAATTCTTTATGTAAACCTGAAAAATACAGGTTTACTGCATTTTCTACCTCGATATTTGGCCCATATTTTTTCAATCCAGAAATGTTTTCAAGTTAGAGAACAAAACAATGTCACTCAGGGCTAGGTCTGGTGAGAAGGGTGAGTGTTGAATCTATTTGAAATTCAATTCGTCCAATTTTGCCATTACGACTATGTATGTGTGGACTCGCGCGTTGTCCTGATGAAACAGCACCTTCTTCTTCGCCAAGCGTGGTCGTTTCTTCTTGAGTTCCTTCTTCAATTGGTTCAGCAACACTGCGTAATAGAGTCCGTGAATGGTTTTACCTTTTTGAAGGTAATCAACCATGATTACTTCCCGGCTGTCCCAAAAAACGGTCGCCTTCATTTTTCCAGCAGATAGAACGAACTTCTTCTTCTTCGGAGCTGTCGTCTCTATCACAATTCACTGTATTGACGTTGTTTAGTCTACGAAGAATTGTGATGGATCCAGGTTTTGTCAACATTAATTAATCAGCGCAAAAACTTGGTAGCATTCTTTTGGAACAGCTGAAGGGTCTTGCACGACATGTCCATCCGTACGCGCTTTTGGTCAATCGTCAACACACGCAGCACCTATCGCGCGGAAAATTTTGTCATGCATAAATCTTCATGTAAAATCGTATGCACCTATTCAGTTGATATCCTACAAGCCTCAGCAATCTCCTTAATGTTTAATTTGCGATCTTCTATCAAGGTTGTGTGCACTGAACTGACGATATCATCCATTGAAACAGTTTTTGGACGTCCAGAACATTCAACGCCAAAAATGCTTATGCGACCGCGTTTGAACTCGTCCACCCAATGTTTCACGGCTATAAATGAGGGCGACGATTCACTATACATGGAGTCTAAGTCTTCTTTCACTTCCCGAGTTTTTTCCCTTTCAAATAGAGGTACTTTATCACCGTGCGATACTCGATTTTATCCATTGTTCTTAACAAACGTCACCTGTCACCTTTGGAAGGATACCATGTGCTTCGTACTGATCGAAATGACTTGAAACGCCTGATTGGCTTTGCAGATGATGTTGTGGTACTTATCACTGAATACATAGTCAAACATAGAAAACTTATGTAGTATGCTAATGCGCTGGATAAGAAACTGATGACTGCCCAGGCGTTCAGCCTTGCACTGGAGAAAAACGAAATGGTTATCTTGACAAAGGAGAGAATTCTCAGAGTATAGATGATCAGTATTGGACAAGTAGTGGTCAAACTAAAATGAGCAGTAAAGTATTTTGATTTGCTGATCAAATTGAAGAAAATTTTATCGGAGAAATCAGGTTAACGGTTGGTAATGCTGCTTCAGGCGTATCGACTCTGAGTCAGCTTATGACCAAAGTAGTGGATACCTCTGATTAGTGCCATTGAGTTGGTGCTGTTGCATGGAGCAGAAATATGGAGCACTACTTTCAGGATAAAGCCGCCCCGTTAACGCTGGGCACTGCATCCGCAAATCAAACAGTCTCTGGCTCGCCAATGCTACTTATCGGATACGTGACAACCATCACCCTATTTGCTAGATAGCCCCGTACTCTCTACCAGTGTTGAAATGAAGATGCAAGGGAGACATTTGTCCACAAGAACAGATAACGCTCACAATGTTGGCAGTAGTCCAGGGTGAACAGATTGTAAAAAAGATGGACTGATTGCTTCATTCCTGATTTGAGAACGTGGGTCGGTCAAATACATAGGGAAAATGCCTTTTACCTGACTCAACTTTTGGGCAAGCATGTGTGTTTTCAATCTTACTAGCACAAAATTGGCAAGTTGCCGTTCTCCGAGTGAAGCCTTTGCGCATGAAAGCAAGGTAGTGCCTGCCGAAAAAAAATTTCGATGAGAAAGATGGAACAGGTTGATCCAAAACCTCTACAGGAGAACAAGAAAGCTCTGATCGTTAAATGGAATTATGTAAAATATTACGCCAGGGCAGTCTAGAAAGAGAAAAAGTGCTAACTTAAACAAGCAGAGCTGTCATGGGAAAATATTTCTTCTTCTTCTTGTTTGTAACACTACAGCTCCTCCTGGGGCTCCGCTTCCCACCAAAAGCGCCTCGAATTGTCTCGGTCCATTGACCATATCTTCCAATTTTGTATTTTGAGAAGCTGAGAACTGTCTTGTTCGACCAAGTCAGACCAGCATTTCTTCGGTTTCCCCACTGGTCTCCGCCTTTCAGTTCTTCTAACCAATATCTTTTTGGGTATCCATTCTTTATCCATACTATTTGTATGGCCAGTCCATTGCAGTATCTGCAATCTAACAATCGCTGAGACCTCTCGTTCGTCAAAAACTTCATTCAGCTCATGCTTCTATTAAATTTGCCATTGGTACCGGTCTAGTTTTACTTCGCATTTGAGTTTCTAAATTTGTCTGGGAATTGTAAATGACTGTCACAAAATGTTAAAGTTGTCTCTATAGACAACCACTTGGCTCGACTTGTATAGCAACGTACCTCTTGTATCGACAGATAACTTTCTGATAACATATTCCAGAATCAAATTGAACAGCGATGAGGCCAGCCAATCTTCCTGCTTTAGTCCTATATTTATGTCAAAGGCGTCGATGAGTTGGTTATTGATGAGGACTTAGGAAGTCATCAATGTTCTTGTCATTTCGGTACAACGGGCCAAATTAGCTGGGATGTCAAAGTAAGGCATTATTTGATACAGTATGTTATGACCAATACTGTCATATGCTTGCTTAAAGTCAACGAACATTTAGTGTTTGTCTGTGTTCAACTTCCAGCATTTTTAAGGTACCAGCTTGACTGTATACAAATTTATATACCGTCGATCTAGCTGCTCAACAGTTACTTCGATACTGCCCAATAATACTGTTGGCATATGATCTAACTTTCGTTTGTAAGATCTTTGCAAATATTTTGTACGCCGTACAAAAGAGTGACATGCCTCTATAATTGATTAGCATTACTCATTTGGTATATGTTGTTGCTACCAAATGTGCCAAATGAATTGATGGATAGCTTTCTAAACACGACTGCCACCATATTAAATGAGCTTCACTGGAATCTCATCGACCCTTGGCGCTATATTATTCTTTTGGGCTTTGATGGTGGAGCAAACTTCATCCAGTTGGTGGGGCCAATGGAAGCTGTCCGGGAATATCTATACGCTCGGATGCTCAAGAGCAGTGCGAAAGATTAAGAAGGTTCCTTAAATATGATGCCCATCTTACCTTTACCCTGTTTTCGTCAGTGATGATGGTGCCGATGTTAATACGGCAGATCGTGGTCTAGGGCTGATAAACACGTTTCAGGCTTTTAACTGCTTTGTATGCTTGTCTTTTAGTGTTGCTTGCTAGACTTATATCAATATTTCTCAATTGGTCGTCATAATATATATTATTTTTTCATAGTTGTAACTGTTTTATTCGCTACTTTTCTAAGATTTTCATAATGTTCTCTTTTTGGCCTAGTTTTCCCACCTAAGTTTTCTTTGTACGCCTGATTTTTTTTGCTTAGCGCATTCTGACACGCATTATCGATTCAATAATTTCTTTTGTGCCAGAATTGATGCTTGATTATCTATTCTGCAGTGGTCTTAATTGCCACCTTCACTTTCACCCGTTGGTTATTTCCAGTGATGTGTCTGATAGGATGGGAGCTTACTAGTTGTCGAGGGTCTCCGTGAAATTTTCGGCCACAGACACCGTCTCGAACCTTTCGATGTCGAATTTCTTTCAAGGGCTGATCTTCGCTGAATATGCCCTTGACCTTTGACTTTGGTTAATTTCTTCAAGTAATGATCCGAGTTTGAATTGGCTCCTCGGTATATGTGAACGTCAAGTGTGCTCGAGGCCCAACATTGTTGGATCAGAATATGCTAGATTTGGTTTTGTGTATTGCCATCCAATGATATCCAGGTCATTTTATGTATGCGTTGACGAAAGAAGAAAGTCGAACGTATCACTAAATTTCTGCAACCGGTGAAGTCAATCAGGTGCTGATCGTTGTCATTCGTTTCACGGAGATGTTACATCCTCCAGTGGCTCCCCGATGAGATAGCTCATTACCAAGCTTAGCGTTGAAATAACCCAGAATAATTTTTTTGTAGTTTATAGGGAATGAGCCGACTAGTCTTTCCTTGTGATTTTAGAATGTTTCTTTCGTTTTTCATCCCTTTCTTCGGTCGGGGCGTGTACAGTTATAAGTTCAATTTTGAAAAATTTTGCGTAAATATAGACCGCACACAACCATTTATTGACTCCCTAAAACCCACAACGTGCGATTTAAAGTCCCTATCCACAATGAAGGCAACTCCAAATTCTCAATTTTTAGCAGTCTTCCCTATTTTGAATATTGTGTGCGATCTCATTTCTTGAATATCACTGCTAGTTCAATTCATTTCCTGAATTGCCAGTATGTTTAATTTACATTGATTGGTCTATTGTGAAAGATCTTTAAGAGATCTAGGACAAATCAGTGATCTGAAATTTCAGAATGCAATGCCATAGTCAATTTTTCGGTTGCGAGGTTGTTTCTGTAGATTCAATCCGTTCTGAGGCTCTGTTGGTGATTTCAAAACAATGCAGGGTTTCCAGCGACGAGGAATCGTCACCGCCCAACCTCTATTCTAGTGGCATCAATATTACTATCAATCCCATTATCAGGCGCGGAAGATTCGCCTACACCCATTTACATCACCACAAAAGATGTGTAAGTAGTATTTAGTAGCAGAACTGTGGGTGTATTTGTAGTTATTGGCGTTTCTCAGCATTAAGTGTCCCATCATTGGGGAACCAGCAATCACAATGCACGACCGCGAGACTATTCACTACCATTTCATCGTGGAATTTAGGATGAGGAATCGTGGAAGCTGAGGAGGGGGAAACAACGGGATCCCTCCTCCTTTTTCAACTGGGCTTGGTGCACTCTACGGCAGAATTCACTGACACTTTGTTGTAATCGAGTAGTCGCCAAAGCAAACTGCTCGAAAACCATCATAATGCTGATCCAATTTTAATTGTAAATTTTAAAAAATTATTATTTAGATTGACAATTAAAACTTGGACATGGAAACACCTTTATAACGCAGCTTATTCACGAATTCCATTGCCGCAATGCAATCTCCATTGGGTTGTTGAAGGGGCTCGTCATGAACATACGTTGTGGCATGTAACGTACCATGGCGGATCGCAACTAGTAGGGCGATATGCTTTGGCGCATCTGAAAGTCTATGATGGATCGCCACACCGAGCACGCCACGAGGACCACGCCGCAAGCAGAGGTTAGAAAAGTTGGATTCTTGAAATCGTTTGGGGAGTCATAGAATTCCCTCGGGAGTGCAAAACCAAACAATAGGAAAGTGTTCTATCAGGTCAGCTCCCTTACATCCAGGAGCACTTTCAACCAAGAGATCCCGGTGAAAAATTACATCCCCGCTCGTGCCCTTGAAGCAATTTTCTGATTGTGCATGGTTCGCTAACGGGTAGTGGTAGTAGGCGAATAATTTCCGCGAAAAAGTAACCAGTAAATACATTTCGATTCAAGGAGAGAAATACAATTGGGTTGTGTTATGCTTGCATTGCGAGGGCTTCAAAGAGATTTTGGGAGTGAGAAGTTGTGACCCCGCGGATAAAGTCACATGAACTCGATTCTGTCAGATATCATTTTGCCCTTGCTATTGTGACGGCTTGTGTTGTTGGTCCTCGATAAAAATTAAGGACTGTTCAGGATGTTCCGAGTCAGAGTTAAGATTATAAGAAGTGTATCTAATTAGTACACTTTGAAAGTAGAGGCGTATGAAAAAACGAATGAGCAATTGTGACTCCTTTCCACTAGGGCTAGATGCGTTTTAAAATAGTTGGCAAAAGTCGTAAATAATTTATCGGTCAAATTCCCTTAGTTTTAATGATAGTGTGAATTTATTTGGCTTACAGTCGCAGGATTCTAGTAGCGAAGAGATTATAAAAGATTTTTATCGGGATTTGTAAGACACATCTTGTATTTGAACAGATGGTTAAAGGATGTTTAATGACAGTCGCTTTGCATGTGGAAAAAAATGGATGAAGAGATTGAAAATTGCACAATTCAAATATCGACGATATTCAAACTTTAAGGGTTGAAAGACTCAAAGAGTAAAAGAAACAACCAAAGAAAAAACAGGAATGGCTCAAGAATGGTCATGGCATTTACTTAGAACTTCCAAATGGAAAAGAAAATTTTCTAAATCTCCGAAGAAATCCGCAAATATTTCGCGCGCATTCAAGAATTAACATTTCACCGTTGGCGAGTGTGAAGGAAATGCGGGACTATAGAAAGTCAAAATTGTAACTCAATCGCTGGGGAGATAAGCACCATCCATTAAACATAATTTTCACTCCATGTTTAAATGTCCTTAGAAGTCAAATTGAACTGGAACAAGCTAATCGAAAATTGAATCCCTATCATCATCATCCTAATTACTCTACTCTGGATGAAGTTCCTTCCATCATCAAAGCCCAAAAGAATAATAAAGCGTCAGGCATTGATGAGATTCCAGTGGAGCTCATCAAATATGGTGGCAGAAGTGTTCATCAAGCTATTCACAAAGTCATCCAGTATATTTGGCACAAAGAACATATGCTGCAAGAGTGGAGCCAATCAATTATATTTCCTATCCTTAAAAAAGGTGACAAGCTACATTCCGAAAATTATAGAGGCATATCCGTACTATGTACGGCGTATAAAATATTTTCTAAAATCTTAGTAAATAACATCGGATCATACGCCAACAGTATTGTTGGGAAGTATCAAGGTGGTTTTAGGGCGAGTAGATCAACAACAGACCAATTGTTCACGGTCTAGCAGGTACTTGAAAAATGCTGGGAGTTCAACAGAGACCTACACCAAATTTTCGTTGACTTCAAGCAAACACACCACAGTATTGATCGTTACGTACTCTACCAAATAATGCTTGGTTTCGGCATCCCAACCAAATAAGTCCATCTTACCAAAATGACAATGACGTCGACGACCTTCCAAGTCCGTATCAATAATCAGCTCACCGATGCCTTTGACAAAAATATCGAACTAAAGCAGGGAGATGGGCTGGCCCTATTGCTTTTCAATTTGGCTCTGGAGGACATCGTACGGAAGCTACCTGTTGATACGCAAGGTACATTACTTTACAAGTTGAACCAGGTAGTGGCCTATGCGAATGACATCTACGTTCCGCAAATATTTTGAACGCCTTTGAGCGACGGGTCTTGAGGCGAATAATCCGTGCGAAGCTAGACGTGAACCAATGGCGAATCCGATACAACCATGAGCTGCATAAAATTTTTGACGAACCGGAGGTCTCAGGGATTATAAGACAGCGCTAGCTGCAATGAGCTGGCCACATGAATCGTATGGACGAACAACGGATACCCAAGAAGGTATTCGTAGGGAGAACTGAAGGCCGGCGCCCAGTGGGTAAACCGAGAAAACGTTGGTCTGACTCGGTCGACGAAGACAGTTCATCGCTGCTCAGATTTCGGAATTGGATGACGCGGTCAGCGAACCGAGACAGTTGGAGGCGCTATTTGCAGGAAGCGAAGGCCCGAAAGGGGCTGTAGCGCTAAGAAGAAGAAGAAGATCATTATCATCCGCTTCCACTAAAGTGCATAGTAATAATTTCGCGAACAATGCCAATAACAGTCAAGTTAAAGAAAGTAAAATTAACAAATGAAAGCACGAATTTAGTGTAACACTTAATTATATTGAGATAAATTATAACGCTAACTCAGAAAATTTACAGGCCATACTCATCCCCATCTACAAGCGCTCATCGAAAAGGATGGGTGAATACCTTTTTTATTTAATGAAAGTAATAGATAATTGTTTATGTGACATATTAAAACGACATCAACTGCACATCATTCTAAACTTATTTAATTGACTGGAGATGCCAGATGAGTGGCGCTTGATCGGCTATGTGGACAATGTTGTGGCTCTGGTCACTGGACGGACCGTTGAATAAGCGCAACTCAGGCTAGGTGTACTAATGCGCCAAGTGAGAGACTGGATGACTGCTCGAGGATTCAGTTTAGCACTGGAGAAAATCAAAGTGGTCATCTTGACAAAAAAAAGAGTCCTTAGAGTAATGATGATCAGTATTGGAGACATACAAGTCGAATCAAAGCCAGCGGTGAAGTACCTGGGGCTACTGATTGACTCGAAGATGAGATGATGGTTGAAAAGGCTGCTTCTGGGGTATCGGTTCTGAGTCGACTTATGGCCAACGCACGGAGGCCCAGCCCACCAAGAGGACTCTCTCTTGATGGGTGCTGTAGGCTCAGTGCTACTACACAGAGCAGAGGTATGGGGCGACGCTCTCAGTAAGGAGGTATACCGAAAACGCTCAGCACAGGTGCAGAGAAGAGGAGCACTGAGGATTGCATCTGCATATCCAACAGTCTCTAATTCAACAGTAATAATTATTGTAGGCGTGATTCCTGTTGCCTCCTTATTAGAGAGGGCCGCGCTATTTGCCTGTGCCAAAACGAGGATGCAAGGGAGATGGTTGTCCGCGAGGCGAGACAGTGCTTACTCAACGATTGGCAGCAGTTTTGGCTGGATTGTGCGAAGAGAAGGTGGACTGCGTGCCTCTCCCAGATGTGAAACCGTGGCTAAATCGAATGCATGGTGAGATTGGCTCCTATCCGACCCAGCTTTTGAGCGGGTATGTGTGTTGTCAGTCTTACCTGCAGAAGATTGGTAAGTCGCAGTCCGCCGGTTGTCGGTTTTGCCCAGGAGAGGAAAACAGTGCCTGACACACATTTTTTTGCTTGCAAAAAACGGGACAAGCTGCGAAGGAAACTCTACAGGGAGACGAAAAGGCTCAGCCAGTATAATATAGTCGCGATGATGCTCGAGTCGGTTGACAAATGGAACGAGGCGACACATTATGTTCGGGCAGTCCTAAAAGAAAAAATGGACTCACAGCAGCCAGGGTCCTTGCGGCTGGAGGCTCTTTTGTCTGGCACTTGCTCTTCACCTTTCCCCTCCCTCCAGGAGAGGGATTCCCCAGCTTGAAAGCACCTCACGGCGTAACAAAACGAGACCTGGCCCGATGTAATGTGTCAAACGGTCCAAGGCTGCGTTCTCAGGTTTACAGGGGAGGTATCTGGTGGGTAGTCCAGTCGCTTTCTTGCGAGCATGGGAGTCCCACATTCTATGCGTAGATCGGTATTCACCTCCCTACCCAAAAAAAATATATAACTGGTTACATATATGTGAAATGCTAGTATATTTACGAGTACGCATATGAATTTACTGGGAAAATATTATATTTAGAAATACTAATATTGTTATTAATAAAGTTTAGTGAATTTCGATTTCATAGTTATTTTTTATTGTTTAGCCTACCACCATAGTTTTGTCACTTGTAAAATGTAAGCTTTCATCAAGGGTCAATGGCTTGTACGTCACCCGTTGAATGAATAGATATCCGTTATATACTCGTATATTCCTCCAGAAATTTTTCAGCAAATTCTAACGAACCCGTAGCGTCTGAATTCATTGGAAGTGCATATGGTTCCAAAGCCATGTATTGTTGTTGTTCGATCCGTCTTATTATAGCTGAATATCAAATTTCATTGAATTTAAGAGTACCCTCACGATCTGATTTGAGAAAATTTAAAACTGATAAATCATACTATTACTAACAAAATTGAGTGAATTTTGACTTCTGACATATTTTTGGTTATTGTACTCATAAGAAACTAGCTTCGTTATTTTTTTCAGATTTTATGGTTCACTGGTGTCCAATCGAGAGGGGGTGGATACAATTTTTCGAATTCTCTTGCTTCCACTGCCTACACCATTTTCAATACAGCAGTTCTAACAACTGTATTAAAAGATCTTATTAAGGGGTTAGGCCACTATAGAGAGGGAAAAAATACGCTTTTTTAGGATTTTTTTTTCTAGAAAAACTACAAAATAAATCGAGATTCCAATGAAGAATATCTATTATATGTATTGTTAGCTATTTACGAAAATTTTTCAGAGACATTAATTTAAAAATGGCGGCTGCACAGAATTTTTCTGATAACGTTTTCACTCTCTCAAAGTCCACGGCCGGACAAACAGCTCTGTAATTTTTGAATTATAACTAGCAACTTTGTTTTTTTTTTTTGAATTTATACAATAACTGCTAGAGAAGTACGTAGGTTTTTTTTGATATTTTAATTTTCTGCAAAGTGGAGCGCTTACAAAGTGGAAAGTGAAAAATTTGCTTTATAAATCATCAAATAATTGTTAATAACAAATGAACTATGTAATTAAAAAAAAAAATTCTACGCGCTTCTATTAACAATGATTTTTCCAAGATATGCTCAAAATTTCAAGATAATCGGTTGAAAACTGTCTGAGTTATGTTCCCGGCCAACGCAAAAAATACAGTTTCAAGATAAACGCGTTTGAAATTTTGAGTAGTAGAAAATCATGAATCATTTTTTAGGGTTTTGTAAAGTAATTTTACAAAACCCTAAAAAATGATTTTGAGTTATGGCAAAATCTGCTTCGAGGGGCGCACAGGGAGGGGAAATACACGAAAAATGTGTGTCCCCCCACCTGTGACCCAAAAAATCTGACAAAAATCAAGAATGTAGACCTTGGTGAGTACCACAACAACAAATACGTGAGAAGTCGCAATTCACTCAAGTTTGTTAGCAATGTATGATTTATCGATTTTATGTTTTCTTGAACAAAATCTTAACGGTACCCTTAAATTCAATAAAATTCAGTCAGTAGATGTTTATTTATAAGATTGATCTATCCTGAAAGTTTCATAAAGATTGAATCATATTAAGCGAAGTTATAGCGGTTTGAATTTTCCTGTATTACAATGGAACAATATGCATTGCATTTATTAGTATGGCAACATATGGCTATGAAACAACATGCGCTTTTCACCGACTCAGACACTACAGTTTTGCTAGGATTTGCATGAAAATTTCAGGAATGATAGGTGTCATGTATATCTTTGAGAATCGGTTCAGCGAGTGGTATCAGTAATCGTAAAAGAAAAAAGTGGCTGTTTTAAATGCGAAGATTGAATAATTTTGAGTTATTTTTTCCCAACTTCAACGTTTAAGGTGCATGCTTTGAACACTTGATTCAATTTAATGAATGACTGAAGATGAGTATCTACAATTAATGCTCATAAGTGAAACAAGTCAAGGAAGTGGGAGAGAGCTCCTAGCAAAAGGGTTTTGTAACCATTCTAGGATTCGAAAAAATTGGCCATTAATCGATGATAACAGTACTCCTGAAAAAAAATTCATCAAACGTAGCCGATATGAGTATGAAATAAAAGTTTTCATGTGAGCTTTTCAAAACAGTTGTTAAACTGTTAGTTTTGGCTTCAGTGGGGGCACAGGGGGGAAATACATGAAAAATGTGTTTCCTCCGTCGCGGCTGGACATGTGAAATAATTATCAAGGTAGATATTTATCGGTATACCAATACCAAAAACCTCAGAAGTCGAAATTCGTTTAACTTTGTTAATAATAGTATGATCTTCGTATATCATATTTTCTCCAATAAAATCGTCTTTGACATGTTTCTTGATGTGATTCGATCTGGTGACTGCATTTTGTAAATAAAATACAAAACCCTTCTGACATGAGCGTAGGTCTGTTTACCCAACTTGTTAATACCTTTAATCTGCGATGCCTGCACCATACAATTGGCCTTCCAGATTATCGTCCTGCTCTTGCTTTTCTTTTCTGATGGATTTTGAAGCGATCCTAGCCTCTTTTAATCGTTCACACGGCGATCTCTCTGCATACTTTATACGCTCTTTGTCGATTTCCAGGCACATTTCGAAGCTGCTCGGTCCAATTTCCAGGTCCATTGCCTTCATTATGTGTAAAATTGAAGAAAACCCGTCATTGTACACAAACTGCAATATCCGTAGCCACATATAAGACTGTTTTGCCACTCACAATGGATTTCTGGGCCAATGCCCACACAGTCGAGTTGAAGCTTTCGTTACTATTTAGTGTGTAACCGCCGATGCATCGAGTTGAAATATGTTCACTGGTCAGTTCTTCATATACTGGTTTGATAGCTTCGTAGACTTCAATTGGAAGTGCTGGCTTATGTTTATACTCATTCAATGTATTTGTAGCGTTAGCCCTTTGCCATGAACACCATGAATCCTCTCCAATAGGACATTGGTCGACTAGGGGGCCTTGTACTAAAATTCAAAGATAGTGTACTTAGAAATTTTTCCCGACTCAATCTTTTAACACATTATTTTTAAGGTCTTAAGGGATAGTTAAAAATAAAATGATTTTTCTAAAATTCTAGAGTGGCCCAAACTCTTAATATTCTTCATTCGATACCCTACTCGACTATGTTCGCTGAAAAAAAAAGTCAAGTGGTTACATCCTTATATGGGGAGATCCACCTTAAATCCTATGAAATCTTTTCCGAGTATGACATTTTCATTAACCTGATATTTTTGAGCTTGCCATAAAATTTGCTGACTACAACTTCTCTAGTTCCTGAGAAAACTTTGAAAACTTTCTGTGAGGCATTGACGGAAAGACAGGTACTGATTTGAATACGGTAATGTAAAAATTTTTTGTTACAAAATCCTAAAAAAACAGCGAAAATCGTTGCATAAACTATTCCAATGAATTAGATTCAGCTACTGTCTTAGTATTTGAATCTCTTATTAAGTAAACCTCCATATGCGAAATCTAATATTATATATGCAAAATTTTTTCAGTTTGCATTACCCTTGTCCATGGACAAAAAAAATTCTCCCTAACTGACATACTCGTATAATGTAGGTAGACAATACCGAATATAGAAAATCCAGGATTTATTTCCCATGCTAAGGGTATTACAAGAGAGAGAAAAAGATTACGTACTACGTGCCAAACTCCTTGAGATATACCTGTAGAGCTGTAATACCACTAGGTATTGAGCTGCAAGGCCACAGCGCTAAAAGGAGGTTTGAGCTCCTATATAAGATATATATTCCTTGGGTATGATTTGTGTTGAAGATATTTAGAATGAATGGTGGGATTAGATGGAATAATTCAAGTCTAAATAGTGGAAGGATGAAAGATTATTTGATATTTATTCTAAATGCTGGGGGCTTAAAAAAATCTTTTTAATGTAGATGAGAGTAGAAATTTTGTTATTGAATGTGCAATGAGAATCTGAATTTTGCCTAGGGTTTTAGTTACCTTAAAAAATGTATATTTTGATATGATTAAGAGTTGCCTTGCAGTGGGTTATAGACAGTTATTTAGGAAAATTAATTATTGTTGAAGAAGATATCTTATTCCTAGAAAAGATGGTCTAACATCAAAACCAGATAATTTATTGAGGATTCTATGTTCTGAAGGTGTTTGAGGTTGAACATTATTTGTTCCATTTAATAATTCAAATATTGAATAAGCTGTCTTTGAAATTCATATCAAAATTTGATGCTTGTTTAGATTATATTTGACTCAATATCTGTACGCACAACATTAACGATTTAAATAATAATTTGACCTTATAATATAATGAGTTTTGAATGTTTGTCTGAAAAACATTAATGTAGAGCACGTAACTTATAAACAAGTTAGGTAGACATACCTACGCTCATGTCAGACGGGTTTATTTCCATTTTCAACGGTCGCCATCTTGTTGCATAAAAATACAAATCATGAATTCCCAAAAACATGTATATTATCGATCTTATCTGAAAATTCTAAGAAAATCGTGTGTTATTGTTGTTTTAATTGGATAAATTTCAAATAGGTATAACTTCCGTGAATATGATTTGATTTTCATCAAACTTACAAAGCGCTAGGATATTTTTTAAGACTACTTGAATATATAATTTCGTTGAGTTTAAGGTTATCCATATGATTTTATTCGGAGATATGTTAAATTCGAAGATCATACTGTTATTAACAAAGCTGAGCGAATTTCAACTTTTAAGGTATTTTTTGTTGCTGTCCTCATAAATATCAATCAATCAATCAATCAAAAGCGCTTTATTTAATACTAATCGTTATAAATTTTAAAAGAATATAAAGCAAATTCCAAACAATAACAATAAAAAACTTAATGGCCCAAATGGCTCTCTAAATTTGTACGTTATCATTACACATTAAAAAAAAAAAAACTATAGCAAATTCAAATCAATGAAGATTATTACATATTTTTTAAATTTACTTGGAAAAAGGAGAAAAAACCAACCAACACTATTCTAAAATTATTTATAATCTGAACACTACAGTGAACTTTGATCCTACACCTAATATGTTTTAACTTAATTCTAATAAATGCTATAAAAAACTTTATCTTATACTTAAAAAAAATCTATAACAATGTTCCTAACCTAAGCGTTTTACCTTATCTCTAACCTAATATAATAAACATAATATAAGCCTAACCTAAACCTAATTTTTAACAAAAATAAACAACAACATTAAATGTAGCAATAATGAGCTGAAACTTAAAAACTAAATAACGAAAAACACCAAAACTGAAAATATACACGAATAATTTAGACATTGTCATTCAGCCACCAATACCTAGATTGCCCCGTCTCAACTCGATCAGCCTCAACGAATCTAGCAAATGAGTATCTCCATTGGAACTGTTGGTCTCGTGAACTCAAATTAGGAGGATATTTTATCTTCTTACCGGTGGCCCGTCGATATATGTGAAATATGACTGGGACGCCGTCAGAATCAAAAACATATCGATTCATGTCCAAATACACGAATGCTTCTGGAGGAATGAAGCCAGTAGCGAGGCAAGTCGCTATATACCCGTCTGTAGGGTGGAACGGCTGTGAAATCCAAGGGTTTTCACTCACAGTCACAGATCTTGCGATATGATTCCGAAGAAGTTTCAATATGAAAATATCGAGTCTAGTCACTTCAGCAGTTTGATAAATTCTTCCATTCGATATATAATGTTTCCAATCCGTCTCAGGCTTTCTGTACAAACCAGTACATGCACGAAGACATTTCCTTTCGAAAACTCTTAATTTTTCTATAGTACTAGCACTCTGATTGTACCAGATCTGACATCCATATGTCAAAACTGGTCTCACCAGTGTCTTGTAACAGATAACTTTGACTTTTTGATCAATGTATCTGGAATGAAAGAGCTTTCGAAGGGCCATGACTACTTTTAGTGCCTTACTGAGCATGGTTTTCACATGTTCAGTATAGTACAGATACTGATCGAGATAAACACCGAGGTATCGAACACAGGATTTATGTGGAACCCGTACTGAACTACCCTCACCAGCCATGATGTGGAAATCTTTCCAATTACGTTTCAGGTCTTGACCGACCCCCTGCAGCGTTGTCCGAAACAAGATTGTTTCACACTTTTGCGCATTGATTTTCATTCGCCAATTGTCAGTGTACAGCTGTACATCATTGAACATTTTTTGGAGATTGCTCTGAACTATTGTAGCAAATAACTTTGACTTTTTGATGAATGCATCTGGAATGAAAGAGTCGCCGAAGAGCCATGACTACTTTTAGTGCTTTACTGAGCATGATTTTGACATGTTCAGTATAGTACAGATACTGATCGAGATAAACACCGAGGTATCGGACACAGGATTTATGTGGAACCCGTACTGAACTACCCTCACCAGCCATGATGTGGAAATCTTTCCAATTACGTTTCAGGTCTTGACCGACCCCCTGCAGCGTTGTCCGAAACAAGATTCTTTCACACTTTTGCGCATTGATTTTCATTCGCCAATTGTCAGTGTACAGCTGTACATCATTGAACATTTTTTGGAGATTGCTCTGAACTATTGTAGCTTTTCGGTCTGCCGTATAGATGATCAGATCATCAGCAAACGCTACCAATGATCGCGTTGGCGAGACGTTAAAATCAAAGCCGTTCAATAGCTTGCGAATGAAGATTGAAAAGAGCAGAGGCGCAGTAACTGTTCCCTGCTGTAGACCATTCAAGACCTTGAACTCGCCCATTATTGTCAGATTTCCATCAGTTACAACAAACGATTTCCCGTATAACATATTACACATCATGGCGACAAGGTGTCTGGGGAACTTGTCCTGAAGGAGTTTAAAAATAAGTCCATCTAACCATACCGTATCAAAAGCTTTCTCCATATCAATGAGACATGCTCCAACACATTGTCCATCATTTAGTTTCCAACAGAGTCCTCATAAATACCTACCTCCATCATTTATTTCAGATTGTTGGAGACACAAATTTTGCGTGAATTTCCCCTCCCTATGCGCTTCTCTAAGCAAAAAAGCTCTAATTATCTTTCATTTGATATCGATATCGGCTACCCTTGCGAAATTTTTTTTTCAGGGGCCACTCCCCTGTATGGGGAGATTCCCTTTAATACTTCATAAAATTTTTTTGTAGCTGAACTTTGAAGAGAGCACCACTTTACACCTATGTACAAAATTTAATGTTTCTAGCTTATATTAAAAATAGCTGTGACACACGGACGGACAGATAGACAGACGAATAGACAGGTCGCCATTTAGTAGGGTTTTGTAAAATTATTTAACAAAACATAAAAAAAGTAACAAAAAGTCAACCGGTATACGAGGGTGGTCCAATAAGTACTTAGCACCACCGCCCGATGGCGCCACTATCGCAAGAGGAATTCACTATTTTGTAGTACATTCTCGTAAACGGCCACTGTGAAAATTCAAGCCGAATGGGACTCGTAGTTTTGTTTAGACCGCGTGTGGAAACGGGCAAGTCCGGAGATTTTAGAAAAATGGAGAAAGAGTAATATCGGTCAATGATTCGATTCTTGTGTTTGGAAAGGAACTCGCGCAGCGAATTCAAAAAGTGCTTGAATGCTGTTTACGGTGATTCTACTCTAGCGATGGCAGTCGCAAAAAATTGGTCTAACGAGTTTCAATGTTGTCGCATGCTGGTTTTTGGTGAGTCACGCCCGAGTGCCCTGAAAACAACCACCACGGAGGATAACGTGACAAGAATTCACGAGCTCACATTAGCAGACCGCCGCTTGAATGCACATGAGATAGCTGAGACAGTAGGCATCTCTAAATTCCGCATGCGTGATATCTTGCATGAGAAAGCTGTCGGCTCTTCTACGTGACACCACTTCAGAGCAGTGTTTGAGGTTGTTTAACTCTTCAGTTACTAAAGCACCCTCCAGGGTTCACTTCTTCTTGTTTGCTTTCAAAAGCTAGACTCGTTTGTCTGTGAGTTTTAAATGTTCTCATGTAGTCGTTAGTAGCTATTGAACGTGCCACAGCAGTCCCAAGCCACTAGAATTTCATCAAAATTGACAATAATCTTTCAAAGTCAGTCAAATTCTTGTTTTGAAGCGTCATCAGAGCAGCCTGTTGATTTTTGGTCGTCATTTCAAGAAAAACATAAGTTCTTGCTTTTTTGTGTTCTATCAGTTTTGAAGTAGTTGCTGGTTCTATGTGTCCAAAAATATTGTGAAAAACATAAAAAAATTTTTCAAACATAAACTTAATCAACAGTGCACACTGCAGAGTGCACTAAGACTTTAATCAACTATTGTGTGTATTATTAATCTTAGAATTTCAATGATTATTATTATTGTAAATAATTTCTCATACCTTATGTGCTACATATCAGTAGCTAACCCTTTCGAATATCGAATTTATTTTATTTTCAGTGTTCCATCACATGAAGCAATAGCCCTTTTAGGGTCTGGCTCAAATATCGATGACCTCGAAATAACTCTTTTTCTACCCGACGATGGAAATGACACAAAAAAAGAAAGTGGAGATGAAACAGAAAACGACTTCAACAATTTACCGAGAAGTGTGCTTCAAAACGAAGTTGAAATAGCCGTTGAAGATATGAACAGACCTGAGTCTGACCTTGATTTTGAACCTGATCGTGAAAGTGATCTTGATGTATCAAACCAACCATCCATATCCGGAATGAAACAGCAAAAAAGGAAAGCGCAGAAAAAAAGGGATACAGAATGGAAAAGCAATGGAAATTACTTTAGTAAAAGTTGATGATCCAGAAGTTACCAAAAATTATCAAGGTCCCGCTTAGTCTCATGTTGAGTTCTTCAAAAAAAATGTACAACTCGGAGATATTTGATTTGCTTATTGAAATGTCCAACACATATGCCAGCTACAAAACTCACGTACTCCACTTAACGGTGGAAGAGAAGAAAGTTTTCCTTGCCATTATTTTGGGAACAACAGAAGGATACCTACAATAAACTGGTGGCCCGAAGCATGAGATGTGACCGATTTTTTGAGATACAACAATATCTTCACTTATGTGACAACGAAAATTTGCTTCAGAATGAAAAATTCGCCAGAGTAAGAAAATATTTTTCCTTACTTAGCCAAAATTTCTTGGACAATTAAGACACCAATTTTTCATCCCACATTGCAATCGATTAATCCATGGTACCATATTAACAGCATATAAAAGGAAAGCCTATCCGTTTTGGAAATAAATTGTGGTCCATGGCAACGCAAAGTGGTTACCTTATTTCGTTCAGGCCCTACCAAGGTTCAAAGAGCTCCTTTTGCCGCTACAAGAAGAGTATGGTTTCAGTCATACTTGAACTATTATCTAGGCTTCTACTTCATGTGACCCCTACAACTTTTAAGTCGACAATTTCTTTTCAGGACTTCCATTGGCACATCAGACGACCAACAAAAGCTACGGTATCAGCGGCCCAATAAGGGAGAAGAGAACCAAAATGTATCCACTTTCTGGCATAGTTGATATGAATAAAACTGCAAGAGGGATTTTTGTATTATACGATGAAATGACAATACCATTGTCACTGTTGTTTCAAATCGCCACAGAATGAACTCAATCCATAAAGTTGGGCGTGTTGCAAAAAACAAAGTGGCGGCCAGTTGAGGGTCGAAATTTCAAAGGCTTTTAAAAGTCGCAATTTTAATCCAACATATATGAAACTTGGTTTCAAGATAAACATTACTTACACCTACACTCTTTGATATTTTGGTGATCATGCATGTGCAAATTTCAAAATGGCGGCCGTTTAAATATGCGTTTTTTTCATGTTTTTGTGGCCCTGTAGCGGTCACATTTTCCAACGGATTTTGATGAAACTTGAGATTATGAATCCCTGTTATATGTTCTTGTATTTTGCAGGAAATTATTAAAATTGAATGAAAAATGAAAAATAAAAAAGTCAAAAATTTAAAGCCTAATATTTTTAGCTGCGATTTTCTTTAAAAATTGAATTATTTTGCCCTGTCTAGAGTGAAACTCCTATTTGAACGAGATAGTACATTGATTGATGAGGTCCTAGCATACAAAGATTTAAAATAATCCAAAATCAAATGCATGCATTCAAAATGGCGGCACCCAAAGGTCTGAAGGCAAGCGCAATTCGCTATTTTAGTGCCAACTGAAATAATGAATATTTTTCATTGAAACGTTTCAAATGACTTTACTTGAAAGAACTTATAAACCAGATCATTTTTAAGATATTGTATAATATTTTTAACAATCCCCTAAAAAATTATAAAATCGCGACTTGTCTGTCTGTCCGTCCCTCCGCCCGTTTGTTCGTGCGTCATAACAAGTTTTCTCGCAAACAACATGAGCTAGAATGAGGAAATTTTCTACGTAGGTCAAAAGTGGTGCCTCTTGAAATTTGCAGTGCAAGAAAATATTTTAAGGTATTTAAGGGGGGTCTCCCCATACAGGCGGGTCTCCCGATACAGGCGGATGGCATACAATTTTTTTTTATTTCTGTAGCCCTCTAGCAGCCAAGATTCTCAACAGATTCCGTTGAAACTTGAAATTATAAGTTATTAAGGCAAGTTAATTTAATTTGATTATGCAAATCGAATGACAAATAAAACAGTCGAAAATTTACAGCTTAATATTTTTAGCAGCCGATTTCAATAAAAATCTAAATGACGGCCCTCAAAGTTCAGAAAAAAATTGAAATGTATATATTAATGGCAATGCAAGTGCTGATTAAACTTTTATGGAAATCTTTTGAAATTAACTTTTCGAGCTATTTAACCCTTTGCGTGGTTGCTGGAAAACTCTTTTCAAGTTCCAGAATATCCAATGCGGCTTTTGAGGAACTACCTAAAGGACCGAAGCCTGCTCTACGACACGACACAGGGCCAACGAAGGATGGAAATTACATCGGGTGTTGCCCAGGGATCTATCCTTGGTCCGGACCTGTGGAACGTGTCTTACGACGGGCTACTGAGACTTGAGATGCCAGATGAGTCGCGCTTGGTCGGCTATGCGGATGATGTTGCGGCTCTGGTCGCCGGACGCACCGTTGAACAAGCGCAACTTAGGCTAGGTATGCTAATGCGCCGAGTGAGGGACTGGATGACTGCTCTCGGGCTCAGTTTAGCACTGGAGAAAACCGAAGTGGTCATCTTGACAAAAAAGAGAATCCCTAGAGTAAGGATGATCAGTATTGGAGATATACAGATCGAATCGAAGCCAGCGGTGAAGTACCTGGGGCTACTGATCGACTCGAAAATGAGTTTCTCTGAACAAATCAGGGCAACGGCTGAGAAGGCTGCTTCGGGAATATCGGCCCTGAGTCGACTTATGGCCAACGTAGGGGGACCCAGCCCATCAAGAAGACGCCTCTTGATGAGTGCTGTAGGGTCAGTGCTACTGTACGGAGCAGAGGTATGGGGCGACGCTCTCAGCAAGGAGGAATACCGAAAACGATTGGCACAGGTACAGAGAAGAGGAGCACTGAGAATTGCATCTTCGTATCCAACAGTCTCCGACTCGGCGGTGAGAGTGATTGCAGGCGTGATACCTGTCGCCCTCCTTGCTAGAGAGCGCCGTGCTATTTACATGCGCCGAAACGAGGATGCGAGGGAGATGGTTGTCCGCGAGGAGAGACAACGCTCGCTCAACGATTGGCAGCAGTCTTGGAGGAATTGCACGAAGGGAAGGTGGACTCCGCGCCTCATCCCGGATGTGAGACCGTGGCTCAATCGAAGGCATGGTGAGACTGACTTCTAATCTAAAATTTTCTTGGCTTCAGAAAGGTTTCCTGTATGAGAATAATATAAAATTTATGGTCAACCATAAACTGCCTAAACTCACCAGCTTCTATCTGATCCAGCTTTTGAGCGGGCACGGGTGTTTTCAGTTTTACCTGCTCAAGATTGGTAAGTCACGGTCCCCCAATTGTTGCTATTGCCCAGGAGAGGAGGACAATGCCTGTCACACATTTTTTGCGTGTACCAAATGGGCCAGGCTGCGAAGGGAACTCTACAGAGAGACGGGAGAGCTCACCCCGGATAATATAGTTGCGGTGATGCTTGAATCGGTTGACAAATGGAACCAGGTGGCACATTATGCTCGGGCAGTCCTAAAATATAAAAGGGACTCACAGCAGCCGGAGGCACTGGGGCTGGGGGATCGCTCTTCTGGCAATTCCTCTTCCTCCCTCCCCTCCCGCTAGGAAAGGGACTCCCCAGCTTGAAGGCGCCCCACGGCGTAAAAAAACGAGACCTGGCCCGAAGTAATGTATCAAACGGTTCCAGGCTAGGTTCTCAGATTGACAGGGGAGGTGTTTAGTGGGTAGTCCAAAGGTATCCTCCATGGGAGTCCCACACTGCCAGACTCGGCGGGCAAAAATGCCTTCACCTCCCTACCACAAAAAAAAAAAAAAAAAAACCCTTTGTGTGGTTACCACTGTGAACTGGGTAAACAGCAGATGCGAGAAGGGCGAAACCGGTATTTATATGTTTACAACAATATCCATACGCATGCAACTCAATTTAATTAGCAAAATATTTGCGCCCCGATAAACGGTTTCTAAAAACGAACGTGGCCAGATTTTTTTTATGTTAATAAATACCCATGTGGTACCACGGAAATTGCAGAAAGAAGTTTAGTAGTAGGCAAGCCAAATTCTTTTTCGAAACTTTACGCTATATACGAGAAATTTACCTTTCCGCTGGTGCTACCAACGGGGATTTTTTTATCTAAGTGAGTTTTGTATTTAATAAATTTTCTTTGAATTTATTGCTGCCCTACGCCTGCATGATTGAATATTTTAACCAATTCAAATCGCCACATATCGACAAAGATGTAAAGAATGGGTTCCTTGAACTAGAACTTCTAGACCACATAGGGTATTACCGGAAGAGTTGGTTAAAGGCCGAAATGGCCCAGGAGCCCAAAGAAGAGCAAAAGGCTAAAGAAGCGCTGAGGGCCAAGTCTAAAGGGCATGTGCAGATAGCTCCACGATCCTAAATCAATAAGATAATGACGTTTAACCCAACCAAAATAGATCGTCATAAAAGAAGAAAGGAGAAGGCACTTGCTAGGTGTGGAATGCTCGACTAGGGGCTCCCGGTAACACTAACAATAGAGTGAAGAAAATTGCAGAAAAACTCCTCTTAAATGCGCCAAAAAATGAAATTCATAGAAATGGCAAGCAAAAAAAAGACCTGACGTGAAAGACGCAGTAAAGAATGTCCTCGACAAAAGCGCAAATGTAGCCTCGCTAGAAACAATGGCAATGGTCAAAATAAGAGGCACTGATTACGTCACGGACCTGGGGGAGGTAGAAAAGGCCTTTAAAAGGGATCTCAGTAGTGTGAATAGGACCAAAGTGAGGATGACACCAGAAAACTATAGGGGACAACGCAGGACCATCATTGAGCTGGGCAAAACTGGATACTGAACAATTTCTGAACAAGAGCAAAGTAAGAATTGGGTAGGTCATCTGCAGGATACGGTGAAGAGTAGTGACTTTACAATGCTTTAAACGCCTTGGCTCTGGTCACACCGCACAAGTATGCAAAGGAACCTACAGGAGTTCCCTATGCTAAAAATGCAGTGAAATGGGACATAAAAGAATGATTACTAAGCGAAGAGCGGAGAGCTATAAAGGGGTTATGATTCCGTGCTGTTTTGATGTTCAGGGACCATGTTTTTAGTTTTCACCTAATATTGATCAAACAAGTATCTACTTTCCAACCTAAGTTTAATGCTTTGGAGGGTGCTGTCTCGAACGCAAATGGCAGATCACTGAACAGTGAATAGAGCGTCACAAACTTCGATGTGGAGCTAGTCAGGTACAGAACTGTGACGAGGCATGCTACCTGGTAAGAGTATATTAGTCGGCTAGGAAATGCCTTTGCAAACGGATTAACAACAGCAAGGCTCGCAAGATTCAGTGAAAAATTTGAGTAAGGATCTTTAGGGCCATGGTTACAAACTAGTTATACGTAAACTTGGTGCCCTACGGACACCCTGCACACATGAAGCGGAAATGGTGGACAAGATAGTGAGGCCACCCTTTCCCACCCATCTCGTCAATGTTGACACTGTCCATGGTGAGACAGCAATCGAGTGCCCAGAATTACCACAGATAAAACTATAAAAGACAGCCTCTTCTATCAATAAAAGCTAAGAAGACTTCAGGGCAGATTGTATTCCAGCTGAGATGTTGCAACTCGTCGGTCACAATTGTCCTGACTTGGTGTTAAGCACATTCAACGCTTGCTTACGAGACGAAGTTTTCGCGGTACAATGGAAGGTGGTTAGGCTTTTGTTGATCGGCAAGGGGAAAGTAAATCGTGGATTGCCAGCTGCATAACGCTCATTATGTATGTTAGACACACCTGGAAAAGTGCTAAAGAAACTCATCAAATCGTGCCGCTGGGGGCCTATTTCCTCAGAACTACGGCTATAGAACAGGACGCTTCACCATTGATGTGATTTTAGAGGTATTGTGCGCTGTCCAAAAGGTAGAGGCATCTAGCCACACCAAAGAACGGATCGTTCTGTAGGTAGCACTTAATTTTAGGAACCTGAACTCCGCTTGATGGGTGGATGTTTTGGATACGTTGAAAACTATTTTCAAGTTTTGGAATATCTCATGTGGCTTTTTGAATGAACCCCTTCAAGACAGAAGCTTGCTTTATGATACAGCACAGGGTCAAAGAAGAGTGAAAATTAAATCGGGTATTGCCCAGGGATCTGCCCTTTGCCTGAACTTCGGAAACGTCTCTTGCAATGGGTTTCTGAGACTGGAGATGCCAAATGAGTTACTTTTGATCGGCTCTGTGGATAGTGTTGCGGCTCTAGTAGCTGAGCAAATGATGAAAATGCGCAACTTACGTTAGGTATGCTAATCGCCGGGTAGGAGACTGGGTGACTCCTCGGACGCTTAGTATGTCGCTGGAAGAAACCAAAGTGGTCATCTTGACAAAAAAGAGAATCTCTAGAGCAAGGATGATGGGTATTAAAGAAAATCGAAGCATATCAGGGCAACGGCTGAGAATACAGCTTCAAGCGTGTCGGCTCTGAGTCAACTTATGGCCAACGTAGGGGTACCCAGCCTCTTAATAAGTGCTGTTAGGTCAATGCTACTATATGGAGTGGAATATAGGGTGAGGAAAAATGGACTGCGTGCCTCATCCCAGATGTGAGACCGTGACTAAATCGAAGGCATGGTGAGACTGACTTCTATCTGACCCAACTTTTGAGCGGACATGTGTGTTTTCAGTCTTACCTGCACAAGATTTGTGAATCCACCAACTGTATATTTCATGTGAGAGATGAAGACGATGCCTGCCAAACATTTTTTGTACGCAAAATAGGATAAACTGCAACAAAACCTCTACAGAAAGACAGGGGAACTCATCCCGGATATTATAGTCGAGCTGATGTTTAGATCGGTTGATAAATGGAACCGTGTGTAGTAACAGCTGCCCTGAACGTCGGGGCTAGGGAATCGCTTGATAAGCAATTCCTCTTCCTCTCTCCGCTTCTGCTGGAGGAGGAATCCCCCAGCTTGAAGGCGCCTTACGGCGTAGCAAAATGAGATCTTCCTCAAGATAATTTGTCAAACGGTGCCAGGCTAGGTTTTCAAGTTAGCAGGGTAGTTTTGTAGGGAGTAATCCAGCCATTTGCAAGGATGGGAGCCCGATACTCAGTGCGTAAATGGAAAAAGAAAAAAGTAAGGCAAAATTTAACGTTACCTAAAAATATGCATCATATTAGGCCAAAACATACATTTGTCTCTTACATAAATGGATATTTGCTTTATTCAACTTTTGTTTTGTCGTGTACTAAAGGAAAAAGTAGCCTTAAATTTAGTCCTGCAGAAAAACAGTTTTCAAATATTTATTGAAAGATATTATGGCTAAGAAAGTAAATCTACAAATTTGGAATCAAATTAATACCGGTTTCAGTTAGTTCCAGTATAACGTCCATATGTTTCAATAATTCTCAAATATAGTCCATATATTTAGCTAAATACTTTTTTCAATCTCGGCCTTACCAAGGGCATCCGTTTGGTTTCATTTCATCATTTCTGAGAATTGATTAAACATGCATACACATATGTATGTCTACGAACAACAATCATCAATTGCATCAGATATACGGATCATGCAAGAGCTCGAAGGTGAAAAAATTCTTCATTAATATTATGGATGTGGAGCATAGAAAAAACCGTGTCATGTTGGATACGAATGTAATTAATATCAATCATGACGATGAGGTTTTTCCGTACCTTTCCCACACATAACGAGATTTTCACATCATCGAGAAACCGACTTACATCTTATATCTGGATATAGGGTGGCATTTAATGTCCTACGAATAAATTATTTTTAAATACTCAACCGACATAAGTTCTACTTACCTGTTTTTAATATTCCTTGGACCGCTAACAATCGGTTAAACATACTTGGAACGTATACAATGCATAGAACTCAATCCTGATGGTATTTTAGTTTTAAAGTTCAAATTCAATTAGAAAATTTAATGCTAACAGTTTGTTGATTGCAAATGATTAATTTTAAAGCACTTAATTGATCATGGGAGAACAGGCTAAAATTTGATGGGAGTTGCTCGATCTGCAGCCGAAAATATTTTTAATATTTCTTAATGTAGTTTGCTCCTATAATAACTATGGAGAAGTTTTATCACTGGGGTTTACATATTCTGTGAATAAAACATGTTATTTTTTGTTACCTTCCTCACCAAATAAACTCCGGCTGGGGCAACGGACCAAGTTCACCCGTCAATGACAGTCGTGAGATGCCACTCGCTTGTCTACAAGCCTCCAGTAAGCCGCCAAGCGAGAATTTGACTTGCCGGAGTGTCTTTTAAATAACGCGGTCTTGCAGCTGTCATGCTCTCTCGAAGCTTACGACTTGCACTTAACGGAACTCGCCAGAGCAGAAATATAACTAATAATATCTTACGGAACGAAGTACTTTCCTGAAATGTGAATTGTCATCCTAAGAGATAAACATTGCTTTCCAACTACTTCCCGATGAATATTATCTAATATTGACCTAATGACAGATTAGATCTTTAGGAAGCCGTTTCCCAAACACTTCCCGGAAGGGATTAGTTCTTGTTGTGGCAACAAAAACTACTTAAATACTTTTGTCAAATGAAGAAATTTAAACTAAGAGCAAAGAAATGCTTTCCAACTACTTCCTTGGAAATATTAATATTGGCGGCTCCCCGGAACTCATTGTATTTTTCTCTCTTTTGAGCTGAACTTTACAACACAACTCAGAATACGTTTGCTTCTCAGAACTAAAGAAAAATACTCAATGTTCAATTGTAACTAATTTCACCACTTTATTATGTTTAGACTCTATATAAAATCAAGCTGTATCTTTTAACTCCATTCATAATAGCAACATCTACCGATGGTAACTCAAATTCGTTGATACAAGAGATTCTAGATTAAATTCTTCAAAGTACAGGGTTATCCATTTCGTGGTTGGGAAAGTATAACCCTGCCATTTGACTTTTGTCAGAATTAAATGTCATTCAAAGCGTGTTTCTTTTAGCTGAAGGTTTGCCATTTAGAAATATGGATCGCTTAACAGGCAAAGTACGTGTTAAAATTATTAAATTTTATTATAAAAATTGGTGATTCTGCTGTATCAACATTTAGGGCTTTACGAGCTGATTACGGTCGACGCAACCGATCTACACAGTAAACAATTTCGAACACAGTGAGAAAATTTGAAGAGACTGGATCGGTTATTGATATTGCAAGGCCTGTGCATCATCGCAACATTCGTTCTGCTGGAAATATCGCTGTCGTTGCTCAAAGTGTGGAGGAAGACCCGAATTTGTCGAATTCCTCGACGTGCTCAACATTTGGGCTTGTCTTACGGCTCATTGTGGCGGATTTCGCATTTGGATTTGCATCTCCTTCCGTACAAGATCCAACTCACTCAAAAACTTAAGCCTCAAGACCAAACACAACGCAGAATGTATGCGAATTGGGCGATTGAACAACAAGCCATTGATAAAGATTTTTCGAACAAAATTTTCTTGAGTGATGAGGCTCATTTTTTGCTCAGTGGTTACGTTAATAAACAGAATTGCCACATATAAGGCTCTCAAAATCCTCAGGTGATCGCAGAAAGACCTTTGCATCCAGAAAAAGTGACCGTTTGGTGTGTATTATGGTCTGGTGGTGTTATTGGCCCGTATTTTTTGAAAACGATCAAGGAAGAGCCATTACAGTCAATTCTGACCGCTATGGACGGATGTTAACCGATTATTTTTGGAGAGAAATTGAAGATCCTCTAAATCTTGAGGAATTGAAAACCAATATTCGTGAAGTTATGGCCGGAAAAGTGGGAAAAAAATCATTGAAAATTACCACAAAAGGATCGAGGCCTGTAGGAGGCCCCGTCGAAGGCGTTTGAATAATATTGTATTTCACGTATAATGGCAAGATTCAATCTTAATACAGAATAAAAAAATTTGTTTCTATCTGAGTATTTTATGTGTTTTCTTTAACTTTACTTTCCCAAGCGTAAAATGGATAACCCTATATATCCAGAAATTTAAATTCTTTTATTCCTAACCCAGGGTTTTGCAGATCCTTTCTTCTGTTTGTGGGATCTGTGTTCATCAAGAATTCCACTTATTTGCATTCTCCGCCGATTTTAGGTATTCCCATTCCGCTACGAAGCATTTTTGGGATCTGCATGGATACAATGCACAAACCTTATTCCGTCTACTTTGGCCACTGTCCGGCGATAATAGCGCGATTTAGTTTTCGTATCAGATAACATTGTAGTTTCCAGTGTATGCTAATTATGAGTAAGTGCCTACTGTAAAATCCCTGATGGCTGTTTGTTCCCCGCAACCAAGCCGGCGAGTGCAGTCCCAGGAAACCATAAAGTAGTGAATGCACCTGTGAATGTACTACTTGCATTCATATGAAACCTCATAGAGCTTTGCGATAAAATGTGTCTACAAGTATGTACTTCTCGTCAGTGAGAATGCGTATGCGTTTCCCCTATTGAAAGCTTCTCATGCGTCTTGCCCCGCAGCCTTTTATCAGGATGGTGGGACGTGTGTTTACATATCTCGCTTTAGGCTATAAAAATTCTTGTTGCTAATTAATTTAGTTCACTAGCAACAGATTTAATGCCTAATACCTACTTAATATGTACCTTGCCTGAAATGTAAATCATACTAAATTCTCAAAGTTGCAGAATTCATTTCCAACAACTTTGTAAATACATTTTGCACATGCTGCCGCTAGCAGCATTGTTTAGCAAATGAAATGAAAAAATTCCCTATGCGTGGGATAGCAGATAGAGAATTAGAAATAAATAAGATTATTTCCTGTGCTTTGAAAGTGAGGTGAATGAATTTTTAATTACATAGGAAAAGTTTGAAAGCTTTGTTGCGTGGGGTGGAAAAATGAACTAAACCAAATGAAGATATCGTGCAAGTATGTGCAAACTGGTGAGCGATGGTTTGCTGGGGTGATTTTCCATGCAATAATTTAAGCTAAATTTACATGGTACCGTAAGTCAGTAGAAATTGAATTTTTACTAGTGCAGATGGGTTTTATTTGCGCAGTTTTATATGTGGCTGTTTAATTAAACTCCCAAATCGTTTTAAAACTCCGGAAATTGGTATGACCATAGCATCTCGCATTATCGGCAGCTTCTTTTCATATATTCACCTTAGTAAGATTTTGTAAGTCCCATGCTGGCGTAGGCGATCTTAAAGGAACACAGATGTTTCATAACGCAATCATGCAATATTCCAAAGATAGGAAGTTTTCCTTGGCACCAATATCACCCTGGAAGGTGTGCCAGTGTAAAACATTTTTTCCTCGATAGTTTATCTGAGTCCCATTGTAATAGGCTGCTTTGCTTGCACTTGCGTAGTCTTATATCACAATTAACAACCTAACTTATATATAGAATGAAAAATTACAAAATTATTGAATTTTGATTAACATTTCAAGTAACTTTAATTTAAAAATTGTTTTTTAAAACTAACGTTCTAATTCATAAGATCAGCTCTAGTTTGTTGAAGTTCAATGTTAACAATGAGTACTGCTTCAGTACGAAATTTCACTTTTAAAGGTTTTGTAAAAAAAATTTCTCAAAACCCTATTAATATCCGTCCACCCTCTGTCCGTCCGTCAGTGTGCAATAGAAGGTTTCCTCAAGAACTATACGAGTATACGCTAGAGTGATCAAATTTTGTGAACAGTTCAGAAGTTTCTGCTTAATGAAAGCTCCGTAGTTAAAAAAAATCAAAGGCTTTTAACGAGGGTGAAAGGTCTTGATAATCTTTTAATAACCATTATTGAAATTGCAATATGAATGATGAGGTAGGCAAGGTAACTGGAAGAACACAAAATAATTGTGTTCCCCTCCCCATCGCGATTGGACACCCAATAAACAAATTTACTCACAATTTCGATACTGTATTTTGTACTTGAAGTATTTTTCATCGACTTGTACTTGTACTTGTACTTGAAGTATTTTTCATCGACTGCGTCATGAGCTTTGTTTTATTTTCATTGATTTGTGGCCCTGCTAGTTTTGCTTCGCTGACAAGTTTCAGGAAGAGTTCTTTGGCGGTTATTAATGACCGTGACAAAATGTTGCTATCATCCACATAGGCTACTACTTGGCTTGACTTTTATAGTATACGTAATCTACCTCGTGTATCGGCAGGTAGCTTCCTTATGACGTACTCCAGAGCCAAATTGAATAGGAATGAAACGCAATGGAAGTTATGGTCGTTTAAACTTTCGATATTACAACAACAACAATACGTGGCTATTCTGCAATATGTGCTTCCAATCGACTCAGACAGCACGGAAGGAAGGATATATGTATATCATGCACATCTGTGAGAATCCGTTCAATGAGGCTATTAACTCTTGATGAAAAATTCCCGGAGGTAGGTTTTCATGAGTACAATAATAACAAATACGTTAGGATTTGAAATTCACTCAACTTTGTTAATAATAAGAGAATTTGTAAATACTACATTTTTTCCTGTGAATTCATATGGGTGCTTTTAAATTCAAAATAGTTCGTCATTGGTCCCCATCTAGCTCCAATTATTCGCCTCAACACCCGTCGCTCAAAGGTTACAATATATTTACGGATGCTTGGGTTAGAGTCCATGTTTCACACTCATAGCATAAGACCTGTGTATGCAACTGGTCTTCAAGATCGTATATTAACAGGCCACTTGAAAAGTTCCCAGTCTACCAAAGTAAAACATATTTTTTTGGCAAAATTAGATTTTATTATTCAACATAGTTGCCTTCGAGGGCAACACTGCGATTATAACGTAGCGATCTTTTAACTTTTCGATACCATTTTTTCGCTTCAAAATAGGCCTCAGATTCGGCGATTACTTCTTCATTGGCGCTAAATTTCTTTCCAGCGAGCATTCTTTTGAGATCTGAGAACAGGAAAAGTCACTGGGGGCCAGATCTGGTAAATACAGTGGATGCAGAAGCTATCCAGAGCCCAATTCATGCAATTTTGCCATTGTTTTATTGATGTGAGGCACGGTGCATTGCTTGATGCGACGACACTTTTTTTTCTTCAAATGGGGCCGTTTTTTAACAATTTCATCCTTTAAACGATCTAATAACGCTATATAATAATTGCTGTTGATAGTCTGGCCCTTTTGGAGGTAATCAGTGAATATTATACCTTGCGCATCCTGGAATACTGATGCCATAACCTTGCCAGATGGCTGTTGTATTTTTCTTCGCTTTGGATTTGGTTCGTCGTGTGCAGTCCACTCAGCTGACTGTCGATTGGACTCCAGAGCGAAATAATGGAGCCATGTTTCATCCATTGATACATATTGACGCAAAAATTCAGGTTTATTGTGCTTAAGCAGCTTGAAACTCTGCTCAGAATCATTAACACGTTGTTGCTTTGATCGATTGTGAGCTCGAGCGGCACCCATTTTGCACACAGCTTTCTCATGTACAAATATTCGCAAATGATATGATGTACACATTCAGATCATATCTTCACAATATCTACTTTCTCGATCAACTTCACTTCACGGTAATTCAAAATTATTCTGTGAACTTTTTTGATGTTTTCGTCAATGACAGCCTCTTTCAGGCGTCGACTGCGTTCGCCGTCTTCGGTGCTCATTTTGCTATGTTTAAACTTAGCATACCAATCAATGATGGTTGATTTTCCTGGTGTAGACCCCGGCAACTCTTCATCAAGCCAAGATTTTGCTTCAACTGAATTTTTGCCTTCAAAAAGCAATATTTTATCAGCACAATTCTTTTTTCTTCATACTTTTTCAAATAACAAAAGTAGTTACACTCATAACGCAATATTTTACAAACAAATGGTCAGATTGCTGTCAAATTTTGACGCATATCGTTTGAAGGTTAGTACTAACTAAAAATCATATGGATTTCGTAGTAATGAAAACACGATTATTACTACTAACTTAAGTTTATAATAAAAATATCAACAGGTCGCGATGGCATCTCAAACATAACAATCTAAATCTAAACGATATCTAAACATCATTGAAAATAATATGACGTAACATTCAGGTGGCAGCACATAACACGGCAGTGTCCTACAGCAGTCTCCCTCAAGTAATAACGATATTTCTATTCATTTAGCAAATGTCACTTGACGTAATTTTGACTTAGGTCCTTCATACGTTTTGAGCACTGTGGGTTGATGAAAGTTTGCTCCTCCGTCATATGTGGTCTACTAGCGAAAATCCTGCGAGTTGTTTTCCATATGTGCCGGTTTCAGACGCTCTATGGAAATGTTTGTGATCTTATTCCCCACGCGTATTTTGAAGACTCGTTCATCTAAACGCTCGATGAGTACATGAGTACCGCTGTATGGCTGCTGCAGAGCCATACAGGTCCTTGTGCACAAAAACGCTTCTTTGGTTGTAGTGTGCGGTACGTGTCGGTTTTAGTGCTTGCATTTTCCGTCAGAACTTTTCGATGAAAATGTGCGGGTTATTAGGAGACAAATCACCGCTGAAGAATTCTCCAGGCAACCGTTATTGCAACCCGTAGCACATAACCACAGCTGAACATCCAATGTCACCGAAGAGCACTGGTGACAAAACGTTAATCCAATGTGACTGCGGTTTTCAAGGAACGATGAAACCTTTCAACCATTCCATTAGAAGCAAGATTATACCCTTTGGTTCGAATCCGGTTGCTGCCGATAAACTGTAACATGGCTTGGAAAAATGCAGACTCAAACTGAGTTATTGTTTCAGGTGTTCCGAATCTTGGCACCCAGTTTGTGGAGAATGCTGAAGCGATTGTATCTGCAGCGATGTCTTCCAACGGAATTGCTTCAGGTGATCGAGAAAACCGATCTATTACCGTGAATATGTAGGTCTATCTATAAGACGATGGAAGCGGCCCAACAATGTCTGCGTGTATGTGTTGGAAGCGCCGATCCGTCGTTGGAAAGTTTTGCGGGGTAAGAGTAACGTGTCGATGAACTTTAGATTGCTGACATGCTACGCAGTTCTTAGTCCACATTACTACTTCCTTTTTCATTCCAAGGCCACACATATTTGCTGGAGACAAGTTTGCACGTGGCTTTTCCGCCTGCGTGTGATAATCCATGAATTTTCTCGAACAAGGGCTTCCTCTGACTCTTTGGGATATATGATCTTGGATTTCCCATTGATACATCGCAGAATAAAACATTTCCATCTCCAAATGGAAATCAACTTAGCTTGAGCGAAGTGTTCGCATTAAGAAAATGTTGCAGCCCTTCATCGTTAGCTTGTTCTTTCGCGATATCCTCTGCACTTGGAGTTTTGAATTCCGTGAAAGCGTCGATTCTGGAGAATGCGTCAGCAACAAAATTCCGTGAGCCTTTAACGTAGGAAATTCGTGTCGAGAACTGGCTAATGAATTCCAATTGTCACATTTGCCATGGAGAAGCTTTATCCAAACGTTGTGAAAAGGCAAAAGTTAAAGGCTTATGGTCAGTCTCAATGGAAAAATTCCTTGCCTCGAGCATGAACCGTAAATATTTGACAGCCTCGTAAATAGCTAATAACTCCCTGTCATACGTGCTATATCTTGTCTGCGCTGGGTTCAATTTTTTCGAAAAGAATACTAGTGGTCTCCATGCATCACCTTGTTTTCGCTCCAAAACAGCACCAATGGCATCGGTTCGAAGAATCAAAGCAGCTCCATCGTTAGGGTGAGCCAATAAAGCGGCATTTCCAATCATCGTTTTGCTTTCTTCGAACGCTTTCTTGGTTGTTTCATTCCAAATAATCGGCTCTTTGTCGTTTGACTTTTTACCACCCACATAAGAATTTAGGGGAGCAAGTACGTGTGCTGCATTCTGCATGAATCGCACTTCCTGCAGATATTCGTGATGCTTCTTTAGGTTCTTTGACGCTATAAGTATATCATCGAGATAAGCGTAGCAGAATTTCAGTCCACGCAAAACTGTGTCGATAAATCTTTGAAATGTTTGCGCAGCGTTCCGTAAGCCGAAAGTCATATGACAAAATTCAAAAGATCCAAATGGCGTGATGACTGCAGTCTTTGGTATATCATCAGGATGTATCGGAATCTGGTGATATGCGCGCTCCAAATCCAAAGTGGTAAAAATTGTTTTGTTGTACAAATGATTGGCAAAGTCCTCAATGTGAGCGATGGGATAACGATCGGGAATCGTTATCGAATTTAAGCGACGATAGTCACCGCATGGTCTCTAAAGTCCGGATTTTTTTGTGGACCTTATGTAATGGACGGGCCCAAGACTGTCAGATGGATGGCAAATTCCCATCGAAACCATGTAGTCGAGTTCCGATTTGGCAGCTGCATACTTTTCTGTTGGAAGACATCTCATTCGTTCAGCTATTGGTGCACCTGTTGTGAGTATTCGATGGCAGATGTTGTGCGGCAGAGAACTGTTGAAATTTGAGGAGGATGTGACTTCAGCGTATGTTGATAACAGCTCGCGGAATTGATTATCCTGGGCTAAAATTGTAATTTTTCTTGAATTCTTGCAAACTTTTACGAGAGTAGAGAGTTGCGTGTTGCCATCCACTAGCCGTTTGTTCCTTAAATCCACCATTATGTTAAATTTACGAAGAAAGTCTGCACCGATAATTGGACGTGCTACATCTGCGATTGTGAAGAACCATTTCATCGGGGGGCGTCGTAATCCGAAATCGAGATCCATCAGTTGTTCACCGTGTGTGGTGATCACGGTGATGTTTGCTGGGTGTAGCTTTAGAGGCGCTGGTGTTTTACGAAGGCAGTGTTTTTCAGGAGGAATTACCGACACATCAGCTCCGGTTTCGACCAAAAATAGAGTTCCGCTGCGACGTTCTCTTATGATTAGGTGGTTTTAGTATTGGCCGTCGTCATCTTCTGCACATGACAACGAGCAATTTGGTTTTCCGTCACGAAAGTGCACGATTTTTGACACTTTTGCGCTTTTGCACCGGATCGACGATGGTAGAAGCAAACAGTTCGGGAACGAGATCGCAATTGGTTTGTTTCCGGCGGTAGAACGAACGTGAATTGTTTCTGCGTGAGTTGCGCATTTAGAACGCTTCAAGCCTTTTTGTGAGAGACGCAATTTCATTTCGTAGATCATCGTTAATGCTTGATGCGCTATTCCCGATGGCGCTTTCTTCTAAAAAATTTTCCCCCATTAATGTTAATGGCTCGAGTCCAATTTCAGAAGTCACTGTCAATATTGCACGCACTCGCGGTGGTAAGTAACGTAGCCAAAGAGCACGCACAGCATCTTCCCCGAGCTGGTTTCCTGCGAGAGATTTCATTTCGGTCTTTCATCCCCAAGTTTTTTGTTCGTGAGCACTTGTGGTAACGCTTTTCAGGCGAGTCTGTGAAGCGAGACATACGCGCGTTTTTTAATGCCACATATGCGTCCGATGTAGGCGGCGATTCAACAATATCGGCAACTTGCTCCAAAATGGCATAATCAATTTATGAAACTACCGTGTTAAAACGGTTAGCATCAATTAATAATTTATGAGTCGCGAATCGTGCTTCAGCTTGCAGGAACCATAAAGTTGGCCATCTTTGCCAAAATGGCGGCAGCTTAAGCGTCTGTAGTGATTCAATATTGCCTAAAAAGTTTTCAAATGAACGTCGCGGAATTTCGGGTGTCGCGGGATAGGTTTTATTATCTGGAGAATTAGGCATATTGCGCGTTTCACTAGTTTTGCACGAGGTCACCAATGTAGTAATGAAAACACGATTATTACTACTAACTTAAGTTTATTATCAAAATATCAACAGGTCGCGATGGCGTCACAGTCATAACAATCTAAATCTAAACGATATCTAAACATTATTGAAAATAATATGACGTGACATTCAGGTGGCAGCACATAACACGGCAGTGCCCTACAATTTAAAACTAGCACCGCCATTTGTGTATCAGACCAGGGACTTTTCAATTGGCCTGTTATTTTAGTTAATTATTTTTTCTGCTTTCTATTTTAAGGCCACTTGTCTTTTCTCTTGAAAAGCCATCGGGTTTTTCTCATTTTCGTAACCAAACACATTTTGACTCGCTTGGGTCATTGTCAGTATCTAAAGGATGAGTGCAAGGTTATGTAGGTATATGCTGGTTTAAGCAGGTAAGCCGTACATTATTCCAGGTAGAAGGTTATTGAGGATATTATGTTTTCATTTGTCGTGCTGTTAAATGTCCGTTTGTTCTGGTTCATCTCGCTTCCATTTTCATCGGAGGGTTTCATCTAGTACATAGTATAGTCACATAGTAACCACACTCACACTTCCCTCTGGAAAAATGCAAACACAAGCCGAAGCGTGACCATACACCTTCGGTAGCAGGTAGGTAGGTAAATGCTGACGCGAGGATTGGTGGGGACATAAATGTCGAACTAAAAATTAATGGCGAGAAATTGCAAAGAGTGCTAAAAATAAAATATCTTGGTCTTATCATAGACCATCGTATGACCTGGTTGCCTAACATAAATAGCTTAAGGAGGCAATTAGCTCCAATAATAGGCTAGTTAAAAAAAATATGCGTCTTTTTCAATGCACATCAAGAAATTTGTTCTAAATGCGTTTGTCCTGACGATATTACATTATGGAGTACTTATTTGGAGTCAATCAGCGAAGCAACATTTAAATAGTATATCCAAGCTGCTGACCAAAGCGTATAAAAACATTCTGAAGCTGCGAATGCTTACTCAAACTAGTTTGGTTTACTAATTAGCAAAATCATTAACCTTTAGTCAAATCATTATAATGGAGAAAAGTTAGTTTATATACAAAAAATTTAGAAACTAATGGATCGGAACAAACACCATTAATTAAGGTATCACAGATCAGCCCATATAATGCGAGGAATGCAGATCAATTCGTAATACCTTTTGCCAGAACGTGGAATGTTTTATCGTCTAAATTCGTACGAACGAGTCGGAACCGACCTTTCATCGGTTCTAGACGTGAAACCTAAGCCGTGCCAACGAATAGTACCAATCAGTCTACCAGTTCGAGCACCCGTAATCCATTTCGCGGTGGCTGCTTGTTGGCCAGCTAGATCGGAGAGGATTTCGGTCGCAGGTCTTCAAATGGATTACGCTCAATTACGTATTTCAGCCACCATTAAACGCGTCGAAAACACAAACATACGGAAAATAAACTTACTTTACTTTATTCCGTATTCATTCATCATTTCAGTCAATTATAAAAATTTAAATTCAATGTCGCGTTCCCGGAATTCACCGACGTGGTACCGAAGCATACACTACGTTAACTCAATCCCGAAGAACTCTACGCTAAGAAAAAAAGGCCAGACAAACTAAGGTATCCGCGGATTCTTCAGAACCCTTGCCTCTTACCGGCACACTAACCGTGCACTCCCATTGCCTCTGAGAAAGAAGGGCCGCTGGAAAGGAAAAATTGCGGGTTGTCTAGCACTCCATAATCTTTTATTCTAAAAAAATTCTTAAAATTTGATTTGCTAGTTTTAATCTTAGAAGGATATATATTGAAATCATTTTTTTTTTTGTGGTAGGGAGGTGAAGGCATTTATGCCCGCCGAGTCTGGCAGTGTGGGACTCCCATGGAGGATACCTTTGGACTAACCACTAAACACCTCCCCTGTCAATCTGAGAACCTAGTCTGGAACCGTTTGACACATTACTTCGGGCCAGGTCTCGTTTTGTTACGCCGTGGGGCGCCTTCAAGCTGGGGAGTCCCTTTCCTAGCGGGAGGGGAACGGGGAAGAGGAATTGCCAGAAGAGCGATCCCCCAGCCCCGGTGCCTCCGGCTGCTGTGAGTCTCTTTTATATTTTAGGACTGCCCGAGCATAATGTGCCACCTGGTTCCATTTGTCAACCGATTAGAGCATCACCGCAACTATATTATCCGGGGTGAGCTCTCCCGTCTCTCTGTAGGGTTCCCTTCGCAGCCTGGCCCATTTGGTACACGCAAAAAATGTGTGACAGGCATTGTCCTCCTCTCCTGGGCAAAACCGACAATCGGGAGACCGTGACTTGCCGATCTTGTGCAGGTAAGACTGAAAACACCCGTGCCCGCTCAAAAGCTGGGTCAGATAGAAGTCAGTCTTACCATGCCTTCGATTAAGCCACGGTCTCACATCCGGGATGAGGCGCGCAGTCCACCTTCCCTTCGTGCAATTCCTCCAAGACTGCTGCCAATCGTTGAGCGAGCGTTGTCTCTCCTCGCGGACAACCATCTCCCTCGCATCCTCGTTTCGGCGCAGGTAAATAGCGCGGCGCTCTCTAGCAAGGAGGGCGACAGGTATCGCGCCTGCAATCACTCTCACTGCCGAGTCGGAGACTGTTGGATACGAAGATGCAATTCTCAGTGCTCCTCTTCTCTGTACCTGTGCCAATCGTTTTCGGTATACCTCCTTGCTGAGAGCGTCGCCCCATACCTCTGCTCCGTGCAGTAGCACTGACCCTACAGCACTCATCAAGAGGCGTCTTCTTGATGGGCTGGGTCCCCCTACGTTGGCCATAAGTCGACTCAAAGCCGATATTCCCGAAGCAGCCTTCTCAGCCGTTGCCCTGATTTGCTCAGAGAAACTCATCTTCGAGTCGATCAGTAGCCCAAGGTATTTCACCGCTGGCTTCGACTCGGTCTGTATATCTCCAATACTGATCATCCTTACTCTAGGGATTCTCTTTTTTGTCAAGATGACCACTTCGGTTTTCCCCAGTGCTAAACTGAGCCCGCGAGCAGTCATCCAGTCCCTCACTCGGCGCATTAGCATACCTAGCCTAAGTTGCGCCTGTTCAACGGTGCATCCGGCGACCAGAGCCGCAACATCATCCGCATAGCCGACCAAGCGCGACTCATCTGGCCTCTCAAGTCTCAGTAGCCCGTCGTAAGACACGTTCCACAGGTCCGGACCAAGGATAGATCCCTGGGCAACACCCGATGTAATTTCCATCCTTCGTTGGTCCTTTAGGTCATACAAATACATACGAGGGTCATTCAACAAGTACTTAGCCTCACCGCCCGATGGCGCTGCTATTGCAAAAGAGTTTTACCATCGTGCAGTACATTCACCAAAACTAATGAAGGGAATTGACTGAAAGTTTGACAGTAGGCTACTAAAAGAATGTACTGCACGATGGTAAAACTCTTTTGTAATAGCAGCGTCATGGGCGGTGAGGCTAAGAACTTGTTGAATGACCTACGTATAATAAAATTTTAATTAAATTCAAATTTGATAATTTATACATTACAACAAATGGTTAAAAGGGTTTCTTTGTTTTTGTTTAAAAAAAATACGGATCACACAATAAAGAGAACTAATCTTCGGAAACTTTTCGATTGAGCAATTATCAACAATAACTGTAGCATCACAAATTACTTTTGTTTTTGTTTACTTCACCACTTTTGTTTTATTTATCTGGTTTAGAATTTACAATTATATAAATCATACATATAAGATTCGTTTATTTTAACATTAGTTAGATTAAACGTTCAAATCAATTTCATTTTTTTCTTTACGTGTTATATTTCTTAGTTTACCCGTCTTATTGTTATAAGGTGCATTTTTTTCTTTCAATCATGTATAGATACAGTAATAATCATTAATTTTATGAATTTGCTTAAACACAAAAAAAAATTGCATACAATTCTGGTTTTCACCATTTCATCTGGTTTAACTTTATGCGTAAGCGGTTAAGAATGTACTAGTAAAATTTTTTTTGTAGTAAACACGTTATAATAAGGTATAGCATTTCTCTTTTCGCTCAATAAGATTGGAATTTGTAGTTATGGAACACGGAAATCAAGAAAAACTGTGTCAAGTTATTTACTTTTGCGAAGGAACATTCGACGGAGTTTTGCCGATGCTGATAAATGTTTGGGAAAATTGATACGTTAATATTTGAAGCAGAAGGGATGCGAGAAAAGAAATTTCGAATCGAAGAATCAAATATTAAGGCTGTTGGTCATGCAATCTCTGCCGAAATAAATATTGGTTGGTTTTAGTGCACACACAACTACGTGTCTATGTTTATTCGATTAATGGTTTTGCATGCTATCGGATCTACAGTTTGTATGGAATACCTTTTGTTAGATCTGCGCAAGTTCTTCTTCAAAGCAGAATTTGCATTGGAAACGTTTTGGGAAAGTAGAAAGTAATGGCAAAAAAATAAACACAAAATGTTAAGCTACCGAACCAACTACCTTTTTGTTTTTCTGATCGTGCAAACATCGAAAATTTCCAAAATCCAAAACTAGCGATCGATTCAATATATTCACCTCGTGATTTTATCAACGCCCATTCAATGACTTCCGTAACCGAAACCAGCAAACTCGAAAAATGGGATTAGATGATTTTACCCTATAAATTACTCAGACTTTGGATTGTTTTTCTGACCAAATTGCGCGCGTTGCTTTCAATATTTTCAATTTGCTTCTTACTTAGGCTTAGTTTTTGGTCATTATTGTATTCTTTACGACTAGAGGTACTAGAAAATTTGATGCGCAGTGTTCGACGTTACAATTCGTTCGCGCCGGCAATCTTTCCATCACCAATTCGCTAAATTAAGTTATTTGCTTCACTCCCAACACGACGTAATGAATTCTCATTTGCTTAAATTCAGGACATTGTGGCTAAACACTTTAGAGTACACGTTATTATAGTTGGCTTTGAAATGCACTCCTCGATATTTTCCTGTAATTTATTATTTACACTTATTGGAAATTCATTGTAAAACTAAGTTGAAATTATAAATCTATTAATATCTCACGTAATTTAATCTGACTTCAATGAACTTTATCGAAAAATATTTTCATAGTATAAAATCACACGTAAATTACCGTCTTTATTGAAGTTCAGTGCAGTCCATGGCTTGCACAATTTGCTCTGCGATTTTTGCAAGTTCACTTTAGACTTGTTTTTGAGAAGCATGAGATTCAGAATTTGATTTTTGGAAGAACACTGTAACAGTACAGATTTTACTAGGACCAGGAGAAAAGTAATTTTTTTCTATTCTGCTCGCCTAGCATTTATGCTCGTTACGTTTTCACTTTAATCACGATAGAAAAAATAAAACGCAACATTTCCTTATCTCTCCTTATCTGTCAGCTCCACCGACTGAGTGGTAGAACACGTACATAACTATATTACATTTAGTTCAAATAAATGTATTTAAAACTCTATGTAAAAGACTCGGCTTCAGTTCAAGGGTACGTGATTATACTGAAATTGCATTTGTCTCATTTGAAAAGTTACACAAATGTATCACGAAAATTCAAAAACAAAACATTAGAAATTGGAAGTGTTCACGATACTTAACAATATTGAGTCGTATTAACTTTGCATCGATAAAATGCACAAGGATAAAAAAGTCTATACTGATATTGATTTCTTCATTTCGTAGATGTGATCTTGACACGTAATATTACGTAATATTAAGCACGTAATATTAAGCTGACGTACAACGAAAACAAATTACGGTATTCCTATTTGATAATGCTAACACGTCAGTCTCCAGTTCTCGATCATATTGTTTGAGCTCTTACACACAACTTTCAATCCTTGACTTTCTTCCATGGGCGTATATAAGGGGGGGGTTTTAGGGGTCTGGACCCCCCTAAGCATACGGAAAAACTAAATAATATTGAATTAAAAATTTCTTAATTGAAATTTCAGCAGCGACTAGATACAGGCAGCATACAGGCACGAGATACCATAAATTTGCTCTTGAACAAGCAGCAAATTTTGTAAAGGTAGCAGAAGGTAAAACACTTAATGTAACAGAGAGTATCAATACAGGAAACAACAAGATCGCCGAAGAAAATCGACAAAGACTTAAAGCCATCATTGAAACAATACTTCTTTGTGGAAGACAAGAAATGCCATTAAGAGGAAACCATGACTCCGGTGAAATTGAATAAATGAACGTGAACATAATGACGGCAATTTCCGAGCACTTCTTCGCTTTCGTGCACGATCTGGTGATGAAGTACTTAAAAGTCATTTACTGACACAAACCAACCACAATAGAGCGATGTATACTTCATCAGTTATACCGAACGAAATTATTACACTATGCGGTAATGCTATTCAAGCTCATGTCCTTAAAGGGGTTAGAAACGCAGGTTATTTTACCTTATTGGCAGATGAAACCCAAGACATTTCACGAAAGGAACAATTAGCGCTATGCCTGAGATACGTTGATTGCTCCTCTGGAAAATCAGTTGTTCGTGAGGATTTCCTGCAATTCGTTCATCTAGAAGATGTTTCAGCACAATCGTTAGCGACTACAATCATAATGAATCTCTTGTCGTATGATTTGGATATGACAAAATTTATTGGACAAGGCTTTGATGGGGCTGCAGTAATGAGCGGCAGACTAAGAGGCGTACGAGCAAGAATTGCGGAGAAATACCCAAGAGCACAGTTTGTGCACTGTGTAGCTCACGTGCTGAACTTAGTTCTGGTACCTTCAAGTGAGATACCAATGATACGAAACTGTATCGGCACTATCAAAAGCACTGTCAATTTCTTTCGACAATCTCCACTTCGGGACGGTATGTTTAAGCAAATACCAGACCAAACTAATTCTCTTCATTCAACCCTTCTCTCTCTCTGTGAGACTCGATGGACAGAAAAGCATAAGGCGGTTGAGAGGTTCGCAGAAATGTATCCTGTAGTAAGATCCACGCTTGAGTCACTTCAACAATCTACTAACAGAGATGTGGCGAGTCAAGCATACCAAATGCATGCAGCCATAGAAAGTAGCCAGTTTATTATGTCGGCGGTGATTCTGAGAAAAGTTTTTTCATATACAACAAACTTAAACAATGCAATGCAGAAGGTGAATGTAGATTTGACAAACGTAACCAGCTACATGACGTCGGTTAAAAATAGTCTCGAAAATACTCGAAATGAAACCGAGCTTAAAATACTTTTCGACCAAGCAATGGAGCTGAGTTCAAGTGGCATCATTGCTCCACGAACAAATGGAAGGCAAACGCAGCGTGGTAATGTTCCAAGAGAAAGTGCGGAAGAATATTATCGGCGGAATATATTTTATCGATTTGTTGACCATGTAATTATGGAGCTTAATGTTCGCTTTAAGCCACATGAGGAGACTATCAAAGGAATACAGATGATTCTGCCCGAGAACATAAAAAATGAGAAAACTGTTAAAGAGAACATAGGGAAAGTAGCATTGTGTTTTCTGGGAAAAACGATTGCAAACTCTTTTCCTAGTGAATATGAAATATGGACAATCACTGGGAATCAATACCCGAAAAACCGTCAACTGCTCTAGCAACTCTTGATAAATGCGACCAAGAGTTCTTCCCAACCATCAAAATGCTGCTTAAGATTTTGGCCACCCTTCCAGTGTCCACTGCAACCGCTGAAAGAAGTTTTTCAACCCTAAAGAGGTTGAAAAACTATCTCAAAACAGCATGGGAAATGTAAGACTCATTGGACTTGCGCTGATGAGCGTTCATCGTGATTTAGCGATACAGCTAGACGCAGAAGAAGTCCTTAACATGATAGCAACACGGCGCAAAAGGCTCACTTTAATACTTTAAGTAAGTTTGCATAAGTTCTTTGCTTCAAAGAAACTAATACATATGCATTTAAAATACTGTTTAAAATTATTGTACATTTCACAGCTTACTTTTAAAAAAATGAAGTGTGGACTGCGTTTTTGTAAATCTACAAAATCAGTTATGTAAAAGAGGATAAGACATTGGTGGTATACCAAAAACATTATTTTCGTATTACTGCTAAAATATTGTGCGTAAATGTTTTCTAATATGTCTAGCGAACGTAAAATATGAGTTTTTAACGGTGTAAGTAAATCGAAATACAAAATGATTAAAATTAAATATCTTACTTAGGCATTGAGTGCACCTCATGATTTTTTTTTATAGATTGGGCCAAACGGAAATGCATTTTATCCATCAGGGAATTTCCATAATTTACTATAACTTAACATTGACTAAAAGGTGTAAATAATGTAAATAGATATTCTAGATAAGTGTGTTCATGTTTTATAATTTTTTCATTAAAACTATTTATGTGTAAATACATATAAACAATATTTTGCCAACATTCCTTTCGTATTTGTTTGACGATGCTTTGCTCGCAGCTACTTTAATGTGTATGTAATTTGAATAAAATAGCTTAGAGTGGTGTAAAAAAGCTGCATTTTAGAGCATGATGTAATTATCAGTAACTTATTTCTACCTTGACCTTTGGACCCCCCCCGCCCCCTTGTGAAAGCTTTAAATACGTCACTGCTTTCTTCACTTTAGAAATTGGCGCAGTTTGATCGCCACCTTTATGAAATTTGTTCAACTAATTCATTGCTTCTGATTTTCTATTACCACGTGTGCATAGTCTTTTTAGGGTATTGTTAAATCATTTTACAATACCCTACTAAAATCGCGTCCTGTCTGTCCGTCTGTCCGTCCGTCCGTGTGTCACACCACTTTTTCTCGCAAACTACATAAGCTAGAAACATAAGATTTTGTAATTAGGTGCGAAGTGACGCCCTCTTCAAAGTTTCACCACGAAAAAAATTTATAAGGTCTTTAAGGGGGGTCTCCCCATATAGGGGAGTTGCCCCCTGAAAAAAGTTTTCATCGCATGTAGGCAATATGGGTATCAAATGAAAGGTCTTAATAAGTACTTTTCAAAACAGGTCTTAAAATGACAAAGTTTGCTTCGACGGGTGCAGGGGAAGGGGAAATGTACGAAAATTTTGTGTCCCCCCCTTTCACCCGAAAAATCTGAAAAAAACAATGAATATAACCCTTTATGAGTACAACAACAACAAATACATGAGAAGTCAAAATTCACTCAACTTTGTTAGTAATAGTATGATTTATCGATTTTATGTTTTCTGGAATAAAATCTTAACGTTATCCTTGAATTTAATGAAATTTAGTACACAGATGATTATTTATAAGATTAATCTGTCCTGAAAGTTTCATAAAGATCGAATGGTATTTAACGGAGTTAGAGCGATTTGAATTTTCCTGTATTACTATGGAACAATATGCGCTGTATTACTATGGAAACATATGGCTATGTAGCAATATGCGCTTTTTACCGACTCAGATACTACAGCTTTGCCAGGATTTGCATGAAAATTTCAGGAATGATGGGTATCATGAATTTCTTTGAAAATTGGCTCAGCTAGCGGTATTAGTAATCGTAAAGCAAAATAATGGCTGTTTTAAATGCTTTTAACACTTGATTCAATTTAATGAATGCCTGAAGATGAGTACCTACAATTAATACTCATAGGTGAAACAAGTCAAGGAGGCAGGAGAGAGCTCCTAGCAAATGGGCTTTGTAACCATTATAGGATTCAAAAATATAGGCCATGAATCGATGATTACAGTACAGGGGAGTGGTCGCTGAACAAAAAATTTCATCAAAGGTAGCCGATATGAATATCAAATGAAAGTTCTTTAGAAGAGCTTTTCAAAACAGTACTTGAACTGACAATTTTTTCTTCACAAGGGCAACAAATAAATTAGAAGTCGAAATTCGAACAACTTTGTTAATAATAGTACATTTTATAAATTTTGCTTTTTTGTTTATAAAATCAAGATGGGACCATTAAATTTCCCAAAATCTATAATTTAAGTTTTTTGAACAATAAACAGCTAAGTTACAGCCTATTGAATATTTAATAATTACAACAACATTAACAGGTGATACTAGGGAGATACACGCTTGCAACGGACCTAGATACTACAAATATGTAGGAATTTTGATAAAAATTTTAGAAATGGTTTGTAATATTCATGTGTTATCATGACTAATCAAGCAACGGGGTCAGAACACTTGAAACAAAATAGTGGCGAGTTTAAAATCATAATAACCATGACAATTTTTCGAACTCAATTTATGGAATCTGTATATTAGTCAAGTTTTGATATGCAGGATATATTGTTTGATTTACTAATTGTTTTAAAATACCCTTCTTGCAGGAGCATCCTCCTGCTACTTCAACTTGTTTAGTTTTATAATTATGCTACATTTAAAATTGTTTTGCCACCGAAGCGATCATTAGAAGCGCCGTTGAAAGCTTTATTGACATTGAAATAACAAAGAGCACCAGCACACATGATGCACGGCTTAACTTTAACGCACCTTCCATCTATGCTGTGTTGCAGCCTTTTGGTCATGGTTCACTCGCTCGCCTATTTTCTCATGCGAAAGGGGTTTTGTGGATAGGTCCACATATTCCCTTGAAAAAGTCCTCTTTATTTTGTTGCACGAGGTGAACTTTTTGCTCCAAATTCCGCTGCTCGGCCCTTCGCATAAACTTCAATCGGGGTAATGTCCACTTGCCGGTCGAGGGATGTCCCAGTTGGTTCGCGGTTTTCGAATGCTGAAAAAGATTTTCCTGATGACATTTCCTTCTTAGCGAATTATGTTGGTGTTGTAGAAGGATTCCTTACGTTGTTGCGAGTCGTGCACTTAACTTGCAACGACCTTTTTTCCCTTTTTGGTTGTCTTCGGCTACCACGAAACGATACTGCTTTGGCGCGTCTGTCAGTTACCGACTCCAACTATCACCAGCTTTTGGTGACATTCCTCGACTCAAACTGACGTAGGATGGGAATGTCATCCAAAGCTGACGTTCGCTCGAAAGCCATACGGCAGCGATGGGCATGTGTGCGAGCCGGCAGTGAGGTAGGGTCGACTCATTACAAACGGATCTTCTAAAGAACGGTACTATGAATAGCTCTGCGTATATATAGGGCGATTCATAATAAATGTACATATGTGAATGGGCCTTAACTCTTATATACCGATACTGAAAAAAATAAAAAATTATAAAATTTCCTATTAAAGCGCTATTTATTCTTAATTTTCTTAACCAGATACCGGTATTTTGAGGACAAGTTATCCTCTTCATCAGTGGCAGTATTCTGAAGCTCTTCTTACAATCATCCGAATATTTAAACCTTTCACATTTAATGGTAATAAACATAAACATCCTTAAGTACTACTACGAGAAATAACAAACAATTATAATGCAATTTAGGGTATAAGATTAACAAAGAGCTTAAAGGTAAATTTATTACCGGGAATTGCAAAAGGTTGTTAAGTAACTTCAGGTTAGCTATGGCAAGTAAAATAATTGTGGGGATTTAATTACAAAAAATTATTAGTTAATTGATGATTTTCATTAAGTCACTGTATCCATTCCCTAGATCCGTATTTGAACGTTGTTCACTGGGGACTCTGGAGATCCATAAGGATTCGCAAGCATCCAGCTTTTTCCAGTCCCGAACTTCCTGTACTGTGTCAAGATTAGCCCATTGAATATTATGAGATTCCTCAATAATATGTCTGGCTCATGATGATCTTGCTGTTTCTATTCCACCTCTTCTGATGATCTGTTCAGCCTCCTTAATATGTTTTTGGAATCTAGTTTTTGCCAAGCGTTTCGTCTGTCCAATATATACTTTATTACATTCTGGGCAACTGATCCTATAGATTCCACTCTTTTCCTCTTTTTTCTTGCCATCCTTAGTTGATCCAAGGATTGTTTCAATGCTGTATTTTCTGCTCGTGCTAGCCGTATTGCATCCTGTCTTTCTCAAAATGCGTTCCAATCTTTTGGTAGCTGATGAATGAGTAATTGGCATCCATTTTCGTACTTGTCGTCGTTCTTGTAGAAAAAGTGAAGTGAGCCCATTTCTTCTATGTTGTTTCTCCATTTTTCGAATACGTTGCTCGATCAAACGCCTCCTATACCCATTTTTGCTAGCCGTGTCCACGATGTACTGTTTTTCTCGTTCCAAACGCTGGCTATTCAATGGTACTGTTAACATTTGGTGGATCATAGAATTGTATGCAGCCATTTTCTGTGCATAAGAATGGTTAGAAGAACAGAGGATTGTTCTCTGGGTACTTGTGCTCTTCCTGTAGATATTAAATTCTAATCCACTTTTGGCCTTTATGATCAAAAGATCCAGGAACGGTAATTGGCCCTCACTCTCTTTTTCCATCGTGAATATTATTTTAGGGTGTATCCCATTGAGTACATGTAGTAACTCATCCACCTCATTTGCTTTAACCATCGTGAAAATGTCGTCCACATATCTGGCCCATATCTTAGGCATCATTCCTTTTTTCTCCACCTCGAACTCTAGTCAGTACATCGTGGACACGGCTGGCAAAAATGGGAATAGGAGGAGTTTGATCGAGCAACGTATTCGAAAAATGGAGAAACAACATAGAAGAAATGGGCTCACTTCACTATTTCTACAAGTACAAAAACGGATGCCAATTACTCATTCATCAGTTACCAAAAAATTGGAACGCATTTTGAGAAAGACAGGATGCAATACGGCTAGCACGAGCAGAAAATACAGCATTGAAACAATCCTTGGATCAACTAAGGATGACAAGAAAAAAAAAGGAAAAGAGTGGAGTCTATAGGATCAGTTGCCCAGAATGTAATAAAGTATATATTGGACAGACGAAACGCTTGGCAAAAACTAGATTCCAAGAAAATATTAAGGAGGCTGAACAGATCATCAGAAGAGGTGGAATAGAAACAGCAAGATCATCATGAGCCAGACATATTATTGAGGTATCTCATAATATTCAATGGGCTAATCTTGACATAGTACAGGAAGTCCGTGACTGGTAAAAGCTGGATGCTTGCGAATCCTTATGGATCTCCAGAGTCCCCAGTGAACAACGTTTAAATACGGATCTAGGGAATGGATACAGTGACCTAATGAAAATCATCAATTAACTAATAATTTTTTGTAATTAAATCCCCACAATTATTTTACTTGCCATAGCTAACCTGTAGTTACCTAACAACTTTTTGTAATTCCCGGTAATAAATTTACCTTTAAGCTCTTTGTTAATCTTATACCCTAAATTGCATTATAATTGTTTGTTATTTCTCGTAGTAGTACTTAAGGATGTTTATGTTTATTACCATTAAATGTGAAAGGTTTAAATATTCGGATGATTGTAAGAAGAGCTTCAGAATACCGCCATTGATGAAGAGGATAACTTGTCCTCGAAATACCGGTATCTGGTTAAGAAAATTAAGAATAAATAGCGCTTTAAAAGGAAATTTTATAATTTTTTATTTTTTCAGTTTCATTACAGGTGCTATTACTGCCGAAATGCAAATCTTATATATCACCAATTTAAGGTCCATATACTGACAGATTATGACAGTTCTTTGGTCTTTTACAATTTTAATCATGGCTTCGTACTCATCAGCCAAACGTTTTATTATTGTTAAAACTTTTTACATAAATAATGAATCGCCAGTGCAAACATTTCCCGCTCTACGTGAATTTTTTGGTCCACCCATAAATTGGCCAGCGAGATCGTGTGATTTGACTCCTTGGGACCTCTTCCTTTGGGAATATCTCAAGGATCGTGATTACGCTGATGCTCCCCAGACTATTGAAGTATTAAAAAACAATATTCGAGCCAACATACGCCTAATAACGCCAGAAATGTGCGAAAATGTCATCAAAAATTACAATCATCGTTTGAGCAGCACGAGGTGCACATATGCCTAAAGTAATATTTCATATTTAATTTTAAGGGGCCAAATTTTTATAATAAGTAAACATTACAGCTCAAACGATGTTTTTTTTTCGACACAAATGTGTACACTTGTTATGAATCACCCTTTATAACAATCTACCAGAAATGGTTAAGAAAGCAAACTCACTTTTGGTATTTAAGAAAAGACTAAGGGAGCATTTAATGAGCACTAATTGAAGCGTGTACCTGCGGTTCTGCTTTTATGAGCTAAGGATGTAAGGGGGTTTTGACCCCATCGGCAAGATACTGAAGTGACGGTTACTCAGTTTTTAGGTCTTTGTAAAAAAATTTTTACAAAGACCTACTAGTTTCGCGACCTGTCTGTCAATCCGTCTGTCCCTCTGTCCCTCCGTCCGTCTCTCCATGAGTCACAGCTAATTTCCTCAGAAACTATAGAAGCTAGAATGCTCAAACTTTGTGAAAAGGTCAGAAATGATGGTCTCTCAAAAATTGAGGTCTTAACAAAAATTAAAAATTTTTTTAAGGGGGGTCCCCCCTAATAACGAATTGGCCCTTAAAAACTTTTTTAATCAAAGTCAAAGTCAAAAGCGCTTTATTTAATACCAATCGTTATAAATTTTTAAAAGAACATAAAGCAAATTCCAAACAATAAAACTATAAAAAACTTAATGGCCCGAATGGCTCTCTAAATTTATACGTTATCAGTTAAACACATTTAATGAAAAAAAATACACTAGCAAATTTAAATTAATTAAGGTTATTACATATTTTTTGATTCAATTGGAAAAAGGAGAAAAAACCAACCAGCATTATTCAAAAATTACTTATATTACTAGCACAAGAATGAACTTATATCCTATACCTAATATGTTACACCCTAATTCTAAATAAGTTCAATCAAAAAAAAAAAAAAAAAACGTTACCTTATATTGAAACGTATAGCTAATTTACAATACAAATAAACAACAGCAATAATGAGATGAATCTAAAAAACCAAGTAACGAGAAAAAGCACAAAAACAGAAAATAAACACGAATAATTTAGACATTGTCATTCAGCCACCAATACCTAGATTACTCCATCTCAGCTCGGCCGGCCTCAACAAATCTAGCAAATGTGTATCTCCATTGGAATTGTTGGTCTCGTGAACTCAGATTCGGAGGATATTTTATCTCCTTATCGGTGGCCTGTCTATATATGTGAAATATGTTTGGGACGCCATCAGAGTCAAAAACATATCGATTCATGTCCAAATACACGAATGCTTCTGGAGGAACGAAGCCAGTAGTGAGGCAAGTCACAATATACCCGTCTGTAGGGTGGAACGGCTGTGAAATTCAAGGGTTTTCACTCACAGTTACAGATCTTGCGATATGATTCCGAAGAAGCTTCAATATGAAGACGTCGACCCTCGTCACTTGAGCGGTTTGATAAATTTTTCTATTCGATATATAGTGCTTCCAATCCATCTCAGGCTTTCTGTACAAACCAGTACATGCACGAAGACATTTCCTTTCGAAAACTCTTAATCTTTCCATTGTACTAGCACTCTGGTTGTACCAGATCTGGCATCCGTATGTCAAAACTGGCCTAACCAGGGTCTTGTAACAAATAACTTTGAATTTTTGATCAATGCATCTGGAATGAAAGAGTCGCCGAAGAGCCATGACTACTTTTAGTGGTTTACTGAGCATGATTTTCACATGTTCAGTATAGTACAGATACTGATCGAGATGAACACCCAGGTATCGAACACAGGATTTATGTGGAACCCGTACAGAACTACCCTCACCAGCCATGATGTGAAAATCCTTCCAATTACGTTTCAGGTCTTGACTGGCTCCCTGCAGAGTTGTCGGAAACAAAATTGTTTCGCACTTCTGCGCATTGATTTTCATTCGCCAATTGTCAGTGTAGAGCTGCACATCATTAAACATTTTTTGAAGGTTCTTCTGAACTATTGTTGCTTCTCGGTCTGCCGTATAGATGAACAGATCATCAGCAAACGCTACCAATGATTGCGTTGACGAGACATTAAAATCAAAGCTGTTCAATAGCTTGCGAATGAATATTGAGAAAAGCAGGGGCGCAGTAACTGTTCTCTGCTGTAGACCATTCAAGACCTTGAATTCGCGCATTGTTGTCAGATTTCCATCAGTTACAACAAATGATTTCCCGGGTAACATATTACACATCATGGCGACAAGGTGTCTGGGGAACCTGTACTGAAGAAGTTTGAAAACTAGTCCATCTAACCACACCGTATCGAAGGCTTTCTCCATATCAATGAGACATGCTCCAAAACATTCTTTGTTGTTTAGTTTCCAACAGATGTCTGAGGTTACTTTCGTTATTGCATGTATGGTCGAATGCCTGGCACGAAAACCAAATTGGCAATTCGGCATCAACTCATATTTCTCAATGTGGGCGTTTAATGCTCTGTTGAGTATCACTTCAAACACCTTGCTGATGTTAGGCGATAGCTTTTAGGGCATGAAGATTCTTTTCCTTTCTTCAAGATCGGAAATACCTTAGCCTTTTTCCACTCATTTGGGAAATATGAATTGCACAACATGTTGTTGAACAATATGCAATAATTCCTAATAGCAACCTCAGGCAAATGTCGGAGAACTATATTTGGAATACCGTCAGTACCACATGATTTTTTGTTGTTTATTCTGCGAAATATGAAACACAAGTCTTCATAGCTGACAAAATAATCAATAAGATTCAAGCTCGGTATGAGGTCAGATGTTAATGTTTCATCGAAATGAAGAATTGATTGGCCGTTCAGGCTTGATTTGAAGTCGGAAACTTTTGCTTCAACGACCTCCGAAAATATTTCATTCCTTCTCTCTGGGTTTGGCAGATGAACCAATTCAAAATGTGTTCCAATCAGGGCAAGTTTCTGCAATCCATCGCAAATAATCCTGTTTCCATTTCTATCCGGAGTCGTACTATCAATTTCGATACCAGCCCTATCGAGAAGATTTATCTCATCACTAGTGACTTCAAGATTTGATACCTTCACTCGAGACTTCTTGCGGAATAAATTATTCACTTTCACGAAAACGCCATCTGGGTCCTGTGGGCTAATACCCCTCAGTTTTTCTGCCCATTGATTGCTGACCTCACTCCTGAAGTATGAACGGATTAAGTTCCGGACATTCTTCAGGTGTAATTTCAACAAAGCCAACGAGGGATGGTTGTAGTCCAAAAATCGTCGATAAATATTGTTGACGCGTGTGAGAAGAAGGCTTTTCAATCTTTTCAACCTTGCGATGGTTGGTGTTACATATCCTTCCATATTGTTTCGGTGTTTAATCTTGGGAACAACTTTCCCAATCGTTTCCAACGTCAGCTTCTCTAACTTCGACAAATAGAGATCTATTTCATCGTCAGTTAGGTTTCTGTTATTAGGAACCATTGAGCAAGCATTGCCATCGTCAGAAGGAAGACATTGCTTCTGGTACTCCAGATTAAACTTCTTTTGAAACTTTCCCCAGTATGTTTTTTTGAAATTCAACCGATGGTTTTCATGTTGAACTGGAATGAGGAAGAAATCATCCCTTTGATGATTGATTTCCATAACGATTGCGTTATGGTCGCTATCGTAAGGAAGCACCTGCAGTTTCCGTTGAGGACTATCAAAGCTGAATTCAAGTCTTGCGTCAGCAATGCAGAGGTCCAAATATGAATTTGTCCTAGGGTATGTTGGGAACTCCGACCCATATAGGTTGCACCTGTATTCAATTTGGTTCTCTGTTATCCACGATTTCAGGAATACACCTCTTGGATTATTGGTGGCGTTTAGCCATGATGTATGCTTGGCGTTCAGGTCACCAGGAAAAATGTAATAACTATGCAGCCTGTTCAATTCGAGTATTTCAAACAAAGAATTGACTTCCTCCTTGAACTTGAGGACATTTTGACCAGTTGCATAGGCAGAGATAACGAAGAGGTTATCCCCACCTGGCAGTGAAATTTTGATGACGGAAACTTCAAGAAATTCAAAGTTTTTGGATTCGAATTTTTCAATATTTTGAAAACAATAGGGTCTTCTAACCAATATCCCGGTGTCACCTCCCCCATCACCTATTACTCTATCGTTTCTTACGAATGCAAAATCTTTGAATTCCATGGAATGCCATGAATAGAGGTGGGTTTCAGTGAGAAGTATGATGTCAGGCTTTTGCTTAACAATAAAATCAAGGAGATAATCATGTCGATGTATGGCAACGATAGAGTTGACGTTGATCGATATGAGGCGAAGCCTATCCATGGGAATATGACTGGATGACAAGTTATTATTAGGCATTTGAAAGACCTAAACGCTGAAAAGCAAAGTTAATTTTTGAATCTTGTTTGTCGATTCTCTCCGATAAAGAATTAAGTTGCTGGTAAATTTTGAAAAGCAGCTCATTATTGCCACTTACATTATTTACATTATTTCCAGCATTTTCTGCTGGTCCTCTAGCGGCGAGTGCAAATGATACTCCGGGCTTGATGAAGTAGGAAGGTATGATATTGCGGTGTACTTGTGTTTGCTTTGGAGCAAATTTAACTTTTGCATCTTGATATCGGGAGCATCCTCGATAAGATGCTGGTGACCAAAAACACCGCAGTTTACGCAGTATAATTTTTCTTTAGGCTCCGTCTGAGCCAATTTGCTCTCACCGGGAGCATGAACGTCTTTGCATTTAACGCAACGATAGTGCATGGCACAATTGGCAGCCGAATGTCCAAATCTTTGACACCGGTAACACTGGTTGACTTCTCTTTTCTGGAGGCGTTCCCACCTCACCACTCTGAAATTCAAGTACCTTATTTGTTGAACGGCACTTGGACTGCTCTTATTTGCAATTTGTACCAGGTAAAGTGGTAAATTCTTCCTTTCTATGGTCGACCTTCTTGTCGCAAGAGCTTTGACTGAAACAAAATCAATATCTGTTGCAGCCTCCTTGAGCACCTGAAGAAGATCGACCGTATCCTCTCCGCTGTCCAAACCCTTCAACAAGAAGGTCTGATTCTTTTCACTTTTTGGGGTATAGGTGAAGTGTGGAACCTCCCCAGGAATCAGCGCATCTTTGGCTGACTTGAAATCAACCAGTGATTTCGTCCTTATAGTTAATTTTTCGGCATTAACTCTTTTGATTTCTGGCCAGTTTATTTTCGGCTGCCAATAGCCGAACCATATCTTTCCCGGTCTGTCCGAACACGTTGATTGGCGGAACTTTTTCTGTCTTGTTGGAAGCTTTTTCAGAGGAACCAGCAGAACTGCGGGCTGGTTTTTCCTCCTTATTTTTGTTCTTTAAATATTGAATAAAATTAAAGTCAATATCTTGATTGAAATTACCTCCGATGTTTTCTTCAGTTTCCATATCTTCAGTTAATCCCTCCAGCGCTGCAAAATAGTTTTGGCTCTCGTTGGTGCCACCAGCACTTGAAACTTTTTCGGGAATTGCTTGATTTGTACTTTTCTTCGGCTTTGCTACCTGTTGCCATTGATTTTGTGGCTGCGTCTTTTGAGGCTTCATCCCTTTCTTGAAGAAATCCTTGAGAGACTGTATCTCCTGCCTTAGTTCATCATTTTCTTTCTGCAATTTGGCCATTTGTTGATTGTCCGCTATTATTTGCAGCTTGCACCCTCCATCTGCGGAATTTTCTTCGTTATGTTTTCTTTCGGTGATTATCGCCAGTTTCGTATTCGTCGTTTCCCCAGGTTGCCCCAACGGTGGGAAGCCGTCGGGCTCCTCCATACCAGCAGCGAAGTTTTCTTTGGTAATTTGTTTTTCGTTACCAATCGAAGTAAAAATATTCGATAGAAATTTCCTAAGTCGACTACTTCGACAATATAAGGTTTTTTTCTGATAAAAATTAACTTCTGACTAACGTTTTTAAATAGTTAATTTAATTTTTGAAAACTTTTGACAAGAGCAATTTAAAAGACGTCTATACGCAAAGACTACTACGATCCATCTCTCATTTTTAGGGTTTTGTAAAATAATTTTACAAAATCCTACTAGTTTCGCGACCAGTCTGTCCGTCTGTCCGTCTGTCCGTCTGTCCGTCCGTCCGTCCGTCCGTCCGTCCGTGTGTCACAGCAGTGTTTCTCGGAAACTACTTTAGCTAGAAACATCAAATTTTGTGTGTAGGTGTAAAGTGGTGATCTCTTCAAAGTTCAACTACAAAAAAATTTTATAAGGTATTTAAGGGGGGTCTCCGCATATAGGAGAGTGACCCCCCCGAAAAAAAAATTTCATTTAAAGTAGCTGATATGGGTATCAAATGAAAGGTCTTGATGAGAACTTTTCAAAACAGGTCTTAATTTGGCAAAATTTGCTTCGAGGGGCGCACAGGGAGGGGAAATACACGAAAAATTTGTGTCCCCCCCCTCGCGATTGGACACCTGCGATCCGAAAAATGTTAAAAAAATCAGGAATGTAGGCCTTGGTGAGTACAACAACAACAAATACGTGAGAAGTCACAATTCACTCAACTTTGTTAGTAATAGTATGATTTATCGATTTTATGTTTTCTTGAATAAAATCCTAACGGAACCCTTAAATTCAATGAAATTTAGTACACAGATGATTATTTATAAGATTAATCTGTCCTGAAAGTTTCATAAAGATCGAATGGTATTTAACGGAGTTAGAGCGATTTGAATTTTCCTGTATTACTATGGAACAATATGCGCTGCATTTATTACTATGGCAATATATGGCTATGGAACAACATGCGCTTTTTACCGACTCAGACACTACAGTTTTGCTAGGATTTGCATGAAAATTTCAGGAATGATAGGTATCATGAATATCTTTGAGAATCGGTTCAGCTAGTGGTATCAGTAATCATAAAACAAAATGGTGGCTGTTTTAAATGCGAAGGTTGAATAATTTTGAGTTAGTTTTTCCCAACTTCAACGTTTAAGGTGCATGCTTTGAACACTTGATTCAATTTAATGAATGACTGAAGATGAGTACTTACAATTAATGCTCATAAGTGAAACAAGTCAAGGAGGTGGGAGAGAGCTCCTAGCAAAAGAGTTTTGTAACCATTCTAGGATTCGAAAAAATTGGCCATGAAACGATGATAACAGTACAGGAGAGTGGCCCCTGAAAGAAAAAATTCATCAAACGTACCCGATATGAGTATGAAATGAAAGTTTTCATGGGAGCTTTTCAAAACAGGTGTTAAACTGTCAGTTTTAGCTTCAGTGGGGGCACAGGGGGGAAATACATGAAAAATGTGTTTCCTCCGTCGCGGATGGACATCTGAAATAATTATCAAGGGAGATATTTATGAGTGTAACAATACCAAAAACCTGAGAAGTCGAAATTCGTTCAACTTTGTTAATAATAGTATGATCTTCGTATTTCATATTTTCTCCAATAAAATCGTCTTTGACATGTTTCTTGATTTGATTCGATCTGGTGACTGCATTTTGTAAATTGAATACAAAACCCTTCTGACATGAGCGTAGGTCTGTTTACCCAACTTGTTTTAATCAAAGGTAGTCGAGTGGGGTCTTGATGAAAACTTTCAGAATCTGAAATAAAAAAATCATTATATGAATTAGGGGGTCCAGGAGAAGGCAAAATGTACCATAAATTCGTGTCCCCCCCCCGCCTCGCAATTGGACACCTTTCAGCCGAATAATCAGAAAATTATTACGAACATGGACCTTTACGAGTACAAGGGCAACAAATACTTTAGAAATCGAAATTCGCTCAGCTTTGTTAATAATAGTATGATTTGTAGATTTTACATTTTGCCCATAAAATCAAAACGGTACCTTTAAACTTCTTGAAATTTTGCAATTATATAGACTGATATAAGATATATACGTCTACAAAATTTAACTGAGATTGAATCATAATCAAGTGAGTTATAGCCATTTCAATTGTATGGAATTACAACAACAATAACACGTGTTTATGGTTGATATAGGGTTTTCCAATAAAAGGTGTTATTTTGATATTATGCCATTTATCAATATGAATGATCGAATGTTTATTTCACTATAAAGATAAAGATATGCCGTTAATAGCAAAAAATAACATCAGGCAAATAACCACCACGACCACTCTTACAGGACCATATCCTTTTCATGAAATTTTCCATAACCATATCGCAAAGTGGCTGCCCTATGTCCTCGATAACCTCACGAATTTCATCTTTGAGGTCTTAAATTGACGCTGGGCTGTTGGCGTAGGCCTTCTTTTCACGTGGCCCCAAAGGAAGAAGTCGTAAGGTGCTAAATCACAAGATCTATTCAAAATAACACCTCTTATTGGAAAACCCTATATATATTTAAAATTGACTTAGGAACTTTTATTTTCTTTCAATTTTCATGAAAATTTAGGAATGGTGTTTAACTTGAACATTTTCAATCGGCCGAGCATTCAGAAAAATCATTTAAGCTAGATCAAAATGGCGGCTGCACTGTGCTTATGAAAGAAACTGTGCATCTTTTGCATAAATTTTAACGATTTCTTATCCAAGTATTGGACGAATAATTCAAATTATCGATTCACGCCATTAGGAAACTTTTTTCTAACCCTACGATGATTACAAAGACCTTTTGGTAGGAGCACTCTCCTGCTTACTCAACTTGTTTTTTTTTTATTTTTGAATGCGTCGTATTATATTGAATTTTTTTTATCTCTGAGAACTGATCATGATTTTTGGACTAGATGTTCATGAAAAGGATTAGTTCACATTATTTTGTGTGCCCCCTTATATCGATGTATTAAACATTGTCTGGGTGGTACAAAGAACGAAGCGACGTGATGTGAATGCAGATCGCACGAGCGTTGTGCGACGAAGAAAGAGTGGTAGGGAATGGAGATATTTAAAAAAAATCCTCATTTTGTTTGTACAATAGATGGAAATCGTATGATTAAATCTTCTTTTAGTAATAGGAGAGCATAATAGCGTCTAAAATAAGAAAGTTAAAAGTTAATGTGTCTTCTTTATCCCATATTCGAGCATTTATACTTCAAATCATGCATCAAAAGTTGGATAAAAACCCCTTCTGGTTACCACATATTCCTGCTTGCTCATCTTGTTTCAATCGCTCTCCTGTAAAATTCTTTCAGCTCTATTATTTTCAAATACTTATTGAACTTGCAAATCAAACCAACCATGATAAACATATTTAACCCCAAATGCTGTAATTGCGATTGTTGCACTTCTGTTGATAATTTAGATTTGCTCTTATTTTGCCGTTGAAAATACATGAATCCAATAAATTAAAAGCCTTAATGAGCTTTTAGATTGCTCTATTATTTTCTATGTGAACTAGTATTGACAATATATTTCCGAATACAGTATCAAATAATGCCCTATTACTCAAGAAAATTCCCGATTTGCAATAGGTCATTGAATGCAAATCAATGTGATATTCAAATACTTTTCGACTAATTTGCTTGATCTAGAATAATGACCGTTCTCTGGTACTCGTGCATTTACAACATAATACGATAGAGTAATGTTGATCGTTTGTTTCTTCGCTAGTCAACTACAATCGCCTCCCAGTGTCATTTAATTTCGCGCTCCACTGACCCAAAGGCAGCTTCCAATCCCGCTGTTTGTTAAACGCCATCAATTTGTCATGATTGAAACTTAGAGAACAACTGAACGTCTATGGATGGATTTCAGATGGAAATCATTTCGCAACGTTTCCGCCCCAAGATGGAAAAGCCTCGTCGGATCCCACCAACTAAGATAATTGGCTCAAAGTATCATGACATGACTAGCCAAAGTGGAAAAGATTGAATCCTAAAGTGCACGCGGGGCGCTCCATCATTCCCCTTGAGTAGCTCAATTTGTCAAGTCACCGAGTAAGTCCTCAGTTAAGAAGTAATAACGACGAGATGTTGATAATTCAATTTGAGAGGGTTCATGCAGAAAGTGAGGCGGACGCAAGACAGCATGGAGCCACTTTAAAGTTATATTGTTTTTGGTGTATTTTTCTAAAACAGTCTTAAATCAATTGATAAAGATTGTCGCTTTCACTCACCCCTTTCTCCTCCTAATGAGGGTCGTTTCACCACTCGCTATTACAAAATTGTATCGACCCAAATCTCGTTCCAACAATTGTTTAACTTTAACTAGAAAATTACCAATTGTCCCTTTTTGTAAAGTAAATTTTGCATAACAATGAAATGACTTTCCGCTGAAGCTTAAGTTGACAAAGTAACGAGATGCTGAAGTTCAGCAAAGTACAAATGTCGGTAAATGTGCCACTGTCCCATTTTCCGCTCTCCCTGAGCGTTTACTTAGATATATAGGTGAATGTTAAAATACATTTTCATTTTTGTACTCGAGTATTTGGCTAGTTAGACGCTTGTTTTAATTATTGTCGCTGCTCTTGTTTGAGTGACGGCGCGATAGGACATTGTGGAGGAGATTTCTAGGATTTACATGCTGATGTCAAGAGTTGCAAATGGTTTCCAGGTTGTTTTTTCGTAATTTACTTTACAACTTTATTCCAAAAGTGTACTTCAACAGTTCTTCAACTTTTAATAAGAATTTGTCGTGCATAAAGTTAGTAAGACGCGCTAGCAGTACTGTGATGGAAACGACTTTTACATATTTTCTTCAATTTGTTAAGCATGTTCCTTGAAAAAAGTTCTCCACTTTTAGAAATTTCAATGATCTATTACCGTGGCTAAGGTTATTAAAAATTTTTATGGGATACAAATTGATTAGTGTTCATATTTCCAATAATTGGCAACCATTTGAAAGTCACATAACACAGAAAGTTGGGGGAACTTTTAAATTACAGCATACGAGGGTCATTCAACAAGTACTTAGCCTCACCACCCGATGGCACTGCTATTACAAAACAGTTTTACCATCATGCAGTACATTCTTTTAGTAACCTACTGTCAAAGTTTCAGTCAATTCCCTTCATTCGTTTTGTTTTGATAGGAAGCGAGCGTGTCGGTCGGTTGTAAAAAACGGAAAAAGAACAATATCGGTCAGTGATTAGATTCTTGTTTTTGGAAGCGAAAACGCGCATCGAAATCAAAGATCGCTTAGATGCTGGGTATGGTAACTCTTCACCTTCGGTGGTGACCGTCAAGAATTGGTTCAACGAGTTTGTTCGTGGACGCACGTCGGTTTTTGATGAGCCACGCCCAGGCGCCCCAAAAACGGCTGCTACGGAGGCAAACGTTAAAAAAATCCACGACCTCGTGCTGGTAGACCATCGATTGAAGGTTCGCGGGATAGCTGAGACTAAGGGCATCGCAGAAGGAACGGTGCATCATATTCTACACGAAGAACTGGGCATGAGAAAGCTGTCGGCGCAATGGGTGCCACGTTTGCTCACACCGGAAACGAACGGAACCGTGAGACCACATCGGCGACGTGTTTGGCGCTGTTTCAGCGCAATTCGGCGAAGTTCTTGCGTCGTTTCGTGACCGTTGGTGAAACATGGATTCACTGGTACATACCAGAGACCAAGGAACAGTCGAAACAGTGGACTGCATCCGGCAAAAGTGCTCCGAAAAAGGCAAAGGCTGTTCGTTTTCTGGGATTCACAAGTTGTGATCCACATCGATTACCTTGAGAAAGGTAAAACAATCACGGGGTGCTACTATGCAGACTTATTGGACCGAGTTGACGTCGAGTTGAAGAAAAAGCGGCTATCCCGCCACGACAACCCGCCGGCTCACACCTCCGCCGTCGCTATGGCCAAATTAGTCGAATCGCGCTACAAATTGATGCCCCATCCACCGTACTCTCCAGATTTGGCCCCCTGTGACTACTTTTTGTTTCCAAACCCGAAAAAGCCACTCGCCGGGAATAGATTTGGGTCGAATGAGGAGGTCATCGCCACCACAGAAAATGTATTTTTTGTACGGGTTGAAAAAGTTAGAGCATCGCTGGGCCAAGTGTATCGAGCTTGAAGGAAAAATAAATAAATTGCCACCCTTCCAAAATTTTCGTTTTTCTTCTGTAGGCTAAGTACTTGTTGAATGACCCTCGTATATCAAAACGTGCTATTACCCAGATCACCTTTGTATTAATCGAGCAGTCACACAAGCAAACTGTTCGAAAAGCTTCCTATCTCCTACTGGGAATTTTGGGCCAGATTTGAAAAAAAATATATAATTATTTTTATTCAATAATCACAAATCGTATAATACTGTTTCTTTTTATTATTTTTATTAAATGTTAGTTCATATCAGCTTCTCTTTATATTAAATGTCAATTTGCCTTTATATTGAAATTTAAATATCTCCCTATAATTTTATACATCATGAGATTTAACTTTTACAACTATTTAAAATCTTCATTTCCTCACTCCAGCTAAAATTACTTTACTTCAGTTAAAATTTCTTTACTTCTTTTAAATTTCTTTACTTCATTTAAATTTTTTTTACGTCAATTAAATTTTGTTTTAAAAATTGTAAATCTGCACATAGAGTCCGAGTTTGGGAACGCTGATGTAATACATCCCAACGGTATTGTTCGGGGCAATTTTTTTTTTTTTTTTTTTTGTGGTAGGGAGGTTAAGGCATTTACGCCCGCCAAGTCTGGCAGTGTGGGGCTCCCATGGAGGATACCCTTGGACTACCCACCATACACCTCCTCGTCAATCTGAGAACCTAGCCTGGAACCGTTTGACACATTACTTCGGGCCAGGTCTCGTTTTGTTACGCCGTGGGGCGCCTTCAAGCTGGGGAGTCCCTTTCCTAGCGGGAGGGGAGAGGGGAAGAGGAAATGCCAGAAGAGCGATCCCCCAGCTCCAGCACCTCCGGCTGCTGCGAGTCCCTTTTATCCTTTAGGACTGCCCGAGCATAATGTGCCAACTGGTTCCATTTGTCAACCGATTCGAGCATCACCGCAACTATATTATCCGGGGTGAGCTCTCTCGTCTGCCTGTAGAGTTCCCTTCGTAGCCTGGCCCATTTGGTACACGCAAAAAATGTGTGATAGGCATTGTCCTCCTCTCCTGGGCAAAACCGACAATCGGGAGACCGTGACTTACCGATCTTGTGCAGGTAAGACTCAAAACACCCGTGCCCGCTCAAAAGCTTGTACAGATAGAAGTCAGTCTCACCATGCCTTCGATTTAGCCACGGTCTCACATCCGGGATGAGGCGCGCAGTCCACCTTCCCTCCGTGCAATTCCTCCAAGACTGCTGCCAATTGATGCAATTCTCAGTGCTCCTCTTCTCTGCACCTGTGCCAATCGTTTTCGGTATACCTCCTTGCTGAGAGCGTCGCCCCATACCTCTGCTCCGTACAGTAGCACTGACCCTGCAGCACTCATCAAGAGGCGTCTTCTTGATGGGCTGGGTCCCCCTACATTGGCCAAAAGTCGACTCAGGGCCGATATTCCCGAAGCAGCCTTCTCAGCCGTTGCCCTGATTTGCTCAGAGAAACTCATCTTTGAGTCGATCACTAGCCCCAGGTACTTCACCGCTGGCTTCGATTCGATCTGTATATCTCCAATACTGATCATCCTTACTCTAGGGATTCTCTTTTTTGTCAAGATGACCACTTCGGTTTTCTCCAGTACTAAACTGAGCCTCATCCAGTCCCTCACTCGGCGCATTAGCATACCTAGCCTAAGTTGCGCTTGTTCAACGGTGCGTCCGGCGACCAGAGCCGCAACATCATCCGCATAGCCGACCAAGCGCGACTCATCTGGCATCTCAAGTCCCAGTAGCCCGTCGTTAGACACGTTCCACAGTTCTGGACCAAGGATAGATCCCTGGGCAACACCCGATGTAATTTCCATCCTTCGTTGGCCCTGTGTCGTGTCGTAGAGCAGGCTTCGGTCCTTTTTGTAGTTCCTCAAAAGCTGCATTAGATATTCTGGAACTTGAAAAGAGTTTTCCAGCGTGTCCAGAATATCCACCCATCTAGCGGAGTTGAAGGCATTCCTGACGTCGAGTGTCACCAACAGGACGATCCGTCGCTTGGTGCGACTATATGCCTCTGCCTTTTGGACTACGTTCACCACCTCTGCAATCGCATCAATAGTAGAACGTCCTGCTCTAAAGCCGTACTGCCGAGGAGATAGGTCCCCAGCAGCACGAATCGCGTCAGTGAGTCTTCCCTTGATGAGTTTCTCTAGCACTTTCCCAGCCGTGTCTAGCATGCATAACGGGCGGTATGCAGACGGCGATTCGGGATTTCCCTTCCCCTTGCTGATCAGCACGAGCCTCGCCACCTTCCATCGTACCGGGAAAACCCCGTCCCGTAGGCAAGCGTTGAATGTGCTGAGCGGCAAGTCAGGATGATAGACGTGATAGACGAGCTGTAAAACCTCAGCTGGAACACCATCTGGACCTGGAGCCTTCCTCGCTTTCAGGGAGAGGACTGCCTCCTCCAGTTCCAGCTGTGTGAAGAGTGAGCACTCGACTGCTGTTTCACCATGGACAGCGTCAACACGGACAGGATGGGCGGGGAAGAGTCCCCGCACTATCGCGTCCATCTTTTCCGCGTCATGTATACAAGGCATGAAAAATGTGTTTCTAAAAATTCTGGAAAAATTATCAAGGGAGATTTCTATGGGTATAACTAAAACAATTACCTCAGAATTCACAATTCTTTCAACTTTGTTAATAATAGTATGATCCTCGAATTTCACATTTTCTCCAATAAAATCAACTTTGACATGTTTCTTGATTTTATTCGTTGCTGGTTACTGCATTTTGTAAATTGAGTGCAAAACCCTTCTGACATGAGCATAGGTCTGTCTACCCAACTTGTTTGTTGATTGAATTGGTCGTCGGCGAGTTAAGTTGAATGTGTATTTGCTCCCGCATTTTTAGTTAGAATCGCCATGTGTGCTCGGTCACCCATTACGGATGGATATATTGATTATAAAAAATTAAACCATTGTTTATTTTACGCCCATTCCAGTTAAAACATTTTCTGTGGTCCGTCGAGATAATTTGTACGAAACATTTTCTGGTCCGTCGACCTGGATCGCTTGGAAATTCGGAAGCATCATCAAGGAAACAAACGCAATCGTATCAGTTTGGCTTGGAAATTTGGTGATTGGCATCAACTAAGTTGTAATTGTTCTTTGCTTAAGTGAAGCAGAACGGTAAATAGTAATCAGGTGAGCAACTGTTTGTTCTGTGAATTAAGATGGTTGATATTTGTCATGCAAGCGTTAATTGTGCAACAGAAGGTTACTTTCGGGGAATTAACCAGTTTAGTGAGAAATTATAAGAAGGATTCCAAAAGGAGGAAAACAGCTCACTATTTTCAAAATTTAATTACAAGCGTACGTGAAATAAATACAAACTTTATAGGAAGGCACGCCAAAATTGTGGCCAGTATAGAGGCTGATGATGAATTATCGAATTCATATTTTACTGAAGATCTATTTGGACAATTTGATGAAGAGTATCTAGCAATTAAGAGCGAGTTAGAAGAGTTATTAGATAGGCCACCAGGAACTGGGTGTGGTTCACAACTTCCAATCGAAACTCAAGGTGAATCGGAATTAAAACTTCCGAGAATCACGTTACCGAAATTTTCGGGTAGCTATGAAGACTGGAATTCTTTCCGGGACTTATACGTATCATTGATTCACTTCAACAAATCATTGTCTAAGGTGGAAAAATTACATTACCTCAAAGGTAGTCTCACTGGCGAGGCCAAAGTTTTGCTGAAACAGTTTAACATTACCGAAGCAAGCTATGACGTGGCATAGCAAGTGTTAAATGACCGCTATGAGAATAAGGTTGCACTTCTTAACGCGCAGTTAAAAAGGCTATTCACTACACATGGTGTCAGTGGGACCGCGCCAGCCATAAAGGGATTATTGGACTGCACGGCGCAATGCGTCCAAGCCATTGGAAACATACAAGTTCCGAATTTATGGGATGCCGTTATTATCTTTGTCACTACTCAGAAACTGCCCAAAGAAACAAGACAATTCTGGGAACAAATGCAGGCCTCTAAAACTAAACTTCCTACTTTCGATGACTTGAAAGCGTTTCTACAGAATCGATTTCGGGCTTCGGAAGCAACATCATGTGGAGAACGCCCAAGACATCCAAAACCAACCACACTACTGCAAACTCGACAAGTACAAGCATTTCATAGTGGACCTCAACAATCATGTGCTATGTGCCATGAACCACATGTGCTTCGTCAATGCCAACAGTTCACGGCCTCAAACCACAAAACGAAGTTTGAAATTGTCAAACACCATCGTTTATGTATAAACTGTCTTTCAAGGGGACATATGGCCGGAAGTTGTCCAAGTAAGTCAAGATGTCTAAAATGTGGAAAATTACACCATTCGCTGTTATATCGAGAGGAAATGGTCTTGGCTCCTCCGACTGATCAACAAGTGGCAGTGAAAACGTCAATTGGTTACGATAGCAACTCACGTCACATTTCCGCAAGAAAGGAAGTCCTCTTAGCTACCGCGCCAGTTACTGTGCAATCCCCACGTGGACAGACCATCCTACGAGCGCTCCTTGATCACATTTCTTTTTCATAACAGAGTCAGCAGTGCATCAACTTGGCTTGAAAAAGTACAGTTGTAAGGCTAACATCACAGGTATTGGAAATTCCAACGTAATTGTCGCAAATGACTCAGTAAACCCCACATTACGAACAATGGATGGAGAAGGCATATCCATTAACGCCTTGGTTTTAAGAAATCTCACTGAATTCATCCCGCCGCGCAAAGTCGTAGCAGCAAACTGGAATCAACTAGAAAATCACAAATTAGCCGATCCTCACTTTAATCATCCCGGAAGAATCGACCTACTCCTCAGCGCTGAGATATATGCCCAGCTCATTCTAGGCAATCTCATCAAAATGACATTTGGTCCAGTTATCCAAAATACCAGAATAAGATGGATAAATTCTGGCGCCATCAACTCAGAAACCAACCAACCATATCAAACTTTCAAAATAGAAGTCGAGGACTTATCCGAACAAATCGCTAAATTTTGGACGATAGAAGATGTTGGAGAGAAGAAGTTCTTATCGAAAGAAGATCAATCCTGCGAAGATTTCTTTTTAAACAACACTACACGTGGGATAGACGGTAGATACACTACATGACTGCCATTTAAGGATGGGAAACACAAGGACATGCTAGGAGCATCGCGGAAAAGAGCAGTTAGCAAATTGTTGTCATTAGAACGCCGGCTTGAGAGAGATCCTCATATACGATAGGAGTATACTAAGTGTCTAGAAGAATATCTACAGCTCGGACACATGATCCCCATTGAAGAAAGCTTGGACGCCCTATACGATGGTAACCATTAGATAATTTACAAAGGAAACTACCTTCCGTATCATGCGGTGTGTAAGGAAAGCACCACTACCAAGGTCCGGGTTGTTTTCAATGCAACGTCTAATACAGATTCCGGATATTCTTTAAACGACTTGCTGATGGTCGGACCAACCATTCAGAATGACATGACAACTGTACTGCTTCGCTGGAGATTGCCGAAAATTGCATTTGTGGCGGATATTGAGAAGATGTATCGCGAGATATACGTACATCATGACGATGCACAACTACAGCGAACAGTTTGGAGAACAAGTCCGCAGTACCCCTGTCTAAAAACTCTTACGTTTGGAACTTCTTGTGCGCCGTATTTGGCAATAAGGACATTGAGGAAATTAGCAGAGGATGAAAGAGAGTTATATCCTCTCGCATATGATGCAATACTGGATGAAACCGTTGTAGATGACTTATTATCAGGTGGCAGTACAATATAAGAAGCTCGTAAGAAAATGGATAAAATTAATGAACTTTTAAAATCCGGAGGATTAAAATTGCGAAAATTATTATCTAACTGCACTACGCTAATGAAGGATATTCCAAAGGAAGACCGTGAAGAACAACCAACGTTCGACCTCAACTTGGAACATGGACACAAGACACTTGGCATAGTTTGGTATCCGAAATCGGATGAATTCAGTTATAACATTAAATTGAACTTGAAAGAACCAACAACCAGTAAACGTCGACTACTCTCCGAGATAGCCCAACTTTTTGATGATTATAGTCGTTGCAAAAATTATGATAAAGTCGCTTTGGTTGGTTGGCTTGGATTGAGACGAATACTTGCCAACAAAAATCCAAACGCCGTGGCAACAATTCAAAACAGACTTGCAAGCAGTACATTGCATTCACATTCCTCGTTGGCTTCGCACTGTTAATGGACCACACGACATAGAATTCCATGGATTTTTGGATGCATCAATGGAAGCATATGCTGCAGTGATATATTTAGTTGCTCGAAACTGCCATCAACACGAATCAACCATAGTAATGTCTAAGACAAAAGTTGCTCCGGTGAAAACAAAATCCATTCCAAAACCTAAATTGTGTGGAGCGGTGCTGTTGGCAAAGGGAATAAGGAAGGTCAAGGATGCATTCAAGATGGAGTCGAAACCAACATATTTATGGACAGATTCAACTACAGTCCTGTCTTGGCTGAGAGCCCCCCCGTCACACTGGAACACCTTTGTCGCAAACCGAACGGCTCAAATTCATGAAATTTTAAAGGGTACGTCTTGGCGCTACGTTCCAGGAAAGCAAAATCCAGCAGATCTTGCCACAAAGGGAGTGAAACCTTAGGATCTAGTGACGAACAACTTGTGGTGGACAGGCCCAAAATGGCTGAAGGGGCCTAAATCATACTGGCCGAACGTAATAGAAATCCCTATTGATGAATCGGAAGCTCGGAAATCGAAAATTATGACATGCATAAGCATAGAACCGGAGGTTAGCGCAAGAGATTCGCTTCTGGAAAAATATTCATCTTTTTCTCGTCTGATCCACGTTACAGCTTATTGCCTTAGATTTCGTTCATCCGCAATGGGGAACAAGCCAGAGACTCCATATTTGAGTGCGAAGGAATTAGAAGCAGCGTTAAGGTTTTGGATAGTGCACACTCAAAAAACTGCGTTCAACAATGATATTCAAAATTTGAGAAATGAAGTTCCATTGGATAGGAAAAGCACCTTATTGAAATTGACTCCATTTTTGGATGAATTTGGCATGCTACGGGTAGGAGGACGATTGCAAAATGCAAACATGCCATTCGGATATAAACACCCAATAATTCTGCCCAAAATATTCATCAGAAGATATCACATAATCACGATGCACGGTGGAATTCAGCTGACATCAAATTCAATACGAAGCAAGTACTGGATTGTTGATGCAAGGAGAGCCATCAGCCAATTCATACATCGTTGTGTGGTATGCCATAAGCACAAAGCGAAAACGTATGAACAATTGATGGGGAGTCTTCCAAGTGCTCGTGTCAACCCCTCTAAGCCATTCACCCACACCGGTGTTGACTACTGCGGACCTCTTAATGTAAAGGTGCACGGTGGTCAAGGACAACGCAGATACAAAGGCTACGTGGTTATATTCATTTGCATGGCGGTTAAAGCAATCCACTTAGAATTAGTGAGCGATCTGACGACGCAAACTTTTCTAGCTGCGTTTCGACGATTTACAAGCCGGAGAGGTTTATGCTCCCACATCTATAGTGACCGTGAGACAAATTTCGTTGGAGATTCTTCTGAATTCGAATAAATCTTTGGAAGAAATCGAGAGCTTGAAGAGGAACTAAGTAACGACGGCATCAAGTGGCACTTCAACCCACCTTCCACACCACATTTTGGGGGTCTCTGGGAGGCAGGCGTCAAATCGACAAAACATCATTTGAGAAGAGTTCTCGGAGATGCGTGCCTCACTTATGAAGAATTGAACACTATCTTGATCAAAATCGAAGCATGTCTAAATTCCAGGCCTCTGTGTTCGATCAACAATGATCCGTCCAATTTCAATGTGTTAACACTGGGACACTTCATAATTGGCGATGCTTTACTTGCTGCTCCGGAAGACAATTTATTGGATTTGAACAAAGCGCGACTGGATTGCTGGCAATTTACTCAACGTATGACTCAAAGCTTCTGGAAAAACTGGAGCACAGAGTATCTGTCCCGCCTCCAGCAACGTCCCAAATGGCTAACTCAACGACCGAATCTCAGTCCCGGCATGATGGTTTTGGTTAGGGATGAGAAACTTCCACCATATAAATGGCCATTAGGGCGGACTACAGAAACGCATCCTGGCAAAGACGGAATAGTTCCTGTCGTGACTATTCACAGCAATGCATCACATTTTAAGCGACCCATAACTAAGATCGCTCCCTTGCCCATAGAATAGAGTCAAAATTTCTCTTGCTACGTAAACACAAAGAAACATTTTCAACCACCCGTTATTCACAGAACAAACTTCATCTTCAGCTACGAACAGGTGTATTACATCACGGAACGCAAGTTTACTGGGCTGATCGAACTCAGCTGAGTCGATTTTACTGGTTGTGAGAGGAACAGAAGACAAGTTTTTGGAACGGCACGAGAGTTCGAGTTAAACCATGACACGAGATAGAAGGCGGAGAGTGCGTGATACTACGAAGGAACCTTCATAATTATTTCTCGAGTCATCCGAGGTTTATCAAGTAGACTTGAACCCTTCAGAAAATCAATTCTCGAGAACTTTACTTGCTAGTAACATCAACCGAGAGTGTAAATTTAATATATCGATTGTAAATTGCCCGCCAGCAATGTTCTCTTGTGCTGTGTGTTAAAGTTGAGTTTGTTAGCGCTACTTATCTCCACTTTTCTCGCATAAATCATGCGCAAGAGGTTATATCCATTGTAAATTGTCCGCCAGCAATGTTCGCTTGTGCTGTATGTTAAAACGACTCATTTTCGCATAAAAGCTTTGGGAACACCAACTGATTTCTAATACCTAATGACTCATGCATCGTTTATAGTTGAAGGGAAGTCAGAATATCTGAAATACTTTTCCTGCGTTCAATCCAAAGTCATTATAGTTAGAATTTGGGTATTTATTTGTGTAACCGGTAGCGATGTTTTGAGAGTTGTCTTACAACCGCAACACGGGAAGCACGCGGAGAACGGAGTTTTTATGTCAATACTCGGGAGTGCATAAGAGGTGTTCAAGTTTTGTTGTTAAACTCCCTTTAACAAATTGCCGAATGGATCAAATTAAATTGAATTATAAGCATTTCGACCAATGCTATCAAAGAAACCTGAAATAAAGTGACAAGAGATCTCGACACCCCACACTTGAAATCAATTTAAAGTTTAATTAATGGTTTTCTCCCAGTTCTTGTTGATAATATATTGTAACGAGTGAATGTGATATGGTTAGAAAAATATATGGAGTGCGATTCTAACTGGCAAACATGTAATACTGCAATGCTTAACTCCGTAGTCACGGATTATTTTGATAGTGTTCTTACCAGCTCAATGATGGTGTTTTCTTGAAAGACTCAATTTTTCCTGAAAATACCTACCCACAAACAAGACTTCAACAGAATGTGTTGCTTCTCTTCCCATTAAAATTTCAAGAGAAATAATCATGAAATGCATTCATATAAACCCTGTGTAGAATGCACTCATTATCTTAGAATTGTTTTCTTCATTCGAGCCGTATTCTGGGGCACATGTTTCCGCGAGAACCCTCACGATGAGCATTTCGTCAATTTAATTACGATGGATTGTCATAATTAAAATGCCGTCAACAGTTGTTCCCGTTACAAGTGGATGCCTGATACGCTACGAAGAAGCAGCGTAGAATGACCATGGTCCATGAATTGAAATTTTGCAGATTGTTGTTCGAGCAGATTTTTTTAAGCATCGGGAGACCGCCCACTTTACTCCGGCTAGTCGACGTCCCGTTGTTGTTTTGTCATCTTCAATGCGAAAGAATAGTTCTTTGAAGCGCCGATCAGTGTCCGAAAAAGATTCACAATTAATAAAGAGGGGTTTGCATCTGAATTACTCAAAGGAATTTGACGAGTTGTATTGTCAGCATGGTGGACGTTGTTTTGATTGCACCGTAGCTAACTATCCGCATCCATCATGCAAATCCAAGAAAGGCTACATGGGTAAGATAGGAGTGTAATGAAGGACGCTGTGTACAATGCAAAGGAGAATGATATGACGAATTGCGACCTTCGTTGTGGTAAGGTTGATTATTATCTTGACTCTTTAACGGAAAAAGTAGTTTATGAAGCCCCAATAAAAATGATTTGAATTTCATAGCAGTTATAAGCCCTACGCGTGATGAAATAATAGTTGATAGAAACAACGTCTTCTTCAAAATTTTGTATCATACAGATTTGAATAAATTGGTCAAAGTACCGATATTTGTGCCATGGCCAAAGCGTGATAATGATTATATCACCTTGTGGAGTGCCGATACATTCGATAATGACAATGGGATACTCTAACCTATCTCTAGGCGAAGGCCCGAAAGGGGCTGTAGGGCTACAAAGAAGAAGAAGACCGATATTTGTGACATTTTCATTTAGATGGGTGGTAGGTTATTTTTGTTGAATTTTTTTTTCTTAAATTAATTGCGATCGATAGTTTATTTTTTCTTGTATCAAATAAAAACGTAAGTTTCAAACTCAACCCAAGCTAACTTACATTCGTCGACTCTACACGTAACAAGAAAAAAGGGGGAATTTTACATTTTATTCGTGAATTAGATTTTTTTTAAATCAATCGAATCGTTGTAAGATTATAATCTCCCAAATTTTAAGTAATTTTTAAGGGAACAATTAGCGATATTTATCAATATTGTTTGTCTGTGGAATCATTTATTTAAAAGTCTCTATATAAAAGTAGTACTACCTTAATATTCATGCTGTAATAATTAACGAAAAAAATACAATGGATTGTTAAACATACACTCCGGTCTTTCCGTTTCGGTGTTCCTGACCAGGTATCGGACCCGCATCGATGGCGGGCTTTTTCACTGATATGCGCTCGCCATCGGGCGCGCTCCACCGTTTTGTCGCTTACCAGGGGCTCTTTCCGGATAGAGTGGCCTTCCGCTGGCGTGTCTTTTTATGATATAAGGTTATGTGATTTCATTGCATGACTCTATGGAGTAAATTGGTTACGTTTGTGCTTCTCATTTGAGGGAAAAAGTCATACAAAGTGCTTTTGTATGAGTTTTTCACCGAAATGGAAAACACATGGCCACGTCTACTTTTGGATCTTGATCCAGTCGGGAGGATGCGAGGGGGCACCACCTCCATCTGGATGCCCCACTCTTATTTTTGGGCCATAAGGATCGTCGTTAATGACGAAGTCTCCGCCAGCCCATCCATTTTTGCTCGTCCCAACTTGTTCTCTGAACAAGCAATTTCAACCCTTAGTAGGTTACCTCGGCCACGACACCAGTCGATCGGCATTCGATCCCTTTAATTTGTGAAAACGAAATTTTTTTGTAGTAGGCCCTTGTGCTAGGGTGAAAGAACCCGCTCCACGACATGGCAACGCTAGCCTGCCAGCGCATTCACGCATCCCCAGACAAGGCCAAATCTCAGCGGATCCCAACATCCTCTTCTGCTGAGGCAGCAGACCATATGCTTCCAATGGCATACTTGTATGTTTAGTCGATTTCGTGATTGTAACAAATTATAGCACGCGATATCATAATTTCAAGCCCAATGCATTGCAGAATGTGATGCTATGCAGTATGGGCAACGAAGTCTTAAAAGTCGTATGGCCGTCAGCATTATATAGTGATTTTATGGTTCAGTACTCCACAAAATATATGAATACCAGCTACATTTTATTCATTCATTTATTTACAAAAAAAAGTATACTTTTTTTTACATTCTATTAAAGTACATATCACAGTTTTTTTATTTTATTTTTTTTACAATATAAATTTACATTTGCATTGCAGGACTAGGAACCGAGGAACTTCGATAAATTGGATTTAAATTGGGATTTGGATATGGTTGGGGAATAAAGATGGCTCATTTTGTTGAAAATTTTGACACACCTCATTAACGGCTCATTATCATAGAGAGTATGATGTTTACTTTCTACGAGCAAAGGTGGATGTCTCGTAAATCTTACTGTAGGAATTATTTCTGAATGGATCTAAAACTCTCTGAGTGAACATCAAAAACCGGATTCCAAATGACACAAACGTATTGCAGAATTGGGCGCACTAATGATGTGTATAACATTTTCGTTACCCACAAGTTCTTAAATTCTTTCGCGCTCCATTGGATGAAACGTTAAAGCTTATTTGCTTTGCAGAGAACCTCATCGTAGTGCAAATTAAAGCGGAGTTTCTTATCCAAGTGAACACCAAGATCTACTCACTATCAACTTTGGAAAGCTTTGTATCATTGAAGTGATAATCAGATAATAAAATTGTACTTTTCCGAGAAAAAACTTATTACCTGGCATTTCTCAAAATACAAATATAGAAGATTTTTGTTAGACCACTCTAATAGAGTATTTATTTTGTCCTGAAAGACGAAGAATGGACACGGTCAAAAGTCTTACTAAAGTCTGTATAAATTGCGTCGACCTGGTGTCCATTTTCAATTGCACAAAGGATGTTAGAGACCAAAACTGTTAAGTTGATGGTTGTGGATCGATTCTTTCTGAAGCCATGCTGTTGGTCATTAAGACGTTGTTCAATAAAAGGTGATATTTTGGAACATACTATTTTTTTCAAATAACTTTGAGATAGTGGATAGTATGGCAATCCCTCTATAATTTTCAACGGCTCCTTTGCTTTTGTTTTTATGGACTGGAGTTAAGTAGGAGGATTTCTAATATGCTGAGAACACGCCGCTTGATAGCGATCTGTTAAAAATGATGCAAAGAGGTAAAACTAATTGTTCTCTGCATTAAAATAAAAAATACAGAGGAAGTAAATCAGAGCCAAGTTCATGATTAAAATCAAGACTTTCAATTGCGGCGAATATGTCACCCTCTGATACTGAAATTTCTTGCAGTACAGGCCCACATTCTGTGTCTAGTGGTACAAAATTATAGAAATTGTTTGCTGAACAGTAAACTGATTGAAAATGGTCTGCAAAATAATTACTGATTTCTTCAGGGTGAGTAGAACTGCAGTCTATAAAGGTCATTTGTTTAGGATAGCCATGAGCTTTGCGCTTGATGTTCACAAATTCAAAAAATTTCTTGGCATTTTTGATGATGTTTTCACCTATAACATTGACATATACTTCATAGGCCTCGCACGACTTCAATTGAAATTCTTTTGACAGTTGATCATGCTTGCTTTTAATTTCGTTATTCACATCAGATCTACTTTGCATGGTTTTATACAGTTTATTTCTTTTGTTCCTTAAAGATCCAAGATCACTATTCAGCCAGAGGTCTGATAATTTGTCCTTTTTCTTTACTTTAGGAACATGTCTAAAAAGGACTCTTTTTCGGCTAATGAGTTATTCGATGTGCTACGTAACTAAAGTGATCCTTGTGTGGATAAAATTTGAAGACCATCACTTACGAAATTGGGATATTTGGGGTGCGGTTTCATAGTCTGCAGTACAGGAGTGGAAATAGAATGCTCATGTGAAGAACCAACACTACCTCTCGGTTGGTTACTATGACAAACAGTACTGTTTGCCAATAGACTACCATTTGAAGGATCTGGAGGATATACAGTTTTATTACTAATCTTTGAGTGAATTTTGTAAGTCATGTTAGTATTGGAATTTTTATCATTAGTGGGAGCTATTATCATACTATTCATAGATTTACTTGGTTGATCCTTGTTGTAAAAAGGCTTATGTGATTTCCACTTTTTGAAGATCATTCCATTCCAGTTGACAGTACCGTTTTCAGATTGATGGTTGGAGAAAAGCCAGGCATACGTATTTGGAATGAAAGCTTTGATCGAACGCTTACGCTTATTTCCCTTTAATACGTCCTCAATTCTGCAACCTTTGAGCATGGGACTATTTTCGAAAAACTTTCGAAATCCAGTGGCGCTAATATTTTTTTATGCTTTTTGCAGGAAGAATGATTCATAATTTGCTTCAGTAGCTATTTTGGCATTTGCTGCTTCGAACTTTTGGAGCCTTACATTCCATTTATCTACTGACCAAAACGTGCCTAGCTTGAAGATGCGTTTTACGACTTCGGGAGCTTGAATTGATGCTTTCGGTTCTGGACATGTCGAATTTAGACCATTTGCATCATTCTTCACTGGAAATGTGTGCTGTATTTCTCGCTGCTCCTGTAATTTATGTTCTAGTGAATCACACTTTTTATCAATATTTGCCAGTTTTGTTAACATGTCCGAGAGTTGCCATGAATCGTTCTGCTGGGATAGTTTTTTGGTAATGTTTGTAAACACATCACTCAACATTTCTCTATGGTAATCTTCTTTGCGGCAATCTTCTTTACGGCAGTCTTCCTTGCACGATAGTTGGATGATTGCAATTTGCTCCTTCATAGAGATCAACTGATTATCGAATATCTCAAGTGCTTTAAATATTTTTTTATCGCTCTTTGATAGGTTAGTGGCTAGTTCGCCGAAGCTACAAGCCATTTCAACAAGCTGACATCATTCGCTCGAGATTTCGATTGCTGCCGCTAGATCAATTGACCCTTCTCTTCCATTAGATTATCGATGTGATCAATAATTTGGTCATACACGTATTTCATTTTATGCTCAAAATTCTGACAGTCCCTCGGTGCATCCATACAGGCGCTGTACAGTTTGCAGTTGCAAAAGCCCATGCATGTCACATATTTGAAGGTATTGTCGAACGCGTTGCAGTTTAATAGGTTGCACTTAACACTCATATTGATTGTTTGTTTGTGTATCTCACTTTAACATTAAATGGGGAAGGTCAGTAATTTATTTATATGCACGAACATATATTCACATTCACATTCGCTATGTCAATGCAAGCAAAAGAAAATAATCGCACAGCTAATGAAAAATTGCAGAATTCACAATTTGGTTCGATCATCGAAATGCATACACTCACTGGAAAGTTATTACTTCAATAAGTTGAATGAATAATTAGGTCTCAAATGCACAAAAGAATTTCAAGAATGGTCATGAATGTAAAAGATATTTATAACAAATAACACTTATATTATTATATTATATTAACTAATTCAACAAACAGATAATATCAGGTTTTCACAGGTAAAAAGAAATTTTACTTTAAATTTAACAGTTTAGTTATTTAATGGACAGAACAGTGAAAATTGCACGGAGCAATTAATAAAAACGTCCACTCGCTTGCTTGGACAGATTTTGTCTTTTTCTTGCGATTATGATCTTGTGTCATAGTTTCCTGTACTACATTAGCATGAGTCTGAGCTACACGATATGGCACTTTAAGTAATACATTGTTGGAGGCCCGCCTAAAATTACCGCCCAACGTCTCACGATACAAAGTATATATTGACATATTTTATCTGAAGCAATGACAAACAGTAAAGGCCTTATTATTATTTTCATACGTTCAAAAACTTTTTCGCATTGTACTCCAAGCAATGTAATGTATTAAACCCTCCCTGAAATTGTTGCTTCAAAAACATGGCTTTTATTGCTTTATTTTATGTTATTGTGAATAAAACCAACAAGTATGGGTCCATTAATCGTATATTAATTAAAATCTGAACAAAACATTATCACACTTGCCACAATGTAATGAATTAAACGTACTTAAATTTTAAGCGTAGAACGCGGGGAAGCGCAGTTTTAACTCTTATATTTTATAGTATAAGCAGTATTTTGTTCACTTAGACACTTTTTAATGGACTACTGGGTACACTTTCTCGCATAAAGCAATTGTTATTTTTGGTCTATAGGTTCATTGAAATATTTTCGAATAAATTACTTCCAAAGTCAAAGTCAAAAGCGCTTTATTCAATACCAATCGTTATAAATTTTTAAAAGAACACAAAGCAAATTCCAAACAATAAAACTATAAAAAAACTTAATGGCCCAAATAGCTCTCTAAATTTATACGATATCAATGAAACGCGTTTAATGCAAAAACAAACACTAGCAAATTTAAATTAATTAAGATTATAACACCAATCAGCATTACTCGAAAATTCCTTATATTACTAACACAACAGTGAACTTTTATCCTACACCTAATATGTTACACCCTTGTTCTAAATAAGTTCAATCAAAAAGTAAGTTATCTTATACTGAAATCTATCAGTAATTTATAATACAAATAAACAATAACACTAGATGTAGCCCTTATGAGATGTAACTAAAAACTAAGTAACGAGTAAAACAAAAACAGAAAATAAAAACGAATAATTTAGACATTGTCATTCAGCCATCATTACCTAGATTGCCCGTCTCAGCTCGATTAGCTTCAACGAATCTAGCAAATGAGTATCTCCATTAGAATTGTTGGTCTTGTGAACTCAGATCCGGAGGATATTTTTTCTTCTTATCGATGGCCCGTCTACATATGTGATATATGATCGGGACACCGTCAGAATCAAAAACATATCGATTCGTGTCCAAATACACGAATACTTCTGGAGGAACGAAGCCACTAGTGAGGCAAGTCACAATATACCCGTCTGTAGGTTGGAACGGCTGTGAAACCCAGGGATTTTCATTCATGGTTCTAGATCTTGCGATATGATTCCGAAGAAGTTTCAGTATGTAGATATCGACTCTTGTTACGTTAGCGGTTTGATAAATTTTTCTATTCGATATATAATGCTTCCAATTCATCTCAGGCTTTCTGTACAAACCAGTACATGCATGAAGACATTTCCTTTCAAAAACTCTTAATCTTTCCATTGTACTAGCACTCTGGTTGTACCAGATCTGACATCCATATGTCAAAATTGGTCTAACCAGTGTCTTGTAACAGATAATTTTGACCTTTTGATCAATGTATCTGGAATGAAAGAGTTTTCGAAGGGCCATGACTACTTTTTGTGCTTTACAGATCATAATTTTGACATGTTCAGTACAGTACAGATACTGATCGAGATGAATGCCGAGGTATCGAACACAGGATTTATGTGGAGCTCGTTCTGAACTACCCTCACCAGCCATAATGTGGAGATCCTTTCAATTACGTTTCAGGTCTTGACTGGCCCCCTGCAGCGTTGTCCGAAACATAATTGTTTCGCACATCTGCGGATTGATTTTCATTCGCTAATTGTCGGTGTAGAGCTGCACATCATTGAACATTTTTTGAAGATTCCTCTGAACTATTGTAGATTTTGTAGCGTTTGCTGATCAGATCATCAACAAACGCCACCAATGATCGCGATGGCGAGACGTTAAAATCAAAGCCGTTCAATAGCTTGCGAATGAATATTGAGAAAAGCAGAGGCGCAGTAACTGTTCTTTGCTGTAGACCATTCAAGACCTTGAATTCGCGCATTGTTGTCAGATTTTCATGAGTTACAACAAATGATTTCCCTTATAACATATTGCACATTATGGCGACAAGGTGTTTGGGGAACCTATCCTGAAGAAGTTTGAACACTAGTCCATCTAACCACACCGTATCGAAGGCTTTCTCCGTATCAATGAGACATGCTCCAACGCATTCATTGTTGTTTAATTTCCAACAGATGTCTGAGGTTACTTTCGTTATTGCATGTATGGTTGAATGCCTGGCACAAAATCCAAATTGGCAATTCGGCATCAACTTATATTTCTTTATGGGGGCGCTTAATGCTCTGTTGAGTATCACTTCAAACACATTGCTGATGATAGGCAGCAAGCTAGTTGGGCGATAGCTTTTAAGGCATGAAGATGCTTTTCCTTTCTTCTAGATCAAAAATACGTAAGTCTTTTTCCACTCATTTGGGAAATATGAATTGTTCAACATTTTGTTAAACAATATGCAATAATTCCTAATAGCAACCTCAGGCAAATGTCGCAGAGCTACATTTGGAAAACCGTTAGTAACACATGATTTTTTGTTGTTTATTCTGCGAAATATGAGACGCAAGTCTTCTTAGCTGACAAAACAATCAATAAAATTCAAGCTCGGTATGAGGTCAGATGTTAATGTTTCATTGAAATGAAGAATTGATTAGCGGTTCTGGCTTGATTTGAAGTTGGAAACTTTTGCTATAACTACCTCTGAAAAAAACTCATTCCCTCACTGTGGGCTTGGTAGATAAACCATTTCAAAATGTTTTCCAGTCAGGGCAAGTTTATGCAATCCATCGCATATAATCCTGTTTCCATTTCTATCCGGAGTCGTACTATCAATTTCAATACCAGCCCTATCGAGAAGATTTATCTCATCACTAGTAACTTCAAGATTCGATACCTTCACTCGAGATTTCTTACGGAATAAGTTATTTACTTTCGTGAAAACGCCATCTGAGTCCTATGGGCTAATATCCCTCAGTTTTTCTGCCCATTGATTACTGGCCTCAATTTTGAAGTATGAACGGATTATGTTCCGGACATTCTTCAGGTGTAATTTCTACAAAGCCAACGAGGGATGGTTGTAGTCCAAAAATCGTCGGTAAATATTGTTGATGGTTGTAAGAAGGAGGCTTTTCAATCTTTTCAAACTTGTTGGTGTTTCATATCCTTCCATATTGTTTCGATGTTTAATCTTGGGAACTACTTTCTCAATCGTTTTCAACATCAGCTTCTCTAACTTCGACAAATAGAGATCTAGTTCATTGTCAGTAAGATTTCTGTTATTAGGAACCATTGAACAGGCATCGCCATCATCAAAAGGGGACATTGCTTCTAGTATTCTCGATTAAACTTCTTTTGAAACTTTCCTCAGTCTGTTTTTTGAAATTCAATCGATGGTTTCCCTGTTGAACTAGAATGAGGAAGACATCATCCCTTTGATGATGAATTTCCATTGCGATTGCGTTTTGGAATTCAGCTTGAATAGCCCTCATTAAAGCTTAATTCCAGTCTTGCATCAACAATGCAGGGGTCTAAACATGAATTTGTCCTAGGGTATGTTGGGAACTCCGACCGATATAGATTGCACCTGTATTCAATTTGGTTTTCTGTTATCCACGATTTCAGGAATACATCTCTGGGATTATTGTTGGCGTTTAGCCATGATTTATGCAGGGAATTCAGGTTACCGGCAAAAAAAAAGAACAATCATACAGCCTGTTCAATTCGAGTATTTCAAAAAAGAATTGAGCTCCTCCTTGAACTTGAGAACATTTTGACCAGTTGCACAGGCAGAGATAACGAAGAGGTTATCCCCACCTTGCAGTGAAATTTTGATGACGGACACTTCAAGAGATTCACAGTTTTTGAATTCGACTTTTTCAATATTTTGGAAACAATATGGTCTTCTAAGCAATATCCCGGTGCCAACTCTCCCATCACCATTTACCCTATCGTTTCTTACGAAGTCTAAATCTTTGAATTCCATGGAATGCCATGAACTGAGGTGGGTTTCAGTGAGAAGTATGATGTCAGGTTGTTGCTCAACAATGAATTCAAGGAGATAATCACGTCAATGTATAGCAAAGATAGAGTCGACGTTCATCGATATGAGGCTTTCCATGAAGCTATGACTGGGTGACAAGTTATTATGAGGCATTTGAAAGACCTAAACGCTGAACTGTCGATTCTCTTCGATAAAGAATTAAGTTGCTGGTGGATTTTGGGAAGCAACTTATTATAGCCACTTACATTATTTACATTATTTCCAGTATTTTATGCTGGTCCTCTAGCGCTGAGTGCAAATGGTACTCCGGGCTTGGCGAAGTTGGAAGGTATGATATAACGGTGTACTTGTGTTTGCTTTGGAGCAAATGAAACTTTTGCATCTTGATATCAGGAGCATCCTCAATATGATGCTGGGTCAACAAGAATACCGCAGTTATTGCAATATAATTTTTCTTTAGGCTCCGTCTGAGCCAATTTGCACTCACCGGGAGCATGAACGTCTTTGCATTTGATGCACCGATAGTGCATAGCACAATTGGCAGCCAAATGTTCAAATCTTTTACACCTGTAACATTAGTTGACTTCTCTTTCCTGTAGGCGTTCCCACCAAGTACCTGATTTGTTGAAGCGCACTTGGACTGCTCTTATTTGAAAGTTTTACCAGGTAAAGTGGTAAATTCTTCCTTTCTTTGGTCGACCTTCTTGTCGCAAAAGCTATGACTGAAACAAAATTAATATCTGGTGCAGCTTTTTTGAGCACCTGAAGAAGGTCGAACGTATCCTCTTCGCAGTCCTAACCCTCCAACAAGAAGGTCTGATTCTTCTCACTTTTTGGGGTATAGTTGAAGTGTGAAACCTCCCCAGAATTTAGCGCATCTTTTGCAAATTTAAAATCAACCAGTGGCTGCGTCCTTATAGTTAATTTTTTGGCATTAACTCTTTTAGTTTCGAAATTGGCTAGTTTATTTTCGGCTGCCAATCGCCAAACCCTATCTTTGCCGCTTTGTCCGGACACGTTGATTGGCGGAACCTTTTCTGCCTGGTTGGAAGCTTTTTCAGAGGAACCAGCAGAACTGCGGGCTGTTTTTTCTTTTTATTATTTACTTTAAATACTGAATAAAATTTAAGTCATTATCTGTATTAGAATTACTTTCGATGTTTTCTTCAATTTCCATTTCTTCGGTTAATCCCTCCAGCGCTGCAAAATAGTTTTGGCTCTCGTCGGTGCCACCAACACTTAAAACTTCTTCTGGAATTGTTTGCTTTGCACTTTTTTTTGCTTTGTTACTTGTTGCCATTGATTTTGTGGCTTCATCTTTTGAGGCTTCATCCCTTCTTGAATAGATCCTTGAGGGCTAGAGATACAGCCTTAGTTCATCATTTTCTTTTTGCAATTTGGCCATTTGTTGATTTTCCGCTATTATTTGCAGCTTGCACCCTCCATCTGTAGAATTTCCTTCGTTATGTTTTCTCTTGGTGATTATTGCCAGTTTCGTATTCGGCGTTTCCCCAGGTTGCTCCAACGGTGGGAAGCCGTCAGGCTCCTTCATAACAGCGGCAAAGTTTTCTATGGTAATTTGTTTTTCTTTACGAATCGAAGTTAAAAAATATTCGATAGAAATTTCCTGAGTTGAATACTTCAAGAATATAAGTTTTATCCGATAAAAATTAACTTCGGGTTATTGTTTTTTAAAAAATCAATTTAACTTTTGAAATTTTTTGACAAGAGCGATTTATAAGGCGTCTATACGCAAAGACTACTACGATCCATTGAATAAATTGATTTATATCGGGAATACTGGGGAAAACAGATGATAAACAATGGAAACGTGAATGCTTAGTTATAAAATTAACTAAATATGCACACAATATAGTTGTTGTTTCATAAAAATCAATGTCAACTGCTTTTGCCTTCTGTTTTTTGAATTTCAATGTTGTACATATGTAACTTCTTCCTCAATTGAAAAATACTCACATCAGGATAGGAAATAAGTCATTACAAAATTTCATCTATATCTTCATGAGGTATTTTTGAAAATTTCAAAGAACCTTAAATTGAATGCCATTGAAAAATTCGGTTAAATCCAGTATGCTTACACGCTGGCCTCGCGTTTCTATTATTTCAATTAGGAAGTAATAGATGGTTTGAATAAAATTTCGTAATGCTCAAAAGGATTAAGTGTTTACTAAGCTCACGGATTAGCACAAAATTACACATAGAACAAAATTAATGTTTCATGTAAACGATAGTAAAAAAATAAGACACGTCTGTTCATTGGGACGATCTGTCGTGAACTCTCTTTAGAATCTTTCCTAGTTGTGTGACTAAGGAATGGTAGGAGAAAGATAGGCAAAATAGCAATATTTAAATTTGTTGCATCATATATTAAAATCAATACGTATGGCATGCCCCATAAGCTGCTTTTGGATTATGGGCAAAACTTTAAATTGTAAGTTTTTGGTAAACTTTTCAAGCTGTTCGTTCCTTCTCACTAAGGATGGCACATGGCTAGGATTGGCCTGTCAAAGGCACAAATGTGAGAAAAAACAACAAAAAAACCTAGGCAAATATCAAGAAGGATGAAACCAATCAATCAGATGGAGTGGTCGCACGATTCAATTGTAAGTTGAACAAGCATTTGGCGAAGGTTGTTGATGACAATCAAAGAGACTAAAACCAGCCTGTGTCTTCATTGTTGATGACATAAAGGACAAAATAACACGCATCAGCGGGTGAAGTATCAGCCAAAGTGATGTTTGGAAGAAACATTCATCTACCAGCAGATGTGGGATTTAGAAGACCAGTCAAACAGTCTCAACCCACCCGACAGTATGCAAGTGAATCAAGACAATGGCTGAATAACATTCACCGTATAGTGCGGAAGCCCACTGAATTGGCTACCGGCTAGATGAAGACCAGATACGATTGGAAGACTAACTTATTTAGATTTCAAAACGATGATTTAGTCCGGCTGTATAATCCAGTAGCCAGGGACGGTGGATTTCTTCCTTTTCACATTCGTACTGTAGTGTGGATCCTCAACTTGAGAAAGACGAGATTTCGCGCAAAAATCATGTTGACAGACACTAAGGATGGAAACCGCGCTGAGCTCCCAACCAAAAGAAAAAGTGTCTCTCCGTCTCCGTCAATAAAGGCTATAACAATGACTATTAAAAACTTCTTCTTCTTCGTAGTACTACAGCCCCTATCGGGCCCTAGATTCCCATGAATAGCACCTCCAACTGTCTCGAACCATTGGGTGCATTCTTCAATTTCGAAATCCAAGCAGCGATGATCTGTCTTCGTCGATCGAGTCAAACCAGCATTTCCTCGGTTTCCTTGCTGGCCTCCGGCCTTCAGTTCTTGCACCGAAAACCTTTTTGGGTATCCGTTGTTCGCCCATACGATTCATGTGGCCAGCCCATCGCAGCTTCTGCAGTCTTACAATTGTTGAGACCTCCGGCTCGTCAAAAATTTCATGCAACTCATGGCTGTATCGAACTCGCAATTGGTCCCCGTCCAGCTTCGCTACAATGATTCGTCACAGGACCCATAGCTGAAAGGCATTCAATTTATTCGTAGATGCTTGGGTTAGGGTCCATGTTTCACGCCCATAGTACAACATAGGTGTTATTACAGATTTGTATATTTGGAGGTTTGTTTTTCTGCGTGTGCAGCTGGTCTTCGAGATCGTCAAAACTGAATAATATATTTTACTTGCGAGCTGGTTTCTTCGGCGTATTTTGTCTCTTTCATTACTGGTTCTCATTATTTTGGCACCTGAATACACAAATTTGCTCACATTTTTGATATTTTATTCGGCAAGGATGAAAAATTATCGTTTGGAGTATTTTTTCTCAACTGCGTTATGAGCTTTGTTTTATTCTCATTGATTTTTGTCCCTCCTAGTTTTGCTTCGCTGTCAAATTTCAGGAAAAGTTCTTTGGCGGTTGTTAATGACCGTGACACGATTTTGATGTCGTCTGCATAAGCTACTACTGGGCTCGATTTGTATACGAATTTAACGAATGTAACGTACGGGTATCGACAGGTAGCTTTCTCAATATGTACTCCAGAGCCAAATTGAATAGCAATGGGGCCAAACGATCTCCCTGCTTTAGTCTGATATTTGTGTCACGGGCATCAGACCTGGGAGGTTGGTGACGTCATTGTCATTGTGGCAAGACGGACTAGTTTGGCTGGGATGTCAAAGCAAAGCATTATTCGGTACAGTATGTTATGATCAATACTGTTGCATGCTTGCTTGAAGTCAACGAAAATGTGGTGTACATCTATGTTGAACTTCCAGCATTTTTCAAGTACCTGCTTAACTATGAACAATTGATCTATCATCGATACCATTGACGTATGATCTGATTTTATTAACTAAGATTTTTGAAAATATTTTGTACGCCGTAGAAAGAAGTGATATGCCTCTATAGTTGTCGCACTGCAGCTTGTCACCATTTTTGTCGATTGGGAATATAATAGATTGGCTCCACTCTTTCGGCTTCATGTTTTCAAATATGCCGTGTGATTTTATGGATAGCTTCCAGAACACTGCTACTACCATATTTGATGAACTCTGCTGGAATCTCATCGAAGCCGGCGCTTTACTATTCTCTTGGGCTTTGATGGTAGAGCAAACTTCATCCAGATTGGTGGGGCCAATGGAAGTTCTCCGCAGACATCTATAGGCTCTGATGTTCTGGAGCTGTGCGGGGGATCAAGAAGGTTCTAGGAATATGATGCCTACCTTTCCATTATCTTGATTTCACCAGCGAGGATATTGCTGATTGAAAAAAAAGACAGCTTCCTTTTAATTTTGTGTATTTTATTTATTTTTATTCTCGAAATCGATTTTCGACCGTAATCGTTCGGTCTTCCTCAGCGATTAATTTATTTTCACTCACATTCCTGCTTATATACTAGCTTTGTTTAAGGAAATTTACTCTAGATCATTAAAAAGTAATTAGGGAAATTTGCTTAAGCTAATAAAAGGTAGGAAAGGTAATTTACAAAAGGGTAGTTATAAAAATATTATTTTTACATGATTCAGAAAAGATATTATTATTTAATTAATTTAAATAGCCATGATCTGCAGTTTCCGTCATCCTGATTCATCAACTTTTTCCTTTCCCGGGTAATTGCCAGGCTTTCCATCACATCCAATTCACGTGTATCTCTAGCTTCCTTGATGACTACAGCGTCCTCTATTGTTATCTCGTGTCCCTTCGTGATAATATGTTCCGCTACCGCTGACTTGAAATTCGAAGTTCTTTCTTTCTTTCTTGCTGCTGCTGCTTCGCCTAGATGCTCCTTGATTCGCGTGCCGATGAGCCTTCTCGTTTGACCTATGTACACTTCTTCACAAGTGGGACATTCGATGCGATAGATACCAGATTTCTCGTGTGGTTCGCGCTTGTCTTTCGTTGATCCGAGAACGTTTTTGAGCTGGTTCATGCTGCTTGATTCGATTAACCGTACAGAATTGAGCTGATTTATTCGCCGCTTGATCCGATTGCTGATGCCTTCGTGATAAGTTAGAGCCTTCCAGTACGTTCTTTCGGTATTCGCATTTGATAATATTGATCGTCCCTGACGCTGTCTATAAATCTGGATCTTCTGTGCCATTCTCCTAATCGTCGAGCCCTTGAAGCCGTTTAGTTTAGCTGTCTCAACAATGTACCTCATCTCCTTTTCCTTAGCTTCCTTGCTTAGCGGCAAATCGAGCATCCTGTGGATCATGGCTCTGTACGGAGAAACCTTGATTTGCTGCGAATGATTTGATGTATTTGGAATCGTTCTTTGTGTGTGAGTTGCTTTCCGGTATACATCGAAAGTTATATTTGTTTGAGTCCTCCTTACTACTATATCTAGGAACGATAGTTTACCGTCTTTCTCTTCCTCCATTGTGAATACTATATTTTTGTGGGCTCCATTCAGGTCAGCAAGGACCTTCTCCACGTCACTCCTTTTCACTTATGCAAACACATCGTCCACATATCGGACCCAATGTTTTGGTAACTGGCCTTTCTCCTGCAGACGTCTTCTAGTTTTGTCATAAATATCTCGCTGAAGAATGGTGGAAGTGGATTTCCCATCGCAACTCCACCTTTCGTCTTATAAAATTTCCCTCGAAAGGTGAAATAATTTTCGATCATGCAAAGTCTCGCAAGTTGGATATACTGCCTAGTTTTTATTTTCCAAAATAATGAGTTTTCTTGGTGGGAAAGCCATTCTTCTTTTGTAAATTACCTTTCCTACCTTTTTTTAGCTTAAGCAAATTTCCCTAATTACTTTTTAATGATCCAGAGTAAATTTCCTTAAACAAAGCTAGTATATAAGCAGGAATGTGAGTAAAAATAAATTAATCGCTGAAGAAGACCGAACGATTACGGTCGAAAATCGATTTCGAGAATAAAAATAAATAAAATACACAAAATTAAAAGGAAGCTGTCTTTTTCTATTTTCAGTTGCAGTATTTTGTGAAGGTGAAAATGAATTCGAAATTATGGTGTCTTTCGACGTGAAAGCTCTATTCCCGAGTATTCCGGTGATGGAGACACTGGGATATATAGAAGAATGGCTTTCCCATCAAGAAAACTCATCATCTTGGAAAATAAAAACTAGGCAGTATATCCAACTTGCGAGACTTTGCATGATCGAAAATTATTTCACCTTTCGAGGGAAATTTTATAAGACGAAAGGTGGAGTTGCGATGGGAAATCCACTTCCACCATTCTTCAGCGAGATATTTATGACAAAACTAGAAGACGGACTGCAGGAGAAAGGCCAGTTACCAAAACATTGGGTCCGATATGTGGACGATGTGTTTGCATAAGTGAAAAGGAGTGACGTGGAGAAGGTCCTTGCTGACCTGAATGGAGCCCACAAAAATATAGTTCACGATGGAGGAAGAGAAAGACGGTAAACTATCGTTCCTAGATATAGTAGTAAGGAGGACTCAAACAAATATAACTTTCGATGTATACTGGAAAGCAACTCACACACAAAGAACGATTCCAAATACATCAAATCATTTGCAGCAAATCAAGGTTTCTCCGTACAGAGCCATGATCCACAGGATGCTCGATTTGCCGCTAAGCAAGGAAGCTAAGGAAAAGGAGATGAGGTACATTGTTGAGACAGCTAAACTAAACGGCTTCAAGGGCTCGACGATTAGGAGAATGGCACAGAAGATCCAGATTTATAGACAGCGTCAGGGACGATCAATATTATCAAATGCGAATACCGAAAGAACGTACTGGAAGGCTCTAACTTATCACGAAGGCATCAGCAATCGGATCAAGCGGCGAATAAATCAGCTCGATTCTGTACGGTTAATCGAATCAAGCAGCATGAACCAGCTCAAAAACGTTCTCGGATCAACGAAAGACAAGCGCGAACCACACGAGAAATCTGGTATCTATCGCATCGAATGTCCCACTTGTGAAGAAGTGTACATAGGTCAAACGAGAAGGCTCATCGGCACGCGAATCAAGGAGCATCTAGGCGAAGCAGCAGCAGCAAGAAAGAAAGAAAGAACTTCGAATTTCAAGTCGCCGGTAGCGGAACATATTATTACGAAGGGACAGGAAATAACAATGGAGGACGCTGTAGTCATCAAGGAAGCTAGAGATACACGTGAATTGGATGTGATGGAAAGCCTGGCAATTACCCGGGAAAGGAAAAAGTTGATGAATCAGGATGACGGAAACTGCAGATCATGGCTATTTAAATTAATTAAATAATAATATCTTTTCTGAATCATGTAAAAATAATATTTTTATAACTACCCTTTTGTAAATTACCTTTCCTACCTTTTATTAGCTTAAGCAAATTTCCCTAATTACTTTTTAATGATCTTGAGTAAATTTCCTTAAACAAAGCTAGTATATAAGCAGGAATGTGAGTAAAAATAAATTAATCGCTGAAGAAGACCGAACGATTACGGTCGAAAATCGATTTCGAGAATAAAAATAAATGAAATACACAAAATTAAAAGGAAGCTGTCTTTTTCTATTTACAGTTGGAGTATTTTGTGAAGACGAAAATGAATTCGATTACAAATGTTGCTGATGTTATCACGACGGAGTGTGGTTTTGGGTTGAAAACTACGTTTCAGGCTTCTCACTACTTTGTATGCTCGTTCTGTGTTGTTGCTCGTTGGACTTGCATCGATGCTTCTTAATTGGTCATCATAATGTTTTCTTTCTTAGTTCTCGTCACTTATTCGTTGCTCTTCTGGGATTTTCATAATGTTCTCTCTTCTTTCTGGTTATCTTTCCAGTGCATTCTTTATAAACCTAATTCTTTTTATATAACGCATTCTGGCATTCTCCATCAAACCAATCATTCCTCTTGCACCGGGCTTGATGTTCAATCGTCTGTTCTGCCACGGTCCTAATAGCCGCTTTCACTTCCCCCTAGAGCTCGTTGTTCGTTTTTAACGATGCGTCTGATAAGATGGGAGCCAGCTGCTTGTCGAGGATCTCCGTGAAATGTTTGGCCACCGACGCCGTCTGGAGCCTTTCGATGTCAAAGTTTTGTAGCGGGCTGGTCTTCTATGAATACGCCTTTGACATACGACATTGGTTGGTTAATTTCATCTAGTAATGATCTGAGTTACAACTGGTTCCTCGTTATTGACGGATGTCAAGTATGCCCGAAGCTCAACGATGTTGGCTAAGAACATGCTCGATCTGGTTTTGTGTGTTGTCATCCGGCAATACCCAGGGACATATGAATAGATTTCTGCTACATGCATAGTCAACTAGGCACTGGCCGTAGTCATTTGTTTCATTGTGGAGGCTAAATCCTCTAGTTGTCCCACAATGAGATATCCCATTGCCAACCTTACTGTTGAAATTACCCAAGATTATTTTTGTTTTGTTTGGAAGCAATATGTGGACTAGTTTTTCCAGGTAATTGTAGAACATTTCCTTCTTTTCTCCATCCTTTTCTTTGGTCAGGGCGTGAACGTCGATCAGTCAGATTTTGAAGAATTTCACTTTTAAAAGGATCGCACATAACCGTTCACTAGCTCCCTTAAAATCAATAACGTGCAATTTGGACTCCCTATCCACAATAAAGGCCACTCCAATTTTTCGTTTTGCAGTAGGCTTCCCACTGTTGAATATTGTGTGCGATCTCATATCTTGAATGTCGTTACCAGTCCAGTTCATTTCCTGGATTGCCAGTACTTTTAATTGATATCGACTGGCTTGTTGTAAAAGATCCGTAACAGCAATAAAGTAATTGAGTAGTCTGATATTTCAAAGTCCTTTTTCCGTTGGCAAGGGCGTTACCATAAGTCCAATCCATTCCGAGGCCCTTCTGTAGGTTTCAAAACATTGTACGATTTTTCAGGGACGGGGAGTTAGCCCCTCACCCAACCTCCATTTTGGTTGCATGGTTATTACTTCAATTCCGTAATCGGGCGTGGAGGACACGCCTTTACCCTCTTACGTCCCCAAAAAGGGGGTGTAAGTAGGATTCATGAGCAGAACTGTAGATGTATTTGAGTTGTTGGTATTTCCTCGCATTTAATTTCTAATGATTGGCGAACCAGTAAACTCAACATGCGACCCCGATAACATTTTCTACAATTTAATCGGGGGGCTAAGCGTCAGGAAACATGGAAATTGTGGGTTGGGGAAGGAAGGGGTTCTCTCCTCCTTTCTCAAACGGGCTTGGGACTGTCTACATCAGAGTTATTATAAAAAACTACGAGAGATAATTGCCAGCTCCAAGAAGAGTTGACCACACAGTCAAGGTACCTACGAGTAGAGTGTCAAAAACTATTTACTTTGATGAAATTATGTCATACTAATCAATTAAAATCAAAAGCCGTGTGCCAAATATCTCATATTCACTCATTTATTGGAAAAGGAAATGTTCCAATTTCCAATTGTTCTTTCGAAAAAGGAAACATTGGGCGCAATATCAACACGTTTTTGTGGTCATTTTGTCATTGTGGTTAGTAAAGTGTTAAAGATAGGCTTCGTATTGATAAGTAGATTCTTGTCTTTTTCAGTCAACCGACTTTATGTGAAAGAATTGGTCTTATCTGATTAATAAGCGAAAGATTGACATTTTGTTCAAATTTTAATTACTATGAACTCCCCTGCATCTTATTATATACTCATACCTTTTCGTAACTTATTAAAACTTCTCATTTGCATTGCAAAGTTTTGCTTCTTAGTATTTCTCAAATGTGGGCTATACAGCTCCTTTTAAAGATTAAATTTTCAAGTGGACACATAAATTAAAGTTGATTTCACTTGAATCAAATACCATTCTCAAAATGAAGCGAAGAAAATATGATTTCTTCTATTTACAATGTCTATTCATATCTTGGTCGAAATTTATTTTGTGCAGTTTTTACAAATTAGTGTTGGTGACTTCTTTTCTCAGAAAAATTCTCAGGTCTTGGAAACATAACTTGTCGCAAAGGTCCGCAGTCTTTTAAGCAGCTTGAAACTTTACAAAAGTTCTAACTAGCCCAGTAGAATAGTAAAACTTGCTCGGATATTCTTTTTAATAAGCTTTCTTTTTCAACTTTGTTAGGACAATTCGATTTTCTCTTTTGACAGTGGTAACACTGCATAAGCGACAAAAAATGGCTGGCTCTTGGAGAGAATGATGCTTATAATATTATTATGCAAATTGTTGAGAGTTTTAAAGAAAAAATTCATAAACAGGATAATGGTTGAAAATAAAGCTCAGAGGCGAATGATTTCCAGTCTAGAAAGCATGGTCAGTTAGTGAACTGGAAAATAATGACTGGCATCAAAAGTAGAATTATTATTCAGGATTAATTTTGCATGATTATTAGAAGGGCAGCAGGTCAATTCGAGGATTTTTAAAAAATATATTTCAAGTAACTTTAACCCAAGTAAATAATTCTGCGGTAGGCTAGAAAAATTTTTTCTCATGAAAATAATGGTATTAGTGGATACTAAGTTAACCATAGAAGGACTATATACGATATGTGGATTTTCTGAGTAAAAAATTAACAAAAATTACCAGGAATAGTTTTAGCTGTTCCCAAATCTGCACTGAGCCTTTCTCCTTTTTTTGCTGAAGTATAAAATTTTGAGGGTATGGATTAGCCTTTCTACACTTTTCACGTTAAATTTGTGGTTTTCTCATATGGCATGTTACGTTACTGTTGATTTAATTTCTGCTGCTTTTCTATTTTCATTTTGACGCTTTTGATCTCCCTAATATGTTCATCTACCCTAGTTCCCACTAAGTATTTTCTTATTGCCAATATATATTTTCTCACAATTGTTGCAAGTAATTCCATACATACCCAAAGAAATAATTTTAAAGAAATCAAACGATAAAAATTTATTATAAACTGTGAAAAATAAAATGAAAAAGATCGAAAATAAAGCCCGACTTCGCGGCTTTTGTGGAACTACCTAAAGGACCGAAGCCTGCTCTACGACACGACACAGGGCCAACGAAGGATGGAAATTACATCGAGTGTTGCCCAGGGATCTATCCTTGGTCCGGACCTGTGGAACGTGTCTAACGACGGGCTACTGAGACTTGAGATGCCAGATGAGTCGCGCTTGGTCGGCTATGCGGATGATGTTGCGGTTCTGGCCGCTGGACGCACCGTTGAACAAGCGCAGCTTAGGCTAGGTATGCAATGCGCCGAGTGAGGAACTGGATGACTACTCGCGGGCTCAATTTAGCACTGGAGAAAACCGAAGTGGTCATCTTGACAAAAAAAAGGATCCCTAGAGTAAGAATGATCCGTATTGGTGACATACGCATCGAATCGAAGTCAGCGGTGAAGTACCTGGGGCTACTGATGACTCGAAGTTGAGTTTTTCTGAGCAAATTAGGGCAACGGCTGAGAAGGCTTCTTCGGGAATATCGGCCCTGAGTCGACTCATGGCCAACGTAGGAGGACCCAGCCCATCAAGAAGACGCCTCTTGATGAGTGCTGTAGGGTCAGTACTACTGTACCGAGCAGAGGTATGGGGCGACGCTCTCAGCAAGGAGGTATACCGAAAACGTTTGGCACAGGTACAGAGAAGAGGAGCACTGAGAATTGCATCTTCGTATCCAACAGTCTCTGAGTCGGCGAGAGTTATTGCAGGCGTGATACCTGTCGCCCTCCTTGCTAGAGATCGCCGTGCTATTTACCTGCGCCGAAACGAGGATGTGAGGAAGATAGTTGTCCACGAGGAGCGAAAGCGCTCGCTCACCGATTGGCAGCAGTCTTGGGTGAATTGCGCGAAGGGAAGGTGGACTGCGTGCCTCATCCCGGATGTGTTTTCAGTCTTACCTGCACAAGATTGGTAAGTCACGGTCCCCCGATTGTCGGTTGTGCCCAGGAGAGGAGGACGCGCATTTTCCGCGCGTACAAAATGGGTCAAGCTGCAAAGAGAACTCTACAGGGAGACGGGAGAGCTCACCCCAGACAATATAGTTGTGGTGATGCTCGAATCGGTTGACAAATGGAACCAGGTGGCAGATTATCCTCGGGCAGTCCTAAAATATAAAAGAGAATCACAGCAGCCGGGGGCACTGGAGCTGGGGGATCGCTCTTCTGGCACTTCCTCTTCCCTTCTCCCGCCCGCTAGGAAAGAGACTCCCCAGCTTGAAGGCGCCCCCGGCGTAACGAAACGAGACCTGGCCCGAAGTAATGTGTCAAACGGTTCCAGGCTGGTTCTCACGTTGATGTGGGAGGTGTTTAGTGGGTAGTCCAGTCACGCATGGGAGTCCCACACTTTGTGCATAAATGGCATTTACCTCCCTACCACAAACAAAAAAAAAGTTCTTCAAGAAGGATAAATTGAATTTTATGAAAGCAGTGCTATATTAGTGATGTTACATGGTGATTCAAAACCACTTCTATAAAATTCATTTCATCCTGTGTATGGCACCTTGAAGTCGGTTTCCTATGTTTTCTGTTAAATAAGCAAAGATTTTCAAATTAAACCGTCATTTTTTTGAAAATGCGATTTAGGAACCCCCGATCACTTTGCACTATGTTGGTATAAAAATACTTTGAACTCTGGTATTTTTCAATCTTCTAAATGAAATTTTATCATGTCCCCTTATCTGATGCTGACCCAATTCAATATTCATGAGCACAATTTAAAATTTTCTTTGGAATAGACCCGTAATAATGAAAAGTTTTGCAATGGCTCGCGTTGCAAATACTTCAAATTAAAATTTAAAAAAATTAAATACACTCTAGACAAAACACAAACACGAAATCATAAAACGAACCAATTCAGAGTTAATTTGATTGAAATACCCGCAAATTAAGCCCGTAATCAAAATGTTTTCACCAGTTTATCCTGTATAAGTCAATATTCGACGAACGGACATGAAACGCATTTCTTCTTCTTTTTCTTAGCACTACAGCCTCTTTCGAGCCTTCACTTCCTGTGAACAGCGCCTCCAACTATCTCGGTCCGTTGGACGCGTCTTCCAATTCCGAGATCCGAGCAGCGATGAACTGTCTTCGTCGACCGAGTCAGACCAGCGTTTTCTCGGTTTCCCCACTGGCATCCGGCCCTTAGTTCTTCCAATGAATACCTTCTTGGGTATAGGTTGTCCGTCCATACGATTTATGTGTCCAGCCCATTGCAGCTTCTGCAGTCTTACAATCCTTGAGACCTCCGGTTCGTCAAAAATTTCATACAACTCATGGTTGTACCGGATTCGCCATTGGTCCCCGTCAAGCTTCGCTCCGACTATTCGCCTCAGGACCCGTCGCTCAAAGGCATTGCGGATGCTTGGGTTAGGGTCCATGTTTCACACCCATAGCATAACACAAGTCTTATCACAGATTTGTATACTTAGAGCTTTGTTCTCCTGTGTATGCAGCTGGTCTTCAAGATCTTCAATACTGAATAAAATATTTTATTTGCGAGCTGTATTCCTCGGCCTATTTTGTCTCTTTCATTGCCCGTTTTTGTTATATTGGCGCCTGAATACACAAATTCGCTAACATTTTCAATACTGTATTCGCGAAGTGTGATGTTTTGTGTATTTGAGGGATTTTTCCTCGACTGCGTCATTAGCTCTGTTCTATTCTCATTGATTTTTAGCCCTGCGTGTTTTGCTTCGCTATCGAGTTTCAGGAAGAGTTCATTGGCAGTTGTCAATGACCGTGACAGAATGTTGATGTCATCCGCATAGGCTTCTAATTGGCTCGACTTGTATAGTTATATACCTCGCTTATCGACAGGTAGTTTCCGAGTGACGTACTCTAGAGCCAAATTGAATAGCAATGGCGCCAGCCCATCTCCCTGCTTTGGTCCGATTTTTGTGTCAAATTCATCGATGAGTTAGTTATTGATGCGGACTTGGGAGGTTGTCCTAATCCTAATTATCTTATTCTCTACTCTTTTGAGATTTTCATAGTGTTCTCTCTTCATCCTGGTTTTCCTACATACACATTCCTTGTACGCTTGATTCTTTTTATCTAACGCATTCTGGCGCTCACCATCGAACCAATCATTCCTCTTGCGTTGGGCTTGATGTCCGATCGTCTGTTATGCCATGGTCCTGATAGCCGCTTTCACTTCCATCCACAGCTCGTTGCTCGTCTTTAACGATGCGTCCAATAAGATGGCATCCAGCTGGTTGTCGAGGATCTCCGTGAAATTTTCGGCCACAGACGCCTTTTGGAGCCTTTTGATGTCTAATTTTTGAAGCGGGCTGGTCTTCGCCGAATATGCCTTTTTCATACGACATCAATAGGTTAATTTGATCAAGTAATGATCTGAGTTACAATTGGCTCCTCAGCATGTACGGACGTCAAATATGCTCGAGGCCCAACGTTTTTGGATCAGAACATGATCGATCCGGTTTCGTGTGTTGCCATCCGGTGATACCCAGGTCATTTCATGAATGCGTGGCTGTGGGAAGGAAGTGGAACGTATGACTAGATTTCTGCTACATGTAAAGTCAATCAGGTGCTGGCCGTTGTCATTTGTTTCATCTAGGAGGCTATATCCTCCAGTCATTCCCCGATGAGATAGCTCATTGCCAACCTTAGCATGGAAATCACCCAGAATTTTTTTTTGTTTCGTTTGTGGGTAATGAGTCGACCAGTCTTCCCAGGTGATTGTAAAACGTTTCCTTCGTCTTTTTCTTCGGTTGGGGCGTGAATGTTTATCAGCCAGATTTGGAAGAATTTCGCTTTTATACGGATCGCACACAACCGTTCATTGACTGCCTTGAAATCAATAGCGTGCGATTTGAACTCCCTATCGACAATGAAGACAACTCCGAATTCTCTTTTCCAGTTGAGTTTCCACTTTTGAATATTGTGTGCGATCTCATGTCTTGAATGTCGTTTCCAGTCTAATTCGTTTCCTGAATTACCATAATTTTTAATTGATATTGGCTGGCCTTTTGTAATAGGTCTTTAACAGCGCCAGGGTAATTGAGTGATCTGACATTCCAAAATCCAATGCCATATTCCGTTTTTCGTTTGCGAGGTCGCTGCCGTGAGTCCAATCCATTCCGAGGCCTATCTGCAGGTTTCGAAACATTTAAAGTTTTTCCAGGGACAGAGAGTAAGCCTGTCGCCCAACCTCCATTCCGGGGGCATGGTTATTACGTCGATTCCATTACCAGGCGCAGAAGGTTCGCCTTCACCTTCTTACGTCCTCACAAAGGATGTGTAACTAGGATTCAGTAGCAGAGCTGAAGATGTTTTTAAAGTTATTTGCATTTCTCGGCATTTAATGTTACATTATTGGGGAACCAGTAAACCCAATGTGCACTCCGAGAGCATTTACTACCATTTAATTGGGGGGTTCGGGATGAGGAATCATGGAAGCTATAGGTTGGGGAAACAAGGTGTAAAACTTAATGGACTGCAATCTGAACAGCAGAATGTGTCCATTATCAATTTAATTTAGTGAAGAGAACTAAATCTAACTTACCAATAGGGGAATAATCTAATAGCACAACACATAACATCAAATAAACTTTAAATTTGAAACTATCAAAAAAAATCAATGTTTCTTTCGGCACATAACAACTGCTTTACTGACGTTTGTTGAATTTAACCGTTTCCCCACAAAGATGATCGAGCAGGTGGAATTATCGTTGAAGTGAAAATCAATTGTAACATCTAGAAAATGAAAGCACATCTGTGTGGAAAATTAAACAATTGAGTGGGACGAGAAAAACTGGAGGTTTCATTTTGGGTTACCGACAAAGTCCCAAAAGCAGGAGGTGGTAGGTGGAGGGAATATAAGTTGGGAAATTTGGCACGCGTTCGTTTTTCTTTTCATTCTGGTATGTTCTTTCAAGGCAAGCTGAGATGGTAGCGGAAATACAATGTGTAGTCAAATTGTGTCGCGGAATTTCAATCAGTTCCAGGAAAGTGGTTTTTTCTGGCGTCGGCTGCAAAAGGGCCCCAATGAAAAGCGTTAAGCTAGACTAAGCTGGCTAAATTGTTCATAGCATACAAATGGAAAAAAAATTGCTTAAAGTATGATGTGTTGAATTTGAAATTGAGGCGTAGTGTAATTTATTTACTTAAATCGCGAATCAATAGAAACATTTGTATAGTTATAGAAAATGGAATGAGTTTGATTTCGCTCTCGTATAAGATAATTTTCGATAACCTTAACCTTATTTGAATTAACCAGTGGGATTTGCTCGCTGTAGAAAGTGCTGGCCAATTGAAAAGAGACCGGGTGAATTCTGGATCTAAAAAGAGGTTTCCTTTTTAAGGGTTACAAATACAAAATCCTTTTGCAATCACGACCTGAGTCCGTCTGTCCGTCCGTCCGTCTGTATATCACAGCACTTTTTCTCCAAAACTGTAGAGGCTGTCGGAAGGTCAGAAGTGGTGACTTCTTGAAAGTTCCAGGGTGGAAAAATTTTTCGAAGGGGTTTAACGGGGCTCTCCCCATATAGGCAGGTGGCCCCTCAAAAAAACAAAAATGCACTATTGGTAGTCGAGTGTAGTGTCATTGGAAAGGTCTTAATGAGATATTTTCAAAACAAGTCTTAAAATTGCCGTATTTGCACCGAGGGGGGCAGGGGAAGAGGAAATGTACGAACTTTTCGCGTAACCCCCCTCCCCCGCGATTGAACACCTTCTATCCGAAACATCTTGAAAAAATCATTAATATAGGCCTTTATGAGTACAACAACAACAAATACATGAGAAGTCAAAATTCACTCAACTCTGTTAGTAATAGTATGATTTATCGATTTTACGTGATTAAAATCTTAACAGTATCCTTAAATTTAATAAAATTCTACACGCAGATGACTACTTATAAGATTAACTTTTTAGAGTTTTGTAAAATAATTTTACAAAACCTCCTAGTTTCGCGACCAGTCTGTCCGTCTGTCCGTCTGTCCGTCCGTCCGTCCGTCCGTCCGTGTGTCACAGCAGTTTTTCTCGGAAATTACTTGAGCTAGAAACATCAAATTTTGTGTGTAGGTGTAAAGTTGTGATTTCTTCAAAGTTCAACAACAACAAAATTTTATAAGGTAATTAAGGGGGTCTCCCCATATAGGGGAGTGAACCCCCGGAAAAAAATTTCATTGAAGGTAGCCGATATGGGTATCAAATGTAAGGTCTTGATGAGAAAAAACAGGTCTTAGTTTGGCAAAATTTGCTTCGAGGGGTGCACAGGGAGGGGAAATACACGAAAAATTTGTGTCCCCCCCCTCGCGATTGGACACCTGTGATCCGAAAAATCTGAAAAAAATCAGGAATGTAGACCTTGGTGAGTACAACAACAAATACATGAGAAGTCGCAATTCACTCAACTTTGTTAGTAATAGTAGATTTATCGATTTTATGTTTTCTTGAATAAAATCTCAACGGTACCCTTAAATTCAATGAAACGTACGTGAATGTCTATTTATAAGATTGATCTATCCTGAAAGTTTCATAAAGATCTAATCATATTTAGCGAAGTTATAGCGGTTTGAATTTTCCTGTATTACTATGGAACATATGGCTATGGAACAACATTCGCTTTTTACCGACTCAGACACTACAGTTTTGCTAGGATTTGCATGAAAATTTCAGGAATGATAGGTGTCATGTATATCTTTAAGAATCGGTTCAGCTAGTGGTATCAATAATCGTAAAACAAAATAGTGGCTGTTTTAAATGCGAAGATTGAATAATTTTGAGTTATTTTTCCCAACTTCAACTTTAAGGCGCATGCTTTGAACACTTGATTCAATTAAATAAATGACTGAAGATGAGTACCTACAATTAATGCTCATAAGTGAAAAAAGTCAAGGAGACGGGAGAGAGCTCCTAACAGAAGAGCTTTGTAACCACTCTAGGCATCAAAAAAAATACCATGAATCGATGGTAACAGTACAGGGGAGCGGCTCCTGAAAAAAAATTTCATCAAAGGTAGCCGATATGAGTATCAAATGAAAGTTCTTTATGAAAGCTTTTCAAAAAAGCACTTAAACTGACAGTTTTTGCTTCAGTGGGGGAAATACATGAAAAATGTGTTTCTTCCCTCGCGAATAGACACTTGTGATCTAAAAAATCTGAAAAAATTATTATAGGTGATATTTATGGGCATAACTATAACAAATACCTCAAAAGTCAAAATTCGTTGAACTTTGTTAATAATATGATCCTCGAATTTCACATTTTCTTCAATCAAATTTTCTTTGATATGTTTCTTGATTTTATTCGTTGCTGGTTACTGCATTTTGTATGTTGGCTACAAAACCCTTCTGACATGAGCGTAGGTCTTTCAACCCAACTTGTTTCAATTTCCTTTCTGTGTTTTTTTTTTTTTGGGAAAATTCAGGTTTCGAGAAAGAATGTCAAATCGGTGGAGCTAGGCTTTTTGTGAGCATTCGGCATCTTCTTGTGAGCTTTCTGTTTTTACAGCAGTACTTAATAATTTTCCCTGATGGAATATACGAGATTGAAGACTGCGACCAGCCGAAAACTCACTCGGCGATTCTTGGGGCTCTGAAAGTGAGGGGAAATTTCGGGTCCTTTTGAGGCTTAGGAGATGCAATAATAGTCGCTGAACTCCATATTTTGGGATACTTTTGCAAATGAGATATTGCATTAATAATGTCAGTAAGTGTTTTTAAAATATTTCCCAATAGCCAAGAAATCATTATGTTTGTAATAGTGTCATGTGAAGGTGCTTTATGGTTATTGAGTGTCTGTATAATTTTTTTGATTTCGTCTGAGTCCGTTGGTTCAATCCTGTCTTCATCTTGAATGTTATCTATCAGGAGTCTGTTGACAAAAGAATCAATTCTTTCCTCAGTTTCGAGGTCCTCCTCGCCTGAAGAGTTTTCCAAAATTGCATTTCCAGAGAACCTGCCAGTCCTTTAGGCTTACTTGCACCGTAGAATTGCATCCTATTTGGACCATGAACAGACGGTACGGCAGTTTTGTCATCTGTATATCTAGCAATCCTTTGAACTTGATTCCTCCTCCTTATCAGTTGTTTGATGTTCCTATGAGGAATAGGACTGGTTAGTGGTCTGTAGACAGTTCAACGAAGTCATTTAACCTAACATTTTTTGTGAAATCTCGCGATATTCCAATACCCAGTGCAAAGCCATTTCTTGGTCCATAATGGATAAGGACATGTGGGCTGAAGTGGTTGGCTGTGATGAATGTATTGAGGTGGGTCCCAGCTTTATCGCTTCTCTTAGCTCCCTAAAGACGGTATGTGGTATTTAGATCTCTTGCAATGTAGACAGCGCCTTCAAATTCAGCAAGTGCTCTGAGATTATTTGAGAAATTTATATTTCCTGTCAGATTGTAAGCAAAAATCACAATGAACTCCAGAAAATCAGTTTGCACCTTGATTGCCGTGGCCTCTTGTTTATGAATAGTTGGTGTATTAATGAGATAGCTATTCACTTTTCATCTCACGAGAATGGCCGTTCCATCTCCTCTACCCGTCATTTCTATATATAATATAGTTATGAATGCGGATTCGTCTTCCAGGGTTCAGAAAAGTTTCTTGGATCATTATGATGTCGAATTAATGATCAAATGCAAATTGTTGTAGTTTAACAGAATACTGAAGCAGGGAATTCGCATTCAACATTAGCATTGAAGCGTGGTTCATTAAACTCATTAGTGTTTATTGTTGGCGACATTTTGAGATGGAGCAAATATGGTCTGAATCACGTTGGCCATCATCTCTAGCATCATGTTTTGGAATTGTGTCTGTATTTCAAATCTTTACTGCTACTCATGCAGTCAAATTCCATCTCGCTTTCCGAATTTTCAGAAGTAGAACAAGATTTTGGAAGTAAAGACGTCCTCACCTTTCGTTTTTTATCTACAAGCTGTCTTTCTGAGCTTTCCCGGTAGTCTTAGCCTTATTTTTCAATAACTGAACCAGTTCTGCATTTTTCGCAACTAGCAATTCGTTTTTGTTTCACTGGTCGACCAGCTCGGCGTTTGTTATGGCAAGTATTTCTTGTGTTTATATTAGGGTTATAAACACTTGATCTTATTTAGGCGCACTTTTGTCAAGCTGGGCAACCAGCGAAGCAATTTATTCATCTTTGTCGGGTACGTTACGTCCGGTAACCACGCCACCGTCCGTCGACATCCTGATCTCAAAAAAGAACATAAAAATATAAAAAAAAATTACAAAAATTGGAAAAATTAAATGACCGAAGCTGACCCAGGTCAGCACAAGAATACTAAAGTACTCACCCAGACTCCCTTGTATTCTTCTTTTTCTACCTTCTATCTCTTTCCAATTGATTTTACTATCTGCTATCACTTTTTATCATCTGTTTCTATCTCTCTTCTGTCTTTTTCCTCCTTCTGTATTCTTCTATTTTCTATATATTTCTGTCTATCTTCCGTCTATTCCGATCTTCTTTCCCTTTCTAACTTCAACTTCCTATCTTCTTCTTCCTATGCTCTATCTCTTTCCTATTCGTCTCTCTTGTATTCACTATATATTTACTATTCTTTACTTTCAACTTTCACTGTTCAATCATCAATTGCACGGGATATCAACTCGTCAACATCTCCTATGCGACTCATATAGTATATATCGTTTACTTGTACACACTGATAAACTTATTTGAAAAAAGTCACGATAGCTTTTCTATACATCTAAACAGAATACATAACATGGTGTGCACGCATTTATGATAAACGTGCATATCAATTTAAACGCACTCTTAAAATACGTGTCGAACAAATTTAACAGAGAACAGCAATTAGTCGTTAAATGTTTTCCCTAGAATTGCGGAGAGAAATGGCATTTTTCTTAACCCACATTCAGACAAACTGCCCATACGCGTGCTCAATATGAGAGTACATTTATGATATCAACATGTGTTAGCTGCTCTTTGTGTGCATCCTTATTACATTAAATGGCAAATATTTACCAGCTTCTCGTTAGCATTTCAATCATGTTAAATGCAGTCCGAATGAGATAAATATCCTGATAATTTCTACTTGTTCCTAGACGCAAGCAACTTTATACAAATATTGAAATAGTAGCAAGGATAATGTATGATGCGCAGGTAAAATATTTGACTCAAGTTGAATAAAATAATAGCCTCCAACCCCCGACAGCATAAAATCCTCTTTAAGTTAGATAGTTTCCTTCAAACACACCTAATGAACTTCTAAAAAAAATTTGCATAACTCATAATCTTAAATTAAAATTTGTAAGCATGAAAATCTTAAATATATTGTTATACCGTTTGTTATTTCAATTCAAATTTGATATGAATACATAGCACGTGGATGAATGTGTGATCTTCTAATTCAAATGCAAATATTGATGTTTGAATTAACAGTGAAAAGCCTAAACATAAATTTCAGTTCCAAGCTGAACTCCCTAAACTAATATGTACTGCATTTACACATGCCAAGTGTAATTTGAGCAATGCTCAATGCATTTGAACCCACTTGTGCTCATGGTGCCACCAAATAAACAAAATATATTATTGAATGCACTTGCTGCACCGCAACCTTCACAATCTGAACCACATACCAAGGTAAGTGATGATGCTTTTAACTGAAGACGACTCCATCATGGTAACTTTTTACCGAAGAAGTCAGATATTACTGAAAAATTCACTTTATACTATTTTCGTTCAACGCAACATGAAACTATTTTGGTCATTCCAGGTACACTCGAATATAATAAAGGATGTATGTACTTGTATTTAAAGCCTGAATTTAGCAGAATTTCCATCTCATCGCATCCAATCGACATCGGATCAATACACGTTTCATTTTCACCGCACGGATGCATCCATACATATTTAATTTCTTAATGGGCATGAAATATTCAAAGGCTACACGGCGTGTAGCCATGATACAGATCTCGGAGGAAACCTAAACAATTTATTCAATAATTTGTTGATACTTGTCGAGCATACAATTTACTCAGGTGCTTCCATCGTTCCAGACAAACATCTTTGGTATCGGAAGCGTACCAGCAGGTAACAACGACGAAGACATCAAAGCCATAATACAACACGAGTTGAAATCATCATTTTATGAGATGATGAGTGGCAACATGCATCATGAATGTTTACGAGATGGAACTGGAACATGTTTTTGATGTCTTCAACGTGGAATAACACGAAATGTGTTGGGGTATTAAAGAACAATAATCTGAAGTGGATTGAAACTAGACATGAAGAACAATAGAGATCCTCGTAAGATTGAGGTTTTCAATGGAAATTCGAAAACTATAAAAATAACTCGAACATTTAGTGCAGTATCGAAGGAGGAGTTCCAGTGAACTTTCTTAGATGTTTAGATTGGGATAGTAAATTTTCCATTGATGTAAACCAAACTGAGGGATCTAAAATTAATCTGCCCTGTGAAAAGCTTTCTATTGAAATTAGGAGACATTTTATGTATTAATACTTTTATATATTTTTGGGACTCAGCGAGGTTATTCGAACGTTTTGAGGCTTTCTTTAGTCATTCAATAATTTTAAAATGTAGCTGCTGCTTAAAAAAACTAATAATTTGAAAATTTTGTCTTAGCATAATATTTCTAACAATGTTTATAGCCTGGAAATGTTTTTTTGCGCAAACAGCAATATACCAAGCAACAATAATTTAATTGAAGAAGATCCTGGTATTTTATCGATGAAATAAAAATTAGTATTGTCGCGTGTTTTTTTTGGTTCGCGGCCAATAATTTTAATGTTCCGGGGAAGTGAAAACGCAATGTCTTTTAAATTAAATTAAAAGAGTGTATTCAATTAATCAAAAAAATGCACAATCACTTATTTTAGTATTTCACAATTTTAATTTTCACTTAGTCTGTAAATTTGTCATTCAACTGTCCACTTAAAATCACTTCGCACTCAAACAATCAATCGTCTTTACTTCGCGTTCCACTTTATCGCAGTTTTCTATCGCGGTTGTAATGAATGATCCCCCCATTCATTCAGCTCGCCTTTATACATATAGGGCCTCTAATCATTCAACTCAGTTCTCGTACATTTATGAATAAGCGGGAACATTCAAGCAGCGTAATTAAAAGGCAGTGACTCACTTTCAGATGTTGATCATAATTGTTGGGTTATCGTGGTTTCGAGTAAATTCATTTGTTGGTGTTCTTAATGATTGTGGAAACGATTGCGACAGTAGCTCGCAGAATTATTTGTACATGTAACACTGCCCCCACCTCAGTTCTTTTCGCCCCGAAAAGATGTGTCGCCAGTGGTAGTCAATTCTCCCTGGGTGTAATATGGGGCAAGACGGTCCAGATGAACGATTTTCATTTTGGCTCTCGGTTTCATGTGTTCCTGTATGCGATATACGACGTCGTTTATTCGCTTTGTGACCCGGCATGGTCCCTCCCAATTATGTTGCAACTTTGGAGACCTACCCTTTCGCTGTTGCGGATTATATAGCCACACCAAGTCATCTTGCTGGAAGCCAGTAGAATTTGCCTTGAGATCATACCTGGTCTTCATGCGGTCAGCAGCCGACTCGAGGTGATTTCGCACTGTCCGATGTATCTGGTTCAACCGTTGCCTTAGATCAATTGCGTACTCCGAGATCGTTTGGGGTTTCTCAGGGGGTGTTCCGAACTTTATATCAGCTGGCAGACGAATAGTCTTTCCAAAAATGCCTTTGGCCTTTGACATAGTGGGATATGTCGGTCCCAGTCCCTTTGGTTCTCGTCGACCATCTTGGCCAGATGTTTATTTAGCGTGCCGTTGAACCGTTCGACCATTCCATCGGATTGGGGATGCAGCGGTCTTGTCCTCGTTTTCCGTATTCCCAGCAGCGCGCACATTTTGCTAAAAACTAGTGACTCAAAGTTTCGGCCTTGATCTGAATGTAGTTCACAAGGTACACCGTACCTACTGACCCAATTTAACGCTAGCTGTTCAGCTACGGTAGTTGCTTCCTGGTTGGGAATGAGGTAGACCTCAGGCCACTTGCTGAAATAATCGGCTACAACCAGCGTATATCGATTTCCCCAATCGGATTCAGGAAAGAGTCCTGCGATGTCAACAGCAATCCTTTCTTTCTCAGTCGTCGCTTTGGGCCCTTGACGGAAGCGCAAATTGTGCATCTGCGACACCAGTCCTCTACGTCTTCTCGAGCGTGGAGCCAGTAGAACCTTTCCCGCAATTTCACTAAGGTCTTGTTAACACCAAGGTGGCCTCCCGAGCACCCTTCATGCATTTCCTTAATCACATCGTGGATTCGGCTTTTGGGTAGTATAGTTTGCATCCTATGGGAGCTACCATCCGCCGTTTCCCATTTCTGCTTGAGTACGCCACCCTCCACCTGAAGGGAGTTCCATTGTGCCCAATAGCGTTTCAGGGTTGCGCCATGCATTGAAACGTCTTTCCACTCAGGTCGCCCAGTCGTCTCCTTCCATACGAGCAATGGTCCGATATCTTCATCGGCTAATTTGGCGTTTCGAATCTCCACAGATGACCAACCTTCATCGAATTCCGCCGTTATCAATCGCAGATCAACGGGCGGTTCCTTTTCCTCAACCCGCTGGCAATGCTTGCAGTTAGCTGGACATGGCCGGCGGGATAGGGCGTCAGCATTTCCATGAACTCCGCCCTTCCGATGAACAATTTCGTAGTCGTATGACTGCAATCTTTCGATCCATCTCGCAACTTGTCCCTCGGGGTTTTTGAAGTTGAGCAACCATCTCAGTGATGCATGGTCCGTTCGAAGAACAAATTTTTGGCCATATAGATACTTGTGGAACTGCTTGGTGGCCTCTATTATAGCCAATAGCTCCTTCCTGGTCACGCAGTAATTCCTCTCACTTTTTGAGGGAACTCGACTGTAATAAGAGAGGACTCTTTCTTCGCCATTGATCTGCTGGGAGAGTACAGCTCCAATACCGCCGTTGCTTGCATCGGTGTCAACTACAAACATTTTTCCGGGTTTCGGATACGCCAGCACGGGTGATTCACACAGCTTTTCCTTCAGGGTCTCAAAGGCTGTCTGGCATTGTTCATTCCAGACATACGGACGATTTTTTTCTCGGTTAGCTGATGGAGACACTTAGCTATTCTGGCAAGGTCTTTGACGAATCTTCGATAGTAGGTTGCCAGACCCATAAAACTTCGTAGTTGGCGCTTGTTGCTTGGTGTTGGCCTGCTTTTCATGGCTTCAATTTTCTCAGGGTCTGTTTTGACCCCTTCTGCTCATACGACGTGTCCCAGGTATTTTACTTCAGCTGCGAAAAAGGTACACTTGTCGGGACTTAGTTTCAAATTCGCCAGTCGCAATCGGGAGAAAACCTCTTTTAAGTTCCGCACATGCTCTTCGAACGTTCTACCGATGACGATGATGTCATCTAGGTACACCAAGCAGGTTTTCCAGGTTAGACCACGTAGCACGTATTCCATCAAGCGTTCGAAAGTGGCTGGAGCATTGCAAAGCCCAAACGGCATCACCACAAACTGCTACAATCCGGTCCCAACTGAAAATGCGGTCTTCTCTCGGTCCTTCTTGCCAATTTCTACCTGCCAGTAGCCACTCTTGAGATCGAGTGTAGAAAACCATTTTGCGTCGGCTAAAGTGTCCATGATGTCATCGATGCGTGGAAGCGGGTAACTATCTTTCTTAGTGACGTCGTTAAGCTGCCTATAGTCGACACAAAAACGAGTGCTACCGTCCTTTTTCTTTACTAGAACTACAGGCGCGGCCCATGGACTGACAGGAGGTTCAATTACGCCATGTTTTTCCATGTCCGCGATCAGCGCGCTCACTTCTCCTTGTTTGGCTATAGGGAGGCGTCTCGGTGCTTGTCGAATCGGTTTGGCTCCCTGTGTATCTATGACGTGAGTTACCAGACTCGTTCGGCCTTGGTCATCCGAGCTTGTTGAGAAGATGTCACTGTACTTGGTGACCAGATCAGAGGCTCGTTTGAAAAGCTGCACTGGCAAATCGACTTGCTTCAATATGGCCGACGTGGATTCCCGGGCTTTGTCTGTGTCTTGTCTCCTTTTCCAATGATGGTCGTGAGTGGCTTCCAAAGAGGTGATAGTGGAAACAGGCTGGCAGCTGCCGATGACTTCTCCCGCTTTGATGCTCGTGGTTGAGTCTGCGGTGTTAAGGACTCTAACCGGTACATACTTATTCCTTTAAGATCTTACAAGGCTTCGTCTTACAATCAAACTGCGCGATGCCGATGTCTTCGTTGGCTCTATCAGATAAGATCGCTGGTCTCCAGAATCACCATCAAGCTTGGCCCATACAATGCTTTCGGAAGAATTAGGTACATCAGTGTCAGTACATACCACTACATTCATCTTGGGAATTCGGAACCCGGGATCCTCCATCAGTACTTCTACATTCTGCCATTTCGATACACGTTTGCCCAAATCCAACGTGATTCCATGTGGTCGCAGAAAATCCATTCCGAGAATGCAGTCATCCATAATGTTTGCGACCAGAAAATTATGTCGGAACACAAGGTCTCCCCACTGTATCTGGAGGTTGACCTCTCCATGAATAGGTGCAGTTTCTCCTGTAGCTGTCCGTAGTGAGAAAATTCTGCCCTTGTGAAGTAGTTGCTGTCTAACTAGGTCTGGTTGGATAATCGATCGGGTTGCACCAGTGTCGATTGTTATGGTGCAGTGTTCTCCGTCAACTTGACCCGGAAGGCATAAGTCCGCTTCTCCACGATGTAGTCTTGACACGGTGATGGTGGTGCTGGGGACGTCGATCCTCCTAGCCAACCTCTGCCCCACGAAGTTGGCTCTTACATGTTTCCCGACCCCTCTGTTTGAAGGGCTTCCATTCTGGGCTCCTGACTCGGTCTGGATCTCCTCCTCGCTGCACACCCTGGACAATAGCTCGGTTTTCTTCGCTTCTTGCAGTCTCTTTGCAGGTGCCCCCTTCTCTCCGCAATTACAGCATCTAGGCGCACCATTTACATGTGGGTCTCGCTCAATTTCCACGCGCTCACACCTGCACTCGTCTGCCACTACCTCACGGACCCGGGCAGTGGTACGAGTCGCATTTTTTGCTGCCTCAAAGTTCAGACTGTAAGCCAATGCGTCCTAAACGTTTGCTTTTGGGCTAAACGCACGGCTTGTTGCGATTCCGGGTCCTTTGGTGCGCTGATGAATGCTTCTGTCGCTGCATCATCTCGATGTTCTGGGTCGTAGGCCGGGTAAGCCAAAAGTGCTAGTCGCTCAATGTCTTGCGCTAGCTGCTGTAGGGTTTCACCAGACTTCTGCACCCGATGCCTTAGCTGTGACCGCTAAATCTGCTTTAGATGATCATCTCCATAACGCATGTCGAGCGCATTCATTATAGCATTCGAGTTTGAGTGCAATTCAATGGGGATCGTCTACAACAGCTCGGCAGCTGGGCCTCTTAGAGCAAGAATCAATGCAGTTGCTCGTTCCTGCTCATTCCAGTGATTTATGCGAGCGGCTGCTTCGAGCTGGGTTTTGTAAATACTCCAGACCGTTTGCCAATCGAATATTGGTGCTGGCACATTTCTTGATGAGCTTTGCGCTGCGGTTATAATTGGGGCTGGTGAGGCAGTTACTAGTCCCTTCGCTGCTTCCAAGTCCTTTTTCACTTTTTCCATCTCATGGTTGACCTGGCTGAAATCAAGGTTGATTCTCTTCTCGACCTGGTATACCTTCTCCTCGACGCATTTAATTTGGCTGTTGAGACTACTGAGCTCCGCTTTTATTTCGGTTGACTGTTTTTCCAGCTTCTGTGCGATGTCTACCATGATTTCGAATGCTTGTTGGTCTAGCTTCGCTGATTGTTCATTTAGCTTCGCAGCTAAACTGGATGTCTGTTCATTTAGCTGCGCTGATTGTTCACTTAGCTTCGTATATTGTTCATTTAGCTTCGCAGCTAAACTGGATGTCTGTTCATTTAGCTGCGCTGATTGTTCATTTAGTTTCGCAGTTAAATTGGATGACTGTTGTCGCTGCTCTTGCTGCATCTGCATCAACATTTGCATCAGCGCATTTTCTGGTTCCTTTGGTTTTGGTGTTTTGGCTTCACCACCTTCTGCACCTCTTTCTGCAGCTGAGAGCTCACCCAAATCCAGATTCACGGCTTCCAACTCGATCGCATCACGCAAGCGTGCAATCAGAATGGCCTTTGTACCTTGTGTAGCCAGATTTCGTTGTTCCAACTCCTCTTTGAGTCCCAATATGCTCAATTGATTAATTTTTAGATGTAAATTTCCTGGCATTTTTATTGTTTCGGCTATTTCTCCACGTTAATTTTCACAATTGTGCACTTTAAAATTGTTTAAACGTTTTCCACCACTGTCGCGTGTTTTTTTTTTTGGTTCGCGGCCAATAATTTTAATGTTCCGGGGAAGTGAAAACGCAATGTCTTTTAAATTAAATTAAAAGAGTTTATTCAATTAATCAAAATAATGCACAATCACTTATTTTAGTATTTCACAATTTTAATTTTCACTTAGTCTATAAATTTGTCATTCAACTGTCCACTTAAAATCACTTCGCACTCAAACAATCAATCGCCTTTACTTCGCGTTCCACTTTATCGCAGTTTTCTATCGCGGTTGTAATGAATGATCCCCCCATTCATTCAGCTCGCCTTTATATAGGGCCTCTAATCATTCAACTCAGTTCTCGTACATTGATGAATAAGCGGGAACATTCCAGCTGCGTAATTAATGGGCAGTGACTCACTTTCAGATGTTGATAATGCTTGTTGGGTTCTCGTGGTTTCGAGTAAATTCATTTGTTGATGTTCTTAATGATTGTGGAAACAATTGCGACAGTAGCTTGTAGAATTATTTGTACATGTAACAGTATTATAGTAATTTCATATTTGATTCGAACATAAAGCTTCTTCTCTTAAGGAGGCTCTTGGTTGCGGTGATTTCAACAAGTTTCTACAAATCAATTACATGATCAACAGCAAGTATGAGGTAAACCACTGCCTCTTTTAACTTGGCCATCTTGCTAGATTTAATAATGCAGTGAAAAGTATAACTGACAATCAGCTGTTTCTTCAATGAAGTCATTACTTTTTTGCTTTTTTTATCAGCTGTCGTGACATTTCTCCAGTAATTGTCAGATTAGGGTCAAATTGTGAAAGCAGTAGCTATCGGCGGCAATTTGTTCGGCAGGATAGCCTGGATTGTGTGTTGTGAGCGTTCAAATGAAGCTTAGATGCTAGGTGTGATATGTCACTCGAAATAAATAAGAAAGTCTAGTTTGAAAGTAAGTAATTGTATCTTTTAAAGTAGTCTACTGTGAATTCCATTGGATCTTTTATAGGTAGCGAAGCAAATAGGAGGGAATTTTGGATCAGTGGCTCCAGGATCTTCCAAGGTTATTAGTCTAATGTGGTCAACAGTGGTAAGGGGCTGTTTAATATATACTATATTTAAAAAATGTTCGTATGATAAACCTTTAGAAGGATCGTATTTCTGCTGCATGATTTATGCAATTTCGTATGTTTTTAGACCTTATACAATCGTGTGGATTACTTCAAAGTGACTTTAGCAATAAACAACAAAATTAGAGGAAAAGTTCATGTTACCCATACCATTAATTTCGATATATGTAACTATCAAGAAGGATATGATTACAGATAGTATTAAAGGTAATATTTTCTTTACAGTGACGTGCATACTGAAGTAAACCTCCACAGGTCTTATGAAGGGAATGAATTACTGCAAACGTGCTACGTGTGATTTAGATCCGTTTAAAAATTGTACTCCGGTGGACTGTAAGGAAAAGTAGAAGAAATTTTTTCAATTCAAAAACCAATTTTTGCGAACCTGCCCCAGATTGTTCCGCGACAGATTCAACAGAGACAGCAATGCGGCGATAGTATACACACTGGTAAACAAAAGATATAAAGAACATCAATTTAGATTGATGACTTCACTATAATTGAGTGTGTTGATCTCAAAAGGATTATTTGCGAGGAGCATATCATTGCAATGCAGAAAGGTGACTATGGTAATAATATTTGTGAGCCAAAGCATAATGTTGAGGTAAACACCCCCAACTACGCCAAGTACGAACGAATCGCAATCGTTGAGTTTTACCTGAAGACGATTCAGAGGATGAATCACGGACATTAAGTCGACAAAACCGACAATTGACTGAACAAAGAGCCAGATCTCAATATAGGTTAATACTTGTACAATGTCGTCACTCAATTCTAATTTGTATACAATTTGATTTCAGTCGAGAATCAAATAACCAATGGCAATGATAGCGCGGTTCATAGATTAACACAACCAATACGCAACCGTCACGCAACCGTGTTTCACACTTCGTGGCTCAGTAATGCGATAGCATGCAAATTTAACAACTAGTAATGATGCTGTACCACACCCTCATCAACATTTAGATCTTAAGTTAACGTTGATCATTCATTCATCAACCATGCGTCATACAAGATGAATGCTATTTAGGCATTAAAAAAATGAAAATGAGCTAGATATGCTTTGCGACGAAGTTGATCCTTCGGAGTTCCCCTCATCAGTCGTAGAAAATATCTCATCGCGATTGAGAATGCGAAATAATCCAACAAATGGAAATGTGGTACAAAACAACCGTGAAACGGAAAGGCCTGTACGACGTGGACGAAACTTACAGCCGCGATACTCCTACCGTAATGACGATGAGGTCTTCTTCTTCCTCGGAAGAATTTTGACGAAAAGAAACCGGAGTCAGAAGATAATGAACCTCTAAAATCGGCATCAGGTCCACATTCACAAACGAAAGTCGATCGTCGCTACGTTCCAAGCGCTTCATGTCCGACGATGACTATAATGAAGACAATAACGAGGACTATAATGAGCGCGGCTGAAGTAGACGCAAAACAGGCGCAATCAAAATATACCACCTTTTAATGAAGACAGGCAAAAGTTCTCCAGAAGGTGACAAACCTCCAAAAAGAAGAACTGGAATGTGTTCATCTCCACAATCTTGTTATCGTCAACGATTTAACACAGCGGCGAGCAGTTCCAATTCAAGAATGGTAAACAAGGATATTGATAGTGAAAACGAAGACAATGCGCAAACAATATCAGCTGCCAAAGCACGAGCCCTTTTCAGAAAATAGCGGTTACAAATGTAGTTTTCTAATTTCTAAATAAGAAAAAAATATTAAAACGATGCAGAAAGATGTAATACTTTTACAATGATGATCACTTTGTCAAATGTACATTTAAAAATTTTATTATAAAGAAGAAAATATAATTTAATTGAGGATATCATTAATCATTAATTAAATAAAAAGCTTTAAAATACGGAACTCATTTTTCTTAGTTGATTTTCCAGCTGCACAATACATGCTAGGCTTCGAAATCAAAGTCAAATCAATAAGCTCATCATTTGAATAGTTAATGCCGGGAAAACATTATTGGAATCGGGAGTGCATGTACATATAAGATTTTCAAACTCCAAATAAGTGAACATCAAATCTAGTAAGCGACCAATTTTTCTGTATGGCTCAAAGTCTAGAAAAAGGTAAAAGAAAACGTATATGAGTACCTCATTTATCGAAAATTAAAGTTTATAGAGTATCGTTATTTCAAAACGGAAGAGAAAAAATGGCTGCACGCGATATGTGAAACAGCCTCAACTGCATGGCTAACTCAAGTGTCAAAGTGACGCTCAAAGCAAAGACAAGAAAACCTGCTCGAAACAGTTTTCCTACAGCATGTACAGCAAAATGAGGTAGAAACTCACAATCGAATGAAAATTCAAATAGACCGACAGTCAAGAAACGAGGAAAATTGGCTTAAAAATTGCCAGAGTCGTCCGAAGATGGGAATGATGCATCAGATGTTCGCAGTGACAAAGTAAGCAAGCAAAAAGGACTGAACGTATACTACGGGTGGTACATGAGAATCGAAAAGTAACGAGAACGTGACAGAATAATAACGAATATAGCGGTCATCATTCGGGTGGAAAATCACCTGTGAAATCTCGGAATGTACCATATCGTCATTATCAGTCCAATCACAGTTGTCACTTGACATCAGAGCCCCGGAGAGAAGCTATAGAGTCTGATACCGAACAAGAAGTTGTTGTTGTAGTATGCGACATGCTGGAGGAAGTTGGAGTGGCAGCAAAACTGACGGAAGCCATATGGCAGCAGCGCTTACTACTACACATATGACCATTAGTAGGCCGACTTTGCTAGCTAACTTACATGGCGTTATTTGGAGAATTGTGGAGGTGCCAACGAAAATCCGAGGTTTTGTACGGTTTAGAGACGGATTTCTACTGTGAAATCTTGATGGTCCACGGGAAATACAATAGCGCTCCTAGTGAGGTAAAAATCATTTCAGTTCTTATACCCATTTAGTTTTTATCGCCTTCCAAAGTGAATTTATAGGAGTTTGTTTACATCTCAACGCTGAGCTATCAGTCAAAGGTGCAAAACGTGTGCTTCATTTGCTCGCCTTGGAAAGTTTAGGAGTACAATGGGCTATACAAGGTGAATTTATAGCATGCACGGAATGCGTTCCGCACGTTTTTTATTCGAAAAATAGTATATATGACGAAATATAAGCAATTGCTAATGCCGCAGTTGGGTGACAGCTACCGAAAACTTGTCCATAGTAGGCCGACTAATACATATGCAAATTGCTACCATATGGCTTCCTATCTAACGTCAGTTTTGAGTGGCAGACAAAACACTGCTGATGAACAAGATGAAGATGATAACCCAAGAGGAACAGGGGTATGTAATCGTAGCAGTGAAATAATTTGGCTAATTTTTTTAGTTTTCAATCAATTCATTTCACAATACTGCAGGTCCAAGTCGAAGGAGCACTCGGCCAGGAACATCTAGACCTAATAGCCAGGAGGAACCAACAACACTCCTTTCTTGCTAGTATATTTCAATTTGTAAACAGTTCTTAGAGATAAAAAAACAATTATAATACGACGCAGAGTCTAAATGCCCTAAGATACTGCATTGTCAATCCTCAGGAGATATTATTACTTTGAATTTCTTGATGTCCCTTAAGTTAATTGTATTAACGAGGGGAGTTTTTTGAAAGATGTTAGAATTATTCTCTAAAAGTATTTTATTAGATAGATCAATGGAGAAGAGGTTGGATAAGCTCCGAAACAGCTACCTGATTTAGGGAAAATTAAATTCGACCCGAGAACGGGACCAATTTTTTCTTACTTGATATTTGAAATGCTGCAAATATCCGAAACATGAAATTGACAATTATATGGCAATTTTAAAAAAGAATAATGTACCTAACTTTCAATTAAATTTATTATATTACGAAGCATATGACAAAAGAATTATGAAATCCTTTCTTCCTTGTCACTTTTTAGGTGTGTTCTTCGAACGAAAAATCCACATCTACTGGGAATTCTTGAGCGTTCGTTCCAGGGAAATAATCCTTGGAATGCATCAAGCATCGAACTAAATGCCCTCGCAGAACCGCTAACGTTTGATTATCAAACTCTGAAGTGAATCTGATTCCCGTCAAAGAGTCCATAAAGACAGTCCCGCGGCTTAATTCGTTCTCAATATGACGAATTTCACGGTTGTTTTTCCAATCGGCAAGCGCCTATTCAATTTCCAATGCTTCATGCTTTTGATCAAGCATTTCCTCTGCATTGGAAAAACTGATTGCGTGATCTTCAATAGGAAGTCATTGACTTTCTGATCAGGCAGCAACGAGTATTTTTGAGATTTAGGGCCACCGTAGCTGTACGGGCTGGATAGAACACGGCCGGATTCTCATCGAGAGTTTCTTGGAATGTTCCGACAGAGGGATTCTCGGACTGCAAACAATTAAATCAGCAATTAATTAAGCAATTGAACATATATATATATATATATATATATATATATATATATATATATATATATATATATATATATATATATATCTATATATATATATATATATATATATATATATATATATATATATATATATATATATATGTACAATACTCACAGTCTCAATGTTCCCAGCAACTCTTCTCCTTGTGTTGTCTATAATGCACGAATTTGCACGTTTTTCACCATTTCTGGGTGCAAATTTCAATTCAGTTTGCAAATTGACTTGCTTTTTGACAGGTATCTTGACATCTAATTGTTTGGAATTGCATTAACTGCCAGGAGTTGTCAGTTTTACTTTTATATGACGTTATGTCACAAAAATTGCAGAACAAGACGGTAGGTAGTGGATAAACCCATCCCCCTTGGAAGAAAAGCGCCAGTAATTGTTTACACTTTAAATTCTACGTCACTCAATACACCCTGCATTTTGTCAGTGACCACCTATTTTACAACTTCTTCCTCTCTAAATCACAAAAAAAGGGTGAGTCGAGCGAGGGTATTTTTTGAGAACGTGACGAGTCGGAAAATTGCGCGGGCTTCGGAGAGTTGAAAAGTGTGGTGATTATATGCCCATTGCTAGTTTGGTGACGACTAGTGACTCCTTAGTCATATACGCGTCATTAACAGTTACCCGCTTACTGATGACTAGGGACGCCTTTGTCGTATATCCGTCATTCAAAATTCCCACCTTGCTGACGACTTGTGACACCTTAGCCGCCTTGAGGTGTGGAGCTACGTGATGCTAGCGCGATTTAGCACTTTTGCTCTATTTCTATCTGTGGATATCTTTGTACCAAAGCTGACATTAGATAGGAAGCCGTATGATAGCAATTTGCATATGTATTAGTCGGCCTACTTATGGACAAGCTTCCGTGAGCTGTCAGCCAGCTACGGCATAAGCAAATGCTTATATCGCGTATTTTCCGAACGAAAACGTATTCCATGCATGCTTAAAATTCAGCTTGCACTGTCTACTGTACTTCTAAACTTTTTAAGATGAGCAAATGATGCACATATTTTGCCCCTTCCACTGATAGCCCCACGTTGAGAAGTAAGCAAACTTCTATTCATTCACTTTGGAAGGCGATAAAAATTAAACGACAATAAGAACTGAATTAACTTTCACTTTGCTAGGAGCGCTATTGTGTGCTTCGCGGACCATCTGGATTTCATTGTAGAAATCTATCCTTAAACCGTACAAAACCTCGAATTTTCGTTGGTACCTCCACAATTCTTTATACAACGCTTACAAGCTAGCCAGCAAAGTCGGCCTACTAATAGATATGTGTGGTAGTAAGCGCTGCTGTCATATGGCTTCCTATCTAACATTAGTTTTGCTGGCCTATAGCATACAATACAACTAGATTCTGTCAGTCCTATAATACAATGTTATTGACCTGAGGCTAGGGTAGATATGCCTCTGCTCGTTATTGGTTGGTCTTTGGGGATTCTGGGTACTCTTAGCGTATTACTTAGAGATGAAATGGATGTCCGGGTAGTATCCGGTATCCAGCCTATCCGGTGGGATAGTTATTTACTATTCGGACGGTTACCGGATAGTCAAAAAATATTTTTCTTGCATTGAGCTTTCATTCAATAAATGCTTTTTTTGAAGTAAATGAATACAATGTAAGTAATTTTGATACTATTTATTAGAATTTGCAATATCATAAATGGGAGTTTCTTCAAAAAAAAAAAATAATCAATGAAGCCTCAAAAGGAATCTTTTTCATAGAAACGAAATGTATAAAAATTATTATTAATTAACTATGGTGAATGAACACTAATTTTCAGCGTTCGTTGACGACAATCAATTTTGCTTCCTCTCATACACCAAGCCCGCTTCAGAAAAAAATCTTTCACTGTAAACACTGCTAGAAGGAGCTGACAAGTATATCTTGGTAAACGGTGCCAAATGCCGAAATTGCCACGAGTTGGCTGACCACCATGTGTAAGGATTTTTGCTGCGATCATTTCAAACAGATTACAAAAAAAATCGATGTCACTGGCCATTGGCTGTTTCTCTTGAACTAATTGACTGCTCTTATCATTCGCCACTTTTTTGAACCAATCCCAAAAAGTATCGTGTGATTCGGATCTTGGTCACTTTGATTTAATTTTTTTTTTCGGATTCGCATGAGACGAAGATGAACTACTGCTATCAGATACATCAGAAGTCATTTTAATGTGCTCAAACATTATATTTTGTCGAGCTTTTTCAGTTTGAAGTGTTGTGAAGTAACTTGAATTTGCGATTAGATGCAGGGGGATTGCCGGTCGACAAGAGCACTCTTGGAGGCTAGCATTCTTTGGGGAGTTCCGCCACGTACCCGAGACACTTCCCGCAGGGAGAATGCCGGTCAACAAGAGCACTCTTGGAGGCTAGCATTCTTTGGGGAGCGCCTCCCCCATGAACCCGAGGATATGGGGGGTGCCGTGAGGTTCCCTCCTGGGATGACAGGTAACGACTCTGATTGTATTTGGACTACGCTTTGGACAACGAACTGGAATTGACGCTTTGGGCTGGCGGATGTGATGGTTTGGACCTAGTTCCTTTGCACAGTAGCGCCGAGGTGAAACTCGTGTGTGAACGGCTCCAATTCAACTATCATACCGTCTCCGTCCCGGTTAAACCTTGGCAGGCCTCGGGGTACGTTCGAAGTTCACACCATTGGGTTGGTGGTGTAAGTTCGGTTGAGACGGACTCACGATTAGCGCTGGTCTGGCTCAGAGCACCTGTTCCCATAAGGGCTTGTGCCAACCCTCGCATGAGCTCTGCTCTGCAAAGATAACCATGGGAAAAATAAGGTGACTACACATACGAAAGGAGAGAGCGGCTCCGAGGGGGGACCAAACATAACTGGAGCACCTAAAATCAAAAGACCACAAATACCCAGAAAAAGAAATGAAGAATAATAACGATGACGCAACCAGCGGTTGCAGCCACGATGTCAACAGTACATCGCGAACGGTACTAACAACGACAAAAACGAAGACTAACACAACGACAGTGAAGACGGACGAAAAACGGAGAATACAGACTGAGATTCCTGCGGCGTTCGGGCGCAGCAAAAAAATGATACGAACGCCCGAGCGTCCTATTAAGAAGAAAGGGGAAACTCTGCAGGACACTTCAGGTGTTCGAACGGTGGGAGATAACATAAAGAGCACCGAAAATTTGATTTTCACTGCTGCGATCTTCACCGAAGCGACCGATGCAAGGGTCACAAATCCCGACATTGCAACGAAAATCCAGAAGCCAACGAGGAGATTACGGCACTAAAAGCAAAGAGTGATCAGACACCGCGTGAATGTACCGCCAACGTTGAAAATGTGGCGGAAGTACTGCACTCAGAAACGGAACGCGATAATTTCTCCCAAGGATGTTTGCAAGGTACAATTGCGGCCCAGTGATATGAGGAAGAAAGGCTACTCCGAAAAGCGGGAGATGTTCTGAAAAGAATACAAGCTCCATGCGACTCCCCAAAAATCAGCAAAGCAAAGCTGTTAAGGGCCCAAGACGAAGAAAAGGCTTCGAAAGCTAAAGGCGAAACGCAGTTAGCTTCACCATAAAACGTCAATCAAAGAATGACGTCTAGCCCAATCGAAGGAGATCGGGAGAAAAGAAGGAAGGAAGAGGCACTTGAAGGGCGTGGAGCTCTAGATCAGGGGTTCCAGGTAGTGCTTACAAAAGGAGCAAAGAAAACTGCAAAGAAACTCCTTCAAAAAAAAGCCAGAAAGTAAAGTTTGTACGGACGCCCAATTACAAAAAGGACCTGATGCAAAGCAGGAGAGGCAGAAGCGCAACTATAGCCCCACTCGAGCAACGATCGAAATACAAGACATAGACTGCGTGACGGATCTGGCCGAGGTAGAAGAGGTCATCAAAAAGGAGTTCCCTAGCGTGGGAAGGATCAAAGTGAGACTGACACCAGAAAACAACAGGGGACAACGCATGGTGATAGTTGACTTGACCGAAAAGGACGCCGAACAATTCCTGAGCAAGGGCAAAGTACGAATTGGTTGGGTTTTCTGTAGGATACGGCGAAGAGCAACGCCTCTTCAATGTTTCAAATGCCTTGGTTATGGTCACACCAAACAAGTATGCAAAGGACCCGATAGGAGTTCCCTATGTTACAAATGCGGTGAAATGGGACATAAAAGAAAAGAGAGTACGAAGGAGGCACACTGTATTCTTTGCAAGGATGCTGATCCAAAACTTGGTTTTGGACGACCCTTGGGATCAGGAAAATGCCGAGTGTTCCAGGAAGTCCTAGCCAAGGCAAAATCAGAACTTCGATTACCCGCATCCTGCAGCTAAACCTACACCACAGTTCAACCGCCCAAAATCTGCTTGAGTAGTTTGCGAGGGATATGAAAGCCGACTTCTTGCTGCTGAGTGAGCAACACCATAATAAAAGTCCTGCATTATGGTACTCTGATGAAACTGGTACTGCCGCGATCTGGGTTCGGAACAGTGACTTTCAGACGGAGAGTTGTGGACAGGAGGATGGTTTCGTGTGGGTTCGGTGCTCAGGGATCACCTTCTTTAGCGTGTACCTAACGCCTAACGAGTCGATATCATCTTTCCAAGCCAAGCTTAATGCTTTGGAGGGCACTGTCTCGAACGCAGAGGGTAAAGTGCTCGTTGGGGGGCGACTTCAATGCTAAAGCAATCGAATGGGGCATGGCTCAAATGGATCCGCGGGGAAAACGAATCCTGGAAATGGCGACCAGGACGGCCCTCGTCGTACTAAACTCCGGAAATACGCCAACTTTCCACCGTATTGGCTGTGAGGGAACAATATCGGACGTGACATTCGCCTCGGAGTCCTTAGTACGGAGGATACACAACTCGAAAGTATTAGAGGACTACTCAGCCAGTGATCTTCAGTGCATTCTGCTTGAGATAAGTGATGCTGTCTCCCGACGTCCGTGCTCTCGGCCTTCTACAACTGGATGGAACATTGGAAGGATGGACGTCGAGAGGTTCGTCAAGCTTCTCACAGCACGTGAGCCGCTGCAGGGAGCTTCGGAGGGGATGGAAGAACTGGCAGCTCAAGATATGGTGAACTCTACTATGAGCATCATAACGTCTGCTTGCTGCGCTTCTATGCCCCATCGAAGACCCCGGCACGGCAAGCCCCCACTGTACTGGTGGTCTATTGAAATCGCTGAAAAGCGGAGGGAGTTCCACAAGCTTCGGCGTGAGGCTCAACGGGCGCGGGACCGTGAAGAGGCATGCAACTGGGTGGTAGCATATATGTCGGCCAGGAAATGCCTTTGCAAACTGATCAAAAGTAGCAAGACTCGCTGCTGGCAAGACCTAGTGGACAATGAGGACAAGGATCCGTGGGGCCTTGGCTAGAAGCTGGTCATGCGGAAGCTTGGTGCCCTACGGAAGCCTTGTATACATGACGTGGAAAAAATGGACGCAATAGTGCGGGGACACTTCCCCGCTCATTCCCTCCGTGTTGACGCTGTCCATGGTGAAACAGCAGACGAGTACCCACTCTTTACACAGCTGGAACTGGAGGAGGCAGTCCTCTCCTTGAAAGCGAGGAAGGCTCCAGGTCCAGATGGTGCTGCGACTGAGGCGTTGCGGCTCGTCTATCACCATTGTCCTGACTTGCTGATCAGCAAATTCAACGCTTGCCTACGGGACGGGGTTTTCCTGGTACGATGGAAGGTGGCGAGGCTCGTGCTGATCAGCAAGGGGAAGGAAAATCCCGAACCGCCGTCTGCATACCGCCCGTTATGCATGCTAGACACGGCTGGGAAAGTGCTAGAGAAACTCATCAAGGGAAGACTCACTGACGCGATCCGCGCTGCTGGGGACCTATCTCCTCGGCAGTATGGCTTTAGAGCAGGACGTTCTACCATTGATGCGATTGCAGAGGTGGTAAACGCGGTCCAAAAGGCAGAGGCATATAGTCGCACCAAACGACGGATCGTCCCGTTGGTGACACTCGACGTCAGGAATGCCTTCAACTACGCTAGATGGGTGGATATTCTGGACATGCTGGAAAACTCTTTTCAAGCTCCAGAATATCTAATGCGGCTTTTGAGGAACTACCTAAAGGACCGAAGCCTGCTCTACGACACGACACAGGGCCAACGAAGGATGGAAATTACATCGGGTGTGCCCAGGGATCTATCCTTGGTCCGGACCTGTGGAACGTGTCTTGTGACGGGCTACTGAGACTTGAGATGCCAGATGAGTCGCGCTTGGTCGGCTATGCGGATGATGTTGCGGCTCTGGTCGCCGGACGCACCGTTGAACAAGCGCAACTTAGGCTAGGTATGCTAATGCGCCGCGTGAGGGACTGGATGATTGCTCGCGGGCTGAGTTTAGCACTGGAGGAAACCGAAGTGGTCATCTTGACAAAAAAGAAAATCCCTAGAGTAAGGATGATCAGTATTGGTAATACACAAATCGAATCGAAGCCAGCGGTGAAGTACCTGGGGCTACTGATCGACTCGAAGATGAGTTTCTCTGAGCAAATCAGGGCAACGGCTGAGAAGGCTGCTTCGGGAATATCGGCTCTGAGTCGACTTATGGCCAACGTAGGGGGACCCAGCCCATCAAGAAGACGCCTCTTGATGAGTGCTGTAGGGTCAGCGCTACTGTCCGGAGCAGAGGTATGCCGCGACGTTCTCGGCAAGGAGGTATACCGAAAACGTTTGGCACAGGTACAGAGAAGAGGAGCACTGAGACTGCATCTTCGTATCCAACAGTCTCTGACTCGGCGGTATGAGTGATTGCAGGCGTGATACCTGTCGCCCTCCTTGATAGAGAGTGCCACGCTATTTACCTGCGCCAAAACGAGGATGCGAGGGAGATGGTTGTCCGCGAGGAGAGTAACGCTCGCTCAACGATTGGCAGCAGTCTTGGGTGAACTGCACGAAGGGAAGGTGGACTGCGCGCCTCATCCCGGATGTGAGACCGTAGCTAAATCGAAGGCATGGTGAGACTGACTTCTATCTGACCCAGCTTTTGAGCGGGCACGGGTGTTTTCAGTCTTACCTGCACAAGATCGGCAAGTCACGGTCTCCTGATTGTCGGTTTTGCCCAGGAGAGGAGGACAATGCCTGTCACACATTTTTTGCGTGTACAAAATGGGTCATGCTGCGAAGGGAACTCTATAGGGAGACGGGGGAGCTCACCTCGGATAATATAGTTGCGGTGATGCTCGAATCGGTTGACAAATGGAACCAGGTGGCACATTATGCTCGAGCAGTCCTAAAATATAAAAGGGACTCACAGAAGCCGGAGGCGCTGGGGCTTGGGGATCGCTCTTCTGGCATTTCCTCTTCCCCTTTCCCCTCCCGCTAGGAAAGGGACTCCCCAGCTTGAAGGCACCCCACGGCGTAACAAAACGAGACCTGGCCCGAAGTAATGTGTCAAACGGTTCCAGGCTGGGTTCTCAGGTTGACGGGAGAGGTGTTTAGTGGGTAGTCCAGTCGCGCATGGGAGTCCCACACTCTGTGCATAAATGATATTCATCTCCCTACCACAAAAAAAAAGGAATTTGCGATTATATAGTTCATGTCTTGATTCAAGTTCCCAAAACGACTTTTTAACTCCGTTTTCAGCCCAGCTCTGATAGCAAACATTTAGGAGTGTGTTGAACGACTTCATCCTTTTCAATGAATTTGGGATTACTTCTGAAATACATGACAGACCAGCGCTGGTAACTTTAGTGACTGACTTCTTCTAATGCCTTTAACATTTTAACGCATTCTTCCATCAAACCCCCTGATTTGTGGTCAGATTATGGAGAATGTTGTGTTCAGCCATATATAAGGAGGTAGCTGGTTTCTGCTCCATCAAGCGCTCCAGCAAAAGTGGAGTTCCATCTTGTGCTAATATCTTGAACTAAGATATACTCTGGTAAATCAAGTTCTTTCTAGATATCCTTCAATTTAGATTGAGCTTGGCTAGAATGGTTGAAATGGGATACAAGACGTCTACCTTTTGGAACTATTTCCACGACTTCCGGTTGTATCTTGATTGACTCACGCACAACCCTCTGAAGGGAATGAATGAAACATCTGGCAGAGTTGATCTCTGCCAGTCTAACTCCTTTGATCATATTTGCACCGCTGTCATGACCAATTATATGCACTTGACTCTGCTCTATATCCCAGTCATAATGGCATTCAGTTCATTCGCTATATGGTCACCTGTGTGAGCTCCTGAAAATGTTTTTAATAGCAAGGTCACCATGTTTAAGCTGGAAATCGAATGATAGCCAATGAGCTGTGAAGCTCATCAAACTAGTATTATTGTGTGTACAAGTCCATATATCTGATGTGATAGAAATTGTATTAGCGATCAAAATATTTATTTTCAGTTTCTCAAAAATTCTGTCATAGGTGCTAGGAACTATTTTTTGTGCCATGTAGGTGCGGCTGGGCAATTAATAACCGGGTAAGGCTTATTGAAATAATCTCGTAAATTCAACTCTATCTACTAGTCGTAGCGGCTAATTGTCAAGGGCTATCATTTCTCCTATCAGGTAGTTATACTTTTCAGCTTTCGGATCGGTTCCATTCCCGACAAATTTTTGTTGGAACGATTCTAGTAGCGTTTCTTGTTTCGTTTTGGGAGAAAAACTTGTGCTGAAATGCAAACAAGTAAATTGACTCGACACTAATGTAACGGAAATATTAAACACAGAGCATATTTCATTGACTGATTTCGTTGATGTGGGTTATTTGCAGATTCAATGTTTTCATTTGACAAAATCTCTTCTCCATTCAATGATTTAGCGCAGGCTATCAGAACAATAAACACTCAAGATATAATCCGTGATCAGGAAAACTTAATATTGAAGTATAACATTTAAGTTGAACAGAAAACAATTTCTTACATTAAATTTCCTCTTATGCCATAAAGTAGGCTTGATTCATTGAAAATATAAGACTCGAAGACTGGCTGCATGGTCCTTATATCCGGCCAAACAACTATCCGTTTCATCCATAGTGTTCATCTATCCTGTCGAACAGTTTTAGTGCACGGTCTAGTATAAATTTGTCAATAGTGTCTAGTTTGAGTTCTTTACAAATGTCAATGTTCCTTATGTACCAGGGGATTCTAAAGATTCGCCTAAGGGCCTTGTTTTGCAGGAATTGAAGCAGTTTTTTTGTTAGATTTTGAGGTCTGACAAAAGGCTATGCAGCCATAGAGCAGATAGGGTCTCATAACTTGTTTGTAGATGAGGAGTTTGTTTTTCACGTTAAGTTTTCCTGATCTTAAGATGGAGTGCAAGAAGGATAAGATACCTAAACAGTGTTGTATCTTGTCACGTATGTGGTCAGTTCATGTAAGTCAATTGTCAAATTTTAGTCCTAGGTATTTTGCTGTTCTATTCCAAGGTACTGAGTTTGAGTTGATTTGTAGTTCAGGAGGTTGTTGTCATCATCTGCTTGTAATGAAAATGGCTTGTGTCTTGTCAGCAATAATTTTTATATTCCACCTTCTAAAGTATCCCAAAATAATTTCGGTGGATCGTTACAGACTTGAAGATATGGCTTCTGCTTGTCGCGAGGTGTAATATATGCAATTGTCGTCGGCATATAGAGAAATTTGAACGCTGTTAGGCAGACGTGGAAGGTCCGCAGTGTATAGGGTGTACAGTGATGGGGAGAGTGGTGACCCTTGTGGAACTTCAGCATGAATCAGTTGCATGTTGGATAGTATGTTATCAATTTTCACGCGAAAAGATCTGTCCTGAAGCGAAGAGTTGATAATTTTTGTCAAAGCTAGTGGAATATTTATTCATGCATTTTAAAGATTAGCCCTGCATGCCAAACTTTGTCAAAGGCATTTTCTATATTGAATATAACTAGGCCTGTTGACTTTCTGCCATTCAACCCATTTCTAATATGTTGAACCACAATTCTGTGCTGGAGTTTGGTGAAGTGTCCAGCTCAAAAGCCATACTGTTCATCTGGTATAATTTCATTGTTTTCAAAAGGTTCGACAACTCAGTTAAAAGTGCCTTTTCTGTAAGTTAAGAGCGGAGAGACAGCAGACTTATTGACCACTAATTTTTCGGTAAAGTAAGATCCTTATCTGGTTTCGGGATGAAGTGTATAATTGCCGTTTTCCACGACTTGGGGAGTTTGCGTAGATGAAAGATGGTTTTGATGATGTCCATCAGGGCTTGCAAAACATTGTCTGATAGCCATTACAGCATTGTGTTCATCAAAGAATCAGGGCCTGGGACTTCTCGTTTGTTTAGCGTGCTTATCATGTCTTTTAATTGCGGTAAGTCTAGTGGACGAATTTCGTTACTGCCTGTTGTCTTGGAAGCTTGCAGTCTTTGCACAGAGGACTCTGTTTCATCTTCAGGCTCAAGGTCCTCCTTAAGGGAATTATTCTCATTGGATTGCAGTTCAAGAGTGTCTCTAAAGGCTTCGGCTTTTTCTGTGCTGTCGTATTGAAGGCCATTTGGTGCTTAAATCGGACGGGTATTAACTTGGATTTCAACTTTAAATATTTTGAGAGGTGCCAAAAGTTACTATCACCAGGTTCGAGGCCTTGCAAAGATCCTTACCAAATGGTATTGAGAAATTCGTGAATCTGATCACGAATGTTGTTGGTTAACGGGTTGGCTTTGGTTTTCAACCTAGGATCACGCATGTTCCAAGCTTGTCTCCGTAGTTGAATCCTCTTCCTTTGTTAGGAGCCTAATATCTTGAAGTAGTTCATAAGGGTTGTGTTCCCTTATTGAAGTTTAGGCTGTATTATTTTCCTTGGTAAGTACGATTTTTCTGGTAAGTTGTACTGAGCTTTCATCGACATGATTCGCTGAAGTTAACAGCTGGGTGAGGTTTTCTGAGGCCAAATTATCCCTAAAAGCTTGCCAATTTGTACTACTCTATACTTTTAGAGGTTCATCTTTGAAGATATCCTCCATTAAAAGGTGCACTGGTTTGTGGTTGGAAGAGAGATCATCGAGTACCATTGTATGGATATCGTTGTGAAAATCTCGTGAGATTCCGATGTCTTGGATGTTACTAGAAGCTCGGCCATAGTGCGTTGGTTCACTTGGCATATGTTGTCTTACATCTTTGGCTGTGATAAATCTGTAGTTCTTAGCCCCAGCTCGATCACTTCTGACAGCACCCCAGAAACTATGGTAGGCGTTGAAATCATTTATCACCAATAGTGGGCTTTCCAGTTCGAAGAGGGAGCTTAAATCTTGATAGAAAGTCTCACTTCGAGAGGGGTTGTGCAGTGACATGACTACAAATGTTTTTATTTTAATTACTGTCGCACGCGTTGTAGTGGTTGGTTTTCAATTAGGAAGTAATACACATTTCTTCTCAAAAGAATAGCCGTTCCATCTCCCCTCCCTGTCAGTCTATCATTTCTGTGAAGGTAGTTACGGAAGTGGAGACAGGTTCTTGACTCTAAAAAGGTTTCCTGGATGAGAATAATATCAAATTTACGGTCAACTATAAACTGTCTAAACTCACTAGTCCTTTATTGCAGGGAGCTTGCATTCCACGTGAGTGTGGAAATGTGATTCATGGGGGAAGTCATTGGGTGTTTTTACTTAGGGTTTCTAGCAGAGCCTTGCACTACTGTGGTTATCATTTTTTGCACGACAAGTTGCATCTGTGACTGCATGTTGATGAAAAATTACTCCATATTTGATGAAGTGAATGTTTTTTTTGGCTGGGCAGGAGTTGTAGGGGGTTCTATTGTTGTTTGGTTATGGAAAGCTCACATTGAGTTGTTGCTTGTTTTGGGCGGCAATTTGGGCAAAAGTTTTCCTAACATTTTTCGGGTCTTTGGGACATACTTTGTAGTTGGCAAAGTGTTTTCCTTCATAATTGATGCATTTGGATTTTTTGATTATTTGCTTTTTGCAGTATGTAAAATGATAAAGGCCATCGCACTTTACACAGAGAGCTTGAGCGCAGCAGTTGCTTAATGAGTGGCCAAATTGTTGGCAGTTATGACACATAGCCTGCCGGCTACGTAGTTTCATTGATTCGACTTGAGATGGCAAATAGATCTAACGTTAAAGATTTCAGTTTCTGCTTTCGGCAGAAGGACTTTTACCAGTTTAGAGGGGCCAGATTGAAGTTTTGCATAGAAAACTTCAATGGGGTGGAAGCCTTGCTGCTGAAGATCTTCTTTAAATTTCACCAGCGATACTCCGTAAAGACCACGAATTATCACGTTTGATTTTTCACCCTCAAGGACGGAGTACGTGTGATACTGCCATTTTTGCTCAGCTAACAACTTGTTTATTTTTCCGTGATATGGGGAGGATTGGGGTATAATATGGATGCTCAGCTAAACCCGCTTGGCAGAGTCGTACTTTATATTTAACTGCTTTATAAGCGCAGCTAGCTTTGTCCATTTGTTCAGTTTGCGGAGGATAATTGTATAAATACATCAACTTTCATTTCCCAAAATACGAACCAAGAATTCACAAAATATAAATTCATGGAATTCTATTTGAAATGAATACAATGTATAGTAAACCATTCTTTCAATGAAATAGTAAACAAATGAGTTCCACATGCAGACATATCGTCAGCATTTTAATCGTATTTTAATCTAAACACATTGTCCATCTACCTAAAGTAAGCATACATGTGCACAATAAGCATAATTGATATTTGATATATATGTTTTGAGCTCGAGTGCAAACATTGTCACGCGTGGATTCCACTTGAATCTCGTCAGCATTTTTTGTCAACAAAGTTGTTATGTATTTAAGAGTTGGAAGGAGGAAAATAAAGTTACTAGTCATTTGAAATTCAAGGTGTTTTGTATTTAGTTTTGTCGTGTTCGAGGCTGTTTTTTGAGGTGCACACGTTCAAGTGCGTGGGTCATACTCAGCTGCAGATAGCCAATCAATAAAGAATTGATTGGCTCAAGGTGCTCCCGTGTTTCGGTACAAACCAGCCGTCATTAAAAACAAAATTGTTATTCGCGTAAGGCTAATTGGTTAAAGTGCCAATTAGTTCTCATTGCTTTAATCAATTGGTTTTGCACCAATTGATAATAGCCACAGCACTGCTGTGACTTGCGTCGAATCCAACAAGGATCAATTTAGCGCGTGCAGTCAATTGGTGTTGCACTAATTGACTTGGTGTCGCAAACATCTTGAAGGAGTCGACATTTGGTGACCCCGACGTGATCCTTATTCACGCTGACTGGACCCTGCAGCTGTTTGATCCTGTAAGCATCCTCATTTGCACCCACGTGTTTCGAGACCAGTGCAGATATCAGAGGCAGTTTCTGGAGTGGACCTTAGCAGCCATCAATAATTTGCAATGGAGCAGCTCGCCATAGAGCAAAAAAGGACAGGCGAGGAGATCCAGTCGCTTATCCGAAATTACAAAAAGGATAGCGATACTCGCAAGACAAGGGCCTATTTCGAAAAAAGGCTTTACGAATTATCAAGTGCTGGGGATCAGTTTGAAACCACTGACAATAAGATCCGCACACTGGAGAATGTTCCCATCGACCATCCATATTTCCGATCAGAATATTACAAGGAAATTTCAGATCTGGTGCACAATCATGAAAATATGTTCAAGGAAAAGTTGTCTCAGATAATTGAGAAGGACGCCAAGGTCCAAGCCGCCACAGGGCCAAAGGAAATGCATGAACCGATCCAAATTGCATCGTTTAAGGATCATCCTTCCCAGAAACCAGAATCAGCAAAAGTGGCAACCATGATTCGACGGCAAAAGACCATTATTGCCACCATCCAGCACCATTTGGACAGCATATCAGATAAAGTGAATCCCCAATCTGTACGCATGACCACCAGCAGCATCACAAAATTATGGGATCAGATTGAAGATCTGCACTATGCCATCCTGGAACTCAACGATGACCCACATGAGTATCAGCAGGATTCCTTCATTGAAATGGAGAGGCTAGTGTGAGAAAACCAATTGAGGACAGCTACGTTGCAGTCTGCTCATCAAAATCAGCCTTCTTGTGCAACAATTAGTCCTTCCGTAAGACTTCCCAAGGTTACCATCCCAACTTTTGATGGTGACTACCTGAAATGGGGCCAATTTTGTGACATGTTCACCCAGATGGTCCACAACCAATCAATACCCGCGATCCAAAAAATGTGGTACCTGAAGACGAATCTATCTAGTGAAGCTGAGAAATTAATACGACATCTGGCTCTAACAGAGCAAAATTATACCTCAGCCTGGAATCTGATTCAGGAGCGCTACAACAACATCAGAATATTGACGTCATCCATAATATCCACGGTCATGAGCACCCCAGCCATAGTTAGTGAGAACCCATCATCTTCAGCTGTGAAAAACCTTCACGAAACTATTCACGAGAGTCTATTAGCATTGAGCAACTTGGGAGTTGATGTCTCATCTTGGGATTCACTGCTTCTCCACTTCCTCGTCAAAAAGTTGGACCGACAAAGTCACACGTTGTATGAACAATCTATCCAGAAGCCAAAAGAAAACCAATCGGTACGATCATTTCTGGACTTCTTGGAGTTCCGATTCTAATCGCTTGAGGCAATCGGCCAGAAGGAAAAACCAAGCACTGCAAAAACATTAACCTCGACAGCAACGAACAAGGGAAAGACCTCATGCATAATTTGCCAGCAAGCAGCACATCCAGTTTACGCCTGCAGACAGTTCTTGCAGATGTCGGCCGCAACCAGATTGCAGTGCGCACAAAAACACAGGTTGTGTGTGAATTGCTTGCGAGTTGGACATAGAGCAAGTGCCTGCACGTTGCGAGCATGTAGTAAGTGCAACCAGAAGCACAACACGTTGCTACACCTGGACCCGGCTCAGGGTAATGGAGCCAAAAAGGATTCCCCCAAACCAACTCAGCCAGAAGGGCAGATCATCAAGCCTTCTTCCCTTGCAGCTTATTCCGACCATGAGCGCCATAGCTACATACTCCTTGGTACAGCAAAAGTACTTGTCAAGGCTTGCAACGGTTGGACCATTGCGTGCAGAACATTGCTGGATTCCGGCTCTCAGGTGAATTTGGTGACGGAGAGACTTGTAAGGCGAATCGGTTTGTCTCCCAAGAAGGCAAGCTTGCAGATTGAGGGAATTGGAGGAGCATCGAGAAGCGCCAGGCAACGCATCAATCTAGAGGTCCAATCTCGACTCACGCAATTTTCAACGACACTTGAGGCATTCATCCTGCCTGAAATTGTATCTAAGCAACCAGCTCAATACGTGGATATTAGCTCTTGGCCAGTTCCTTCTACCGTCTCTTTGGCAGACCCAACCTTTAATCAACCAGAGCACGTGGATATGCTTTTGGGAGCTGAAGTTTATCATGAGCTTCTAGCTCCAGGTCTGCTGAAACTCTCTGAGGCCACCCCCATTCTTCAGAATGCCGTGTTTGGATGGGTGGTGTCTGGAAAGGTTGACCAGGATCACATGGGTCATGCTACATGTGGTGGTTTCACTACGGAGGAGGAGATGACCAGCGAACTGGTGGAGCAGTTTTGGAGGATCGATGAGGTCACTAACCATCAACCGTCTTTATCAGTACAGGACAAAAGATGCGAGGTCCATTTTGTGGAGCATACCACTAGATTGCAGAACGGTCGATTCATGGTCAGATTGCCCTTTCAGGATGAACCATCATCATTGGGAGAGACTCGAAGAACAGCTTTTAATCGACTGTGTGCCCTGGAAAAACGCTTAGCGAAGGATTCAACCGTGATGGAATAATACAAGGATTTTATGAGGGAATACGAGTCCCTGGGCCACATGGCCAGAATTAGTGCCAAAGACGTACCCGAAAGACATTATGTTATACCACACCATTGTGTATTAAAGCCGGAAAGTACATCTACGAAATTGCGGGTCGTCTTCGATGCATCTTCAAAGAGCAGTTCAGGTTCATCACTCAATGATATCCTGCACATCGGCCCAACAGTCCAACCTGAGTTATTCACCATCTTGCTACGCTTCCGTCTTCCAACTTATGTCTTCACTGCCGATATTCAAAAAATGTATCGGCAAATATTGTTGCATCCAGAGGACAGAGCCTACCAGATCATCTTATGGCGTGAGAATCCATCAGAACCAATGCGCTATTATCAACTCAACACCGTCACATACGGAACACGTTCAGCACCATATTTGGCAACCAAATGTCTCCAAAAGCTCGCGCAAAACAACCACCAAAGGTACCCGTTGGGATCTGTTGCTCTCGAGGTTCACTTTTATGTCGACGATGGTTTGGTGGGCTCCAACTCATTGGTGGAAGCACTAGAAATGCAAAGACAATTAACGGAACTGCTAGGTCTAGCCGGCTTTAGACTTCACAAGTAGGGTGCCAACCACAAGCGACTCCTGGACCTAATCTCACCAGCACATCGGGAGGTCAGTCTGGATCTAGAAGAGATGCAAGCCAACTCCGTAAAAACATTAGGTATGATCTGGCGACCTGGCGATGACCAATTCTTAAAAAGGGTGAACCAGCAAACAGCCGAGAAGGTTACTAAATGCACCGCCACGTCAGAGCTGGCCAGAATTTTCGACCCATTGGGAATACTGGCCCCAGTCGTGGTGACTGCAAAAATATTCATCCAGAGGTTGTGGCAACTGACTATTTCCTGGGATGACCCACTGCCTCCGGACCACGAAAGGAGTTGGAGATCACTTTGAAGTGAGCTCAACAGTCTGCAGGACATAAAAATTCCACGACATGTTTTCACTCAGCGGACCCCGAAATCAGTACAGATCCACGTGTTTGCCGACGCGTCTCAGAAGGCATATGGAGCGGCAATCTACGTGCGATCCACCTTTCAAGATGGACAGGTGGTCATCAAACGGTTGTGCGCTAAATCTAGAGTGGCTCCGCTTAAGACTCAAACTTTGCCGCGGTTGGAGTTGTGTGCAGCGTTGATGGGCGTCCAGTTAGCCTCTAGAGTGAAAAGAGATTTGAAGTTCGACAACCACACAACATTCTTTTGGACTGATTCGGAGATTGTCCTCGCTTGGATCAACTCATCCTCATCATCCTTCCAAACATTTGTGGCGAACAGAGTGGAAAGGATCCAGGAGGGATCACTAGCTTCCCAGTGGCGTCATGTGCGATCTGCGGACAATCCAGCTGACGCACTGTCGCGTGGTCTGCCTGCTCGATCATTCGCCTCATCGAGCCTCTGGTTTTACGGACCGCTTTTTCTGCATGGAAGGGAAAGCCTGTGGCCGACACCATTTCGGAAGACAATTGACCAGGTTTCGTGTGATGACTCTTCAGAGCTGAAGAAAAAGCAGCCAGAGGTGACCGTCGCTGCCGTGTGTGGCCCGAATGACACAATATACGGGATAAATCACAGAAATTCATTTGTGACCTCGCAACGGATAGTTGCATACATGCTCCGGTTCACCCGACACTTAACAGAGCCAAAGGCAGCTAGGCCGACGCACGTTTTTCTGACACCAGCAGAGTTGGAGAGTGCATTGGTTGTGATCATCCGCACAATACAGCAGGAGGACTTCAGGGATGACCTCGCTCACTTAAAGAAACATAATACAGTAAAAAGGGGTTGGTTGGTCTATCGCCATTCGTGGACAAGGATGGAATCATCAGGGTTGGTGGCCGCCTGGAGGCCTCATCACTATCATATGACGCTAAACACCCCATGCTTGTCCCATATAACGACTCAATAGTAAAATTGCTCATGCGAAGCATTCATGACCGAAATCTTCATTGTGGTCCACAGGCCTTGCTCGCTCATACCAGGCAAAGATTTTGGCCAATCAAAGGAAAAACAATGGCTAGAGCAGTCGTACAACATTGCATAACCTGCTGTAAGGCACGACCAATGCTCATCAAACAAGTGATGGGTAATCTACCTGACACCAGAGTTCAACCAGCACGACCGTTCATAAATGCTGGTGTCGATCTTTGTGGTCCATTTTGGGTGCACTACAAAATTCGAGGCAAGAAGCCACAAAAGGCATACATTGTGGTCTTCTGCTGCTTTGCCACAAAAGCCGTGCACCTGGAACTCGTTACTGACCTATCAACAGATGCATTCATTGGTTCACTTCATCGCTTTCTGGGACGAAGAGGACACTGCGAAAAACTTTACTGCGACAACGCAACAAACTTTGTCGGCGCAAGGAATAAATTGGCTGAACTCGAGCCATCCATTTACTCACCAATTGCACAAGAGAACATTATCAAGGCGTGCAGCAATAAAGGATTTGATTTTAAATTCATTCCTCCAAGAGCACCTCATTTTGGAAGTCTGTGGGAGGCTGCGGTTAAATCCGCAAAACATCTCCTCATGCGTAGCCTTTCAACCGCTTCCCTCACATACGAAGAGTTGGAAACAGTCATAATTGGTGTCGAGGCAGTTCTAAATTCCAGACCAATTTCTCTGATGTCATCTGACCCAAATGACCTAACAGCCCTGACACCGGGCCATTTCTTGATTGGTGAACCATTGACGGCACAGATCGATGTCAACGCCCAGCCCAACACTTCGAGCCTGCTGCGCCGTTGGGAGTTGGTGAGAGGTTTAAGGCTGGAGTTTTGGAAACGATGGTCAACAGAGTACCTGAACCAACTGCAACAAAAACAAAAATGGACTGACCAGGCAGCCAACGTCGAACCAGGTATGATGGTGGTAATGAAGGAAGATGACCGTCCTGTACAGAGTTGGCCACTTGGACGCATAATTAAGACGATCAAAGGAAATGATGGAATGGTTCGTGTTGCAGAAGTCCAAACAGCATCAGGTGCTAAGACAAGACCAATTCACAGACTGGCTCCCCTACCCGTGGAAGATTACCTCAAGCCGCAGACACCACCGACATATAATGATCCGGTTGATTTGAGGAATATTCCAGGGCCATCATGGCGTCAGCAGATGGATGAGGAAGATCAATCTGACGACAAGAACAAGCCAACCACTCAGGAGACAAAAATTGACAGCATATCCAGGGATGCTCACTATCATAGTCGCCTTGCTGCTTCTACCGCTGGTTTTGGCATCACCAGTTCGTATTACGAAATTCAAGAATGCACCAGGCATTCATTTTGAGCAGATTTCAACCATTCAGCCCATAGCAGCCGAGTGGAATTTAATAATCTACTACGACATTAAACCCATTTGGAAGGGCATAGTGGCTATGCACACCGGGAGAGAAGCTTTACAACATTTGTGTGGATCAATTCATCAGAACTCTTCCTGTCACGCCCTGATCAAACAATTTGATCATGTCATTAATGAGCTAGAGCTTAATGAGATCTTCTTGACCAGGAAACGTTCTAAACGAGGCGCCATTGATCTGATCGGCAGCATCGCTCACTCACTTTTTGGGTTTTGGACACAGAATATGCACAACAAATGGCCAATACCATTGATCATGTTAAGGCAAATGAGGATCACCTCCTTAGTCTTCTCAAGAACCAGACGTCAATCATTGATGCTACCATCAACATCATTAAAAGGGATCAGGCACAAGTCAACGAAACCTTTGGTGACTTGGAAAAACAAATTAATGACATGGCACATAAGATCCAGGAGCATGATCTTCAAGAATATCAACAACGGCTCTCACAGTTGGTAACCACTTTGTCTATTCAGCTGACACTTAGAGCCTCCAGTTTGCAAAGGGTGCAAGCTCTACTAATAGACGTTTTCATTGACACCCACCATGGAAAACTTAGTCCAATGTTGTTACCAGTCGGCCAGATTCGACAGGAGGTCAGCAAAATAAGAGCTCATTTAGCACCACCTCTTCAACTACCAATCCAGGACAACGATCCATCCACCTTTTACAAATTAATGTCGATAAAAGGAGCCGCCACCAAGGATTATTTTATCTTCAACATAAAGTTGCCATTGATCACCCAAGAGCGATTTCACGTATTCCGTCTCACACCAATTCCAATGATAGTTAACAACACCATGATTGCCATCAATCCAAGGATCTCGTTGTTGGCTATAAACAATCTTAGGGACAAATATCTACCAATAACATCCGAGATGCTCCGAGATTGCATTGAAAATTCACCAGACTACCTCTTATGTCCCAACATACAAACCATCCATACATCCTTATCCAGCTATGTGGCATGTGAAGTGAACCTGCTCAACAAAAACAGCATTGCCTTATGTCCTTTAACAAGGCTCATTGACGAATACATGTGCGCGAGACTACAAGGCATCAACCAATGGATATTCGCAGTCAAAGAACCAACCAATCTAAATGCGGTCTGCGGCGCCAATAACTTTCAGGTTACATTGGAACAAACTGGCCTCTTAGAACTTCAATCTGAGTGTTCACTAAGGAACACCCAACTGCAGCTGAACAGTTATAGCGTTTACAACACCACCAGTCATTTATCCTATATATCATTCACAAACATCAATATCTCTTCAGATTTACCGGTTATAGGAGAATTGAGAATTCATAATGCTACTCCTAATGCTGCCGATGTCAATAACCTTGCAAAATTACAGCAATTATTGGCAAACCAGCAAAATTCTGGACTACCCAATGAAATTCAGCAGCCGCTTCATCATCCTTTGGCAATCGGCTATACGACCTTCACTCTTCTCATTATACTCACCATAATTATTTGCTGGAAGTGGCGATTTCAGTGGCAGGGACGCAGTGAGTCGAAAAATTCAAGACCAACACCAGCGCCAAGAAACTCTGTGGATGCAGATTTCACCGTCAACGTGTAATCAATCAGTTGAGGAATCCCTCAACGGGGGGCAGGAAATGTATAAATACATCAACTTTCATTTCCCAAAATACGAACCAAGAATTCACAAAATATAAATTCATGGAATTCTATTTGAAATGAATACAATGTATAGTAAACCATTCTTTCAATGAAATAGTAAACAAATGAGTTCCACATGCAGACATATCGTCAGCATTTTAATCGTATTTTAATCCAAACACATTGTCCATCTACCTAAAGTAAGCATACATGTGCACAATAAGCATAATTGATATTTGATATATATGTTTTGAGCTCGAGTGTAAACATTGTCACGCGTGGATTCCACTTGAATCTCGTCAGCATTTTTTGTCAACAAAGTTGTTATGTATTTAAGAGTTGGAAGGAGGAAAATAAAGTTACTAGTCATTTGAAATTCAAGGTGTTTTGTATTTAGTTTTGTCGTGTTCGAGGCTGTTTTTTGAGGTGCACACGTTCAAGTGCGTGGGTCATACTCAGCTGCAGATAGCCAATCAATAAAGAATTGATTGGCTCAAGGTGCTCCCATGTTTCGGTACAAACCAGCCGTCATTAAAAACAAAATTGTTATTCGCGTAAGGCTAATTGGTTAAAGTGCCAATTCGTTCTCATTGCTTTAATCAATTGGTTTTGCACCAATTGATAATAGCCACAGCACTGCTGTGACTTGCGTCGAATCCAACAAGGATCAATTTAGCGCGTGCAGTCAATTGGTGTTGCACTAATTGACTTGGTGTCGCAAACATCTTGAAGGAGTCGACGTTTTAGGGCGTGTCTCATTGGGAACATCTGAGTGTTTTTGCGGCTCACTCTGCTTGACAGTTCAGACCAATGTCAATGGTGTGGGAAGGAAAATTTGTGATGGTTTTTTGGTTGCCGTTTTTGGGAATAAAACGGTCGGTTTTTGAGATGGCAGAGTCGAAAAATCTTGCAAATTTTCGTTTAAGTCCACCATATCCTGATCAGACAGTGTGGTTTCTTCCAAAGACAATTCTGTTTTGAGGGATGGTGAACCTATGGCTTTCCTCTTTCTGGAGGATTTTGACCCTGGAGAATCTAAACTATGCAATTAGAGCTTAGCCATAAGCTCTTCATTCTGCTGACGTTGCTCTTTTAACTCATTTCGGGTCTCTCTGAGCTGTTGATTGGTTTGTCGCAGCTCAATGAGGACTTCCTCCAATTGCAAATTAATTCAGTATACAATAGTTCTATAAGGCGTCATAACAATTTTATCTATTAATAAAATACAGAAATAAAACTATTTTAAAATTATGCTGGACACGCTCTTACTTAACAGACTGTATTGTATTTTTTTACTGTACATGCCACACTAAAAAAATATTAATGAAAAAATATGATGTCAATGTACAAATATTTAGCTACACAACGATGAGGGCTGGGCTTAAACGAAAATGTTACTTAACCATTATAGAGGGTGGATGGGTACTAAAAATCCAGCAATTTTTTTTTAATTTTCCCTGATATCAACAACATCATAGGATTTTCGTACTACCAACGGATTATTCAATACGTTGTAGGATAATTAAAAAAAACAAAATTTTGACAAAACTTGATTTTATTATTCAACATAGTTGCTTTCGAGGGCGATACAAAAAGTATAGCGATTTACCAACTTTTCGATACCACTTTTATGGTAAAAAAAAAGGTTCAGCGATTACTTCATTGGACTTCAATTTCTTTCCAGCAAGCATTCTCTTGAGATCTAAAAACAGAAAAAAGTCGCTGGGGGCTAAATCTGAAGCATACGGTGGGTGAGTGAGCAATTTGAAGCCCAATTTATTCAATTTTGCCATCGTTTTCATGGATTTGTGACACCGTGCACTGTTTTGGTGAAACAATACTTTGTTCTTTTGCAAATGCGGCCGTTTTTTTGCGATTTCAGCCTTCAATCGATCCAAAAGTGCACAGTAATAGTCGCTGTTGATGGTGGTTCCTTTTTGGAGATAGTCGATGAATACTATTCCGTTTGCATCCCAAACTACAGACGCCATCACGTTACTGGCCAAGTGTTGCGTCTTTGTTCGCTTTGGACTCAGTTTTTCGACATTTTTCCACTCAGCTGACTCATTTGGATTCTGGTGTATAAAAGTGAACCATGTTTCATCCATTGTGACATATCGACGATAGAATTCGATTTTATTGTGGTTTAACAGCGCAAAACACTCCTCTAAAGCATCAATCCCCAAATGTTTGTGTAAAATAGTAAAAACACTACCATCTGGAATCTTTACAATGTCGGCTAACATAGCTCGTACACCTTCCATTCGCGATCGTTCATGACCAATTTCTGCACCATTTGTGCTGGTAGGACCATGTAAAAATATAGCAATCCACGACTCTACCATTTGCCTCAATGGAGCAGAGTCCAGATCATGTTTATCAAGCCACTGTTTGGTTTCCACTGTTTTTTTTCGCCAAAAAGATATGCTTTATCAAAACTCGAAATTCACTTTTTTCCATTTTGTTTTCAATAACAAAAGTTGCTTCCTACAAAATGCTATAACTCACGAATCAATAGTCCGATTGCTGTCAAATTTATACACGTATCGTTTGAAAGCTAGTACTAATAAAAATGCATATGGAAATGTGGGGGTTCTGACACCACTCAATAATAACAAGTTGGGTAGACAGACCTATGCTCATGTCAGAAGGGTCTTGTACTCAATTTACAAAATGCCGTAACCAGCAACGAATAAAATTGAGAAACACGTCTTGTTCGAGGATCATACTATTATTAACTATGTAAGTTGGAAGAGTTTTTGACTTATGAGGTATTTGTTAAAGTTATACCCATAAATATCTGGCTTGATAATTTTTTCAGATTTTTTTAGATCACGGGTGTCCATTCATGTATATCCCCCCCCCGCCTGTGCCCCCACTGAAGCAAAAACTGTCAATTAAAGAACTGTTTTGAAAATCATATCGGCTACCTTTCATGAAATTTTTTTCAGGGGCCACTCCTCTGTACTGTAAACATCGATTCATGGCCTATATTTTCGAATCGTAGAATGGCTACAAAGCCCTTTTGCTAGGAGCTCTCTCCTGCCTCTTCGACTTGTTTCAATTGTATGTACTCATCCTCATGATACCTATCATTCCTGAAATTTTCATGCAAATCCTAGCAAAGCTGTAGTGTCTAAGTCGGTAAAAAGCGCATATGGCTCCATAGCCATATGTTTCCATAGTAATACAGGGCACATTGTTCCATAGTAATACAGGAAAATTCAAATCGCTATAACTTCGTTAAATACTATTCGATCTTTATGAAACTTTCAGAAAAGATCAATCCTATTAATAGTCATCTGTTTGCTAAATTTTATTGAATTTAAGGGTACCATTTAGATTTTATTCAAGAAAACATAAAATCGATAAATCATACTATTACAAACAAAGTTGAGTGAATTTCGACTTCTCATGTATTTGTTGTTGTTGTACTAATGAAGGCCTACATTCATGATTTTTTTCTGATTTTTCGGATGGGAGGTGTCCAATCGCGAGGGGGGGGTACGCGAAAAGTTCGTACATTTCCGCTCCCCCTGCCCCCTTGGTACTCATAAGGCAATTTCAAGACTTGTTTTGAAAAGATCTCATTGAGACCTTTCCAATGACACCCTATTCGACTACCAATGGTGAAAAATTTTTTTGAGGGGTCAACTCCCTATATGGGGAGACCCCCCTTAAACCCCTTTGAAAATTTTTTTTACCCTTGAACTTTCAAGAAATCACCACTTCTGACCTTTCCACAAAGTTTCATGGCTGTAGCTTCTATAGTTTCGGAGAAAAGGTGCTGTGACATACAGACGGACGGACGGACGGACGGACGGACAGACGGACACAGGTCGTGATTGCAATAGGGTTTTGTATGTTAGTACAAAACCCTAAAAAGAATCCCAAAGTCAATAAATATATAAGCTAAATTTTATAATTACAATAAGCGACGTGCACAATATGGGGGCCGGTAGAAGGAAGGACGCTAGTCTGTGTGGCCTTGTGGTTAGAGCATGAATGCATAAGCCGAAGGTCCCAGGTTCAAATCTTGTTGGGTATTTTTCGGACAGACTACGAGTGTTCACTCAGTGGTAACATGTACTGATTTAATCAGATCATATCATAGCTGGGGAGGCACACGGGAGCATGGTAATGACCAAACCAACTCCCGCAAAAATCAATACGGTCATGAAAATGATATACGAGTACTCTAACTATCTCTAAGCAAAGGCCCGAGAGGGGCTGTAGTGCTACAAAGAAGAAGAAGAAGAAGAAGGAAGGACGTTCAGCGTTTTTGTTCCAGTGAAAAAAAAAATTATCGCTTTCTTCTTAAAACGATTACAGCCCTTCGTTGCGGTAGCAGTGAAATTCTTTACGACATCTCAGCTGTTATTGTCTTGTCGCTACAGTACTCTCTCCTGAATGGCTTTGACGTTTGTAAATATAAATATGAAATTGTCATGAAGTATTATTTGTCGAATGTTACTTTTCTTGTTCGATTTTTAGCTTTCAGTCCGGTATACGTTCCCGGAGGTTGACTTTGTTGAATAGGTGGCTGTATTGCTGGATTAGGAGTGGGTTCAAAATATGCAGGCTTGATACGCTCAACGCTGACATTAATTTCTTTCCCGTTGATTGCTGATTTAAATGCTTTCTGTGTTCTTTCCAGAACTTTGTATGGTCCATCATATAGAGGCTCCAAAGGTTTTTTCAAGCGTTCTACACGCAAAAATATGTGGGAGCACGTTGCGAGATCTTGCTATACGAATATTTTCCGCCTTTCACGGTGCGATGCAGGTGTTGCGTGGACTTCCTTCATATGCTCGCGAAACATTTGAACATACAGTTTTGGGTCCGGCTGCATATCTTCGTCGAAAAGTATTCTCTGGGTATTCGTAGCGTTGTTCCGTATACCAATTTCGAAGTCTTCTTTTATGCTAGTGCAAAGTCCAAGTAAGACTGTTAGTAAAACGCCCATCCATTCGTGGTTGTATTGGCACATAATGATAGTTTTTAGTGATCGGTGCCAACGCTCCACCATGCCGTTTGCTACAGGATGATATGCAGTTGTTCGACCATTTTTAACAGCCCACTAAATGGGTCAGTGATTGAAAAATGAGGGATTCGGACAGTGATCCCTGGTTCAATGTTTGCAAAGTAGGTGCTCTAAAGTGGGCAATCCAGTTGCAGTAGAAATCAGCAGCAAATTTTATCAGAAGTTATTGTTTTTAACGGGACCACCACGGGTCACCTTATGAAGCGATCAATCATTGTCAAAAAAGATGAATATTCTTTCGAAAGTTTTAAGGGTCCAACGATGTTGATGTAGACATGACTGAATCTCACGTCAGGAGTTTCTATCTGCCCAACTGGAGGTGTAGCATGCCTTCCTATTTTGCAACGCTGGCATGCAAGGCATGTTCCCGAAAGTTGATGCTTGAGTCAGCCTGGAGTAGACATTTTAATCCTTCATCATCCTCGTGAGCTTTTGCCAAATCCTCAATGGTGATTATTACTGGCATGGAGATACTATCAACTTGAGATAGAGCATCCGCTGTTGCGTTTTCTTTTCCAGAGATGTGGACGATGTTTGTGAAAAAACTGACCAATGAAGTTTAACTGTCTTAGATGACGTGAAGATGCTTTGTCAGATTTCTGGTTAAATGCGTAAGTGATTGGCTTGTGGTCTGTTTTGATGATAATCGGACGTCCCTCGATTATATGGCGAAAATATTTTACTGCGCTATAACTCGTTTGCAGTTCACGGTCGTATGTGCTATATTTACATTGCGTTTTGCTGAACTTTTTTGAGAGGAATCCGAGTGGATCCCAAAAATTATCGTTTAGTTGCTCGAGGACTGCTCACATTGCCGTGTCGGATTCGATCGCAAGAGTAACGTTTTCGATGGGCTGGCACAATAATGCTGCATGAGCAATTTGCCGTTATATTCCTATAAAATTTCCATATTATTGGTCATTTTTCTTATTTGGTTGCTCCAATCAGATATTCATGTAGAGGTACTTGAACAGATGCTGTAAATTTCAGTGATTTCCTGTAAAAATCGATTGCTCCTAGGAATCTTCTGAGCTCCGATATGGTTGATGGATTTTCAAAGTTTAATTTTATTTCTACACGGCCGGGAAGAGGTTTTGTGCCGTTTTTATCGATATGGTAACCCAGGAATCGTACGGTTGAAACGCCAAATGTGCATTTGCCTATGCTGATTGACAATCCATATTACTTAAATCTGCTCACCACAAGCTTCAAATGATTATGGTGCTGGACGCGATCAGTATGTCGTTATCAATGTATTGTTGTCTGCGTGGCGTTGTAAAGTCCAAACGTCATGACATTAAACTCGTACACTCCGAACGGTCTTATCACTGCTATTTTGGGAATATCTTCCGGTGCTACTGGAATTTAGTTGTATGCCCTCATTAAGTCCAAGGTTGAAAATACGGTGCATTCGTGAAGATTGTGAACGCAATCACTAATGTGACCTATAGGGTACCTGCCCGGGAAAGTAATAGCATTTGGGCAGCGATAATCCCCACAAGGTCGCCATTGTTCAGATCTTTTAGGCACCATATGTAATGGGCTTGGCCATGGGCTGCTCGAAGGCTGGCAAATTCCTTTTTGAAGCATACTCGTATATTCAAATTCGGCCTTTGCTTCACGGAACTTTTCTGGAAGTAAGCGTCTTGCTTTTTCAGCGACTGGTGGTCCTTGCATTAGAATATGATGGTAAATCCCATTTGCACTAACCTTTTGGGTATATAATTGTAACATCGACAAACTCTTGAAGGATCTCTTGATAATTTATTTCTTTGTTTAAAGTCGAGATACATGTACTTGGTTCATCCGTACATAGTATTCTCGTGACATCAATTGCTTCCTACGTGGGTCGACTATTAAACTTAAATGTTGGAGGAAATCAATTCCAATTATTGGTTGTGGTACGTCTGCAACCACAAAATTTCCATTTAAATGGTCGTCGTAATCCAAAATTTAAAGAAATAATCTTGTGGCCATAGATTTTGATTCGTGTGTTATCTGCAGCATACAGTTGAAACTTTGTGGGAATATTCTGATTTTTGTCCTGTGGAAGGACTGATACGTCAGCGCCACTGTCAATAAGGAATCGGTTTCCACGCTATTGGTCGCAAATCATAAGTCGGCGACTATTATGTGGTTGGTCATCCTCGCTCGCCGTAATTCGGGACCACGATATTAGTTTCCCACTTTGGCTTTTTCTATGACTGTCCACTGACATGATTGTTGACAATTTCTGGCGCGTTGTCCGAAGCATTTATGGTAAAAGCAGTATTGGCCATCTGATATAGACTTTCATCGTTCCCTTATTCTGCGAGACGTTGATTTTGAACGATATCACGTCCGGAGCCTCAGGTTGTCAATATGACTCAATATTTGTCGTAGAGCTTCGCTACTTACATTATCTGGCCTTGTATAGATGCAATAGTGGGTGGCTGCTGCAATTCCATCATCAGATCAGCCATTTTTGCGAGTTCGTCAATGTCGGTTTCGCTTGAAATGGCCAACACAACCCGAATATTTTCTGGTAGCTACTTTAAAAGAAGATATCGTAACATGGCGTTTGTCACCTGTTGTCCTCCAGCGTTTCGAACATGTTGAAGGTAGTGTGATGGCTTCTTTGCGTCCAGATTTCGTCCTTGAAATAAGCTTCCCAGTTTTGATTCGTTGGACTCTGTGAACGCTGTTAATATACGCTTCTTAACAGCATTATATTTGAGTCCCAACGGTGGGTTTCTTGCGATGGGAATGATATGTGCTAATATTTCTGGCTCGGCGTATTGTATTACGTACTTAAATTTTGTTTCATCCTGCGTGACGCCTTGCGTGTGGAATATGGCTTCCACTTGATTGAACCAAAACTCGGGGTCCAGTTTAAAAAGTGTCGGTAATTTTGTTATTCGCGATGCTTTTACAAAAAATTCGCCCAGACCTTCGACAATTTAATTGTCGAAGGTCTGGGCGCAATGGGCGGTAAATTAACACCAGGACCCTTTGAAGTTTTTGGGGTTTCCACGGTATCATTTGGTTCGGTAGCTATTTTCGACAATTATTTGCGTCACTGAGAATTTTGTTTGAGTCAATACTCGAAAAGATTCAATATCACGTCGGGGTCACCACTGTGCGGCTTCTGACACCTATCAATAATAAAAAGAATCCCAAAGTCAATAAAAATATAAAATTTAGTTTATAATTATAATAAGCGATGCACACAATATGGGGGCCGTTAGAAGGAAGGACGTTGAGCGATTGTGTTTGAGTGAATAATTCTTTAGCGACAAAATAATAACCGCTAAGGTGTCGTACAGGATTTCACCGCTACGGTAAAGAAGCGCTGTAATTGCTTTAAGAAAAATTTCATTTTTCACTCGTACACGAATGCTCAACGTCCTTTCTTCTACCAGCCCCCATATTGTGCGCGTTGCTTATTATAATTATAAAATAAAGTTTATATATTTATTGAATTGGGGATTCTTTTTATTATTGAGTGGCGTCAGAACCCCCACAAGGAAAATTCTCGTCATGCCATCAGTGTGTCATCCTATGGACATATTGAATGGATGTTACACATGGGCTTTGTATTGATCGAGAAATTACAGTTTTGATTGAATTTTAGGTGAGTAACACAAATTTTTGTATGATCTCATTCTCGGATGAAATGGAGTCAAAATGGGTTTTCTTTCAACCTTAGTATTTGATATGCATGTCATTGAAGTTTACTTTGCATTTATTTATTGTTGCATACATCATAGATTGAGTACTAATCCTTCTCCCAGGAAACTAGTTCTGTCTACTCAACTTGCTTCGGACAGAAGCTACAAAAGAAGATTTTGTTCGAAAATATAGCGTTTTAAGATATACTCGTATAAGATGAATTACCTATAATTAACGTCGTAAAATTACAAACAAAATATAGCTAAAGCCTTCTTAGTCTATTGTTAAATGCACATCTGAATTCCACATTGGTTCAGCTATAACTATGAATAATTCTATGCCATCAAATCATAGAACATTTATAAAACTAATTAGTATTCCTTTGTTGCAGAAATACCCTCAAAGAGTATATCCACGCAAAATTTACATGCTTCCATAACCTTTTATCATGATTCTATGAAAAGTTCATCAGTGCTCAGTGTGTACGATATTTCCGTAAATATTGTTTCGTATTAATCAACACGCTTTTTCGAGGAGAACTTCATACTTGCTGCGTTTCTAATTCTAAAAGTCATCTCCCTAGGCTTCATACTCATTTTCTAATTTAGTTTTCAGCTCCCTCACACTCCCTAATAAGTTCCAAGTCATATTTTCTCGAATATTTCCCCGCGACAGGACTACAAGCGAATGCCATTAATCACCAGTCGACTATAAATCACAATTTAATTGAAAGAGTTAGAACTCATTATACGGTTCGCGGTGCACGTATTTCCGAGCTCAATCGTATTATTCCGAATGCTCATTGGAAATATAGAAATGATATATTTCTCGGATAGTTTAGAATAATGGAAAATCGATTTTGGATTGGGGTTGAATTTGACTGTTTCGCAGCTTATGAGGGTGGTGGGAATTTGATTTGAATTGACGTTTTTTGACCTTTGGCTTAAACTGCCTTGCGTTGCTCAAACGGCTCATTCCTCTTTTTTCTTCGAAAAAGTAAAAATGGTAGTCCTTTGTAGTTTTTGAGGAAAACGTTTTTCAAAAGACTCCTCAAATATTCTCTCGCAGAGAATTAGACAATTAATAAGCTTCCTAAACTTGATTGAAAATTAAAATAATGAAAAGAAAAGAATAATTAAACTTTTTGAGCGTTAGCAGAAAATATGTCCCTCAATAAACCTCTGAAGAGAGCTAGATAGATTAAATGGCAGACTCCTTTCAAACTTGAATATATCTCTTTGACTTATATTATTACAATAGAAAGTACACTTGATTTTACAAGTATGATAGTCCCACCTCCCAGAGACCGTTATATGTTAGGTAGCTTTCTCACTATGGAAGACTAAGGGCATAGGGAACAGTTCTCAATACTTTCCAAACCGAGCTCTGAGTCGTACAAACTACGAAGAGTTATACATTCAAGTATACTCCACGAGCCGATTTGTAAAACATATAAGTCATTAATTTCAAATCTATATATTCCATCCTAATGAAATTTGCTTTTGAATACAAATAAATAAAGAAATAAAATAGAGCTAGTTTTAATACCAAATAGTACAAAAATTAAATAAATTCACAAAAAAAATTAACGCTAAAATACGATATCGGAGGAAACTCTATACATCCAGCGTTATCATGTATTTCCAGGGTATTAGTTGAACTCACTGTGCCAAAGTTCACCCTAACCTAAACCAACACAGTTGGCCTGCATATATAAAGGGCTTTCCAATAAGAGGTGTTATTTTGGATAGCCCACTATTTCGGTAGATGTCACTTTTAATATTTGATAAGCTGTCACTTTTTAATATTTGATAAGTACAAACTACGCCATTAATAAAACTGGACAATATATGCTTCAACAATGCATTGAAATTATTAAAATTCGTTATAAAGTTGGTGGCAATTTGGCAGAGATGGTTCGTAAAACTCGACCATTTTTGGGTTGTCGTGAAGCACCTTGTCAGACCGCAATACAGGAATTGGTGGGAAAATTTGAGCCGTTGGACAATTTAGTGATGTGAAGAATAAAACCCGTACACGTCACTGAAGAACAGCCAAGAATATTGCTGCTGTAGCCGAAAGTGTTGAATAAAACCCAGGTTTGTCCATCCCTCGTCGTTCTTTGGAATTAGGCATTCCACAAACGTCATAGCACCATATTTTGCATAAACATTTGGGTCTTAAGGCTTAGGAAATTCATCAACAACGTCGTGTCTTTGCTGATTGGGTCCTTGAAATGCATGAAAATGATCCGGAATCCTATCGAAAAATCATCCTGAGTGATGAGGTCCGTTTCCATCTCGGTGGCTTCGTCAACAAGCAACATTGTCGCACCTGGGGCTCGGGAAACTGAAGAGTTGTTGTAGAAAAGCCTCACTATCCTCAATATGTGACTGTTTGGTGCGGTTTATGGTCCGCCGGAGTCATTGGACCTAACTTTTTCGAAAATGAGGCTGGAGCAACAGTTACGGTGATTGGATTGCGCTATCGAGAGATGATTATTGATTTTTTATGACCGGAGTAGGGTGATATTGATCTGGACAACGTTCACTTTCAACAAGACGGCGCTACCTGCCACACAAGCAACGAAACCATTGATCTTTTATGGGAAAAGTTTCCGGACCGTGTTATCTCTCGAAGAGGCGATCACAATTGGCCACCGAGATATTATGATTTAACACCTTGTGACTTCTTCCTTTGGAGCCACGTGATAGAGAAAGTCTCTACCAACAGCCCAGCGTCAATTCAAGACCTCAAAGATGGAATTCGTGAGGCTATCGGGGACATAGGGCAGCAACTTTGCGATTTGGTTTTGGAAAATTTCATGAAAAGGATATGGTCTTGTATGCGCGGTCGTCGTAGTCACATTCCTGATGTTAGTTTTTACTATTAATGGCATACCTCCTCTTTATAATAAAATAAACATTCGATCATTTATATTAAAAAATGGCATTTTTCTTTTAATATCAAAATAACACCTCTTATTAGAAAACCCTGTAGATCGTGACTTGTTATTTCACTGTCATGACAATTGAAGCTGATTTCCATTAGCCTGGGAGAATCCTTTTAACAGAGAAATGCAACACAGCTGCACTCGAAGCTAGAAGGAAGCATCGGGTGCATAAATTTCCATATGAGGAAGAAAACTACAAGAAAATTAAATACATTAAATACGTTAATCATCTGAAATACCGGTTGGCAGAATTTAATGTCCCGCACATCATTTTGCCATGATCCACACCAAAACGAATTTCGCTTATCGCTGTTTTGGCGAATTGTATTCCTGTGGCACTAACTTCACTTTAAGTTCATATGCGCATTCGGAACACTTTATGCACAAGTTATTCACTTATAAAACGTTATTTCCTGATAGAAGATTCGCAACAAATGGAAACCAAAACATAAACATATGACGACTGCTTTCATTGGCTATCTGCAGATAAATGCAGTGTAGCAGGGTTTGCGCTCCCGGCCTGCTAAAGTGAAAAAGGTTCGATAGTTTCCAGGACTGGTATCATGTTACCAACATTTTATTCCAGACCAGGCGATATAAACGGTGCCATCTACGGATTTGCTCCTCTTGCCACGGCCTTTCCAAGACAGAGAAAACCGATTCCACTTCCAAAAAGGAGTGTTTGGCGGTGTTATGGGCTGTCAAAAAATGCAGGCCCTACTTCAAGGAATCGCTTAAAAATTTAGGGAGCCCAAAAGTCCTTCTAACACATTTGTTGATGAAGCTGCTATAGTTTGACAAAAATATCATTCATTGAAAGGTTAAGGAATGTTTAGTTTCAGATGTCCTGTCCAGACCACTATCGGAGTTTTATACGATGAAGGTATCTAGCCCAGTATACACTCAATTGCTAAGTATGCAGGCGAAAAATGAAGAAGATCCCAGTAAATTTCCAGATTGTTGCAATGAAGGTAGAACAGTATGTCGGTATCAACATGGGCACTATTTGGCGTTGAGCCGCATTCTCCAAAAGCTGATAACACCGTACAGTATAGGCCCAATCCTGCCGAATCCCTAGAGTAAGGATGATCAGTATTGGCGACTTACGAATCGAATCAAAGTCAGCGGTGAAGTACCTGGGGCTACTGATCGACTCGAAGATGAGTTTCTCTGAGCAAATCAGGGCAACGGCTGAGAAGGCTTCTTCAGGAATATCGGCTCTGAGTCGACTTATGGCCAACGTAGGGGGGGCCCAGCCCATCAAGAAGACGCCTCTTGATGAGTGCTGTAGGGTCAGTGCTACTGTACGGAGCAGAGGTATGCGGCGACGCTCTCAGCAGGGAGGTATACCGAAAACGATTGGCACAGGTACAGAGAAGAGGAGCACTGAGAATTGCATCTTCGTATCCAACAGTCTCTGACTCAGCGGTGAGAGTGATTGCAGGCGTGATACCTGTCACCCTCCTCGCTAGAGATCGCCACGCTATTTTCCTGCACCGAAACGAGGATGCGAGAGAGATAGTTGTCCGCGAGGAGAGACAGCGCTCGCTCAACGATTGGCAGCAGTCTTGGGGGAATTGCACGAAGGGAAGGTGGACTGCGCGCCTCATCCGGGATGTGAGACCGTGGCTACATCGAAGGTATGGTGAGACTGACTTTTATTTGACCCAGCTTTTGAGCGGGCATGGGTGTTTTCAATCTTACCTGCATAAGATCGGTAAGTCACGGTCTTTCGATTGTCGGTTTTGCCCAGGAGAGGAAGACAATGCCTGTCACACATTTTTTGCGTGTTCAAAATGGGTCAGGCTGTGAAGGGAACTCTACAGGGAGACGGAAGAGCTCACCCCGGATAATATAGTTGCGGTGATGCTCGAATCGGTTGACAAATGGAACCAGGTGGCACATTATGCTCGGGCAGTCCTAAAATATAAAAGGGACTCACAGCAGCCGGGGCGGAGGCTGGGGAATCACTCTTCTTGCATTTCCTCTTCTCCTCTCCCCTTCCGCTAGGAAAGGGACTCCCCAGCTTGAAGGCGCCCCACGGCGTAACAAAACGAGACCTGGCCCGAAGTAATGTGTCAAATGGTTCTAGGCTGGTTCTAAGGTTGACAGGGGAGGTGTTTAGTGGGTAGTCCAGTCGCGCATGGGAGTCCCACACTCTGTGCATAAATAGCATTCACCTCCCTACCACAAAAAAAAAATTCTGCCGTTGCTCGCATCGGTGTCAACTACAAATATTTTTCCGGTTTTTGGATATGCCAGCATGGGTTATTCACACAGCTTCTCCTTCAAGGTCTCAAAGGCTGCCTGGCATTGCTCGTTCCAGACATGCAGACATTTTTTTTTTTTGGTTAGCTGATGGAGACACTTAGCTATTTTGGCAAAGCCTTTGATGTATCTTCGATAGTAGGTCACCAGACCCAAAAAACTTCGTAGTTGGCGCTTATTGTTTGGTTTTGGGCAGCTTTTCACAGTTTTTGTTTTTGCAGGGTCTGTTTTTTACTTCAGCTGCTAAAATGGTACCACATATGACCACAATCCGGTCTCAACTGAAAATGCAGTCTTCTTTCGGTGCTTGTCGATTTCTATCTGCCAGTAGCTCTTGAGATCGATTGTAGAAAACCATTTTGCATCGGTCAAAGTGTCCATGATGTCATCGATGCGTGAAAATGAATAGCCAGCTTTCTTAGCGACGTCGTCAAGCTATCTATAGTCGACACAAATATAATTGCTATCCTCCTTTTTCTTCATTACAACTAATGATGCGGCCCATGGACTGACACATGGCTCAATAACACCTTGTTTTTGCATGTTAAAGATCAGTGCGCTCACTTCTCCTTGTTTGGATATAGCAAGACACCTCAGTTCTTGTCAAATCGGCCTGGCTTCTTGTGTATCTAAGACGTGAGTTACCATACTCGTTCAAACTTGGTTATCCGGACTCGTTGAGAAGGTGTCACTGTATTTTGTGACCAGGTCAGGGGCTTGCTTGAATAGCTGCACTGGCAATTTGACCTGCTTCAATATTGCAGAAATGCATTCCCGGGCTTTGTCTTTGTCTTGCCTGCTTTTTCAATGCTGGTCGTGATTAGCTTCCAAAGAAGTGATGGTAGAAACAAGTTGGCAGCTGCCGATGGATTCTCTCACTTTGATGCTCGTGGTTGAGTCTGCGGTGTTAGAGAATCTAACCGGAACGTATCCGTATCTTATTGATCGTACAAGGCTTCGTCCTACAATCAAACTGCGCTATGCTGACGTCTTCGCTGCCTCTATCGAGTAAGATCGGTAGTCTCCAGAATTGCCAGCAAGCTTGGCCCATACAATACTCTTGGAAGATTTCGGTTTGTCAGTGTCGGCACATACTACCACATTCATCTTGGATATTTGGACGCTGAGATCTTCCATCAATACTTCGATATTCCACCATTCCAATACTGGCTTGCTCAAACCCAGCGGGATTCCACGTGGTCACAGAAAATCCATTCCGAGAATGCAGTCATCCATAATATTCGTGACCAGAAAATTATGTCGGAACGCAAGGTCTCCCAACTGTGTTTGGAGGTTGACCTCTCCATTGACAGGTGCAGTTTCTCCTGTAGCTGTCCGTAGTGAGAATATGCTGCCCTTGCGAAGTAGTTGTTGGTCGGATAATCGATCGGGTTGCACCAGGGCCATTTGTTGTGGTGCAGTCTTCTCCATCAACTTGTCCCGGAAGGCATAATTCTGCTTCATTACGATGTAATCTTGACACGGTGATGGTGGTGCTCGAGACGTCGATCTTCCTAGCCAACTGCTGCCCCACGAACTTGGCTCTTGCATGTTGTTTGAGGCGATTCCATTCTGAGCTCCTGACTTCCATCTTTTTCGGCAAATGATTGCTCACTAAATCCAGATACACGCCTTCCGATTCAATCGCTTGACACAAGCGTGCAATTAATGTGGCCTTTGCACCTTGTGTAGCCAGATTTCGCTGTTCCAGCTATTTATTAACCTCCGACATAGTTAATTAATTAATTTTTAGATGCAAGCTTTGTGGCATTTTTATTATTTCGCCTTTTTTTTTAAACAAGTTTCCATGTTAAATTTCATGACTGTGCACTTTAAAAATGTTTAAAAGTTTTCATTTTCAAGATTTTCTTTCTCACTTCTCGACACCACTGTAGCGTATTACGGTGCGCGGCCGATAAGTTTCGTGTCTGGGGAAAGTGGAAATGCATTGTCTTTTAAATTAAGTTAAAAGAATTTATTTACTAAGAATGCACAATAATTAATTACACTGTTTTACAAATCGCACTTAAATTCACTTCTCACTTGTACTATCAATTTATGTTTCAATTGTCTTCAAATATATCACGAAAAACTTTTACTTCACGATCAACCAATATCGCCTTCAATTCGCACTCTATTCTTGTCGCAGTTTTACTATCGGATATTGATCATGGATCTACTTAGTCTATTCTTGTGCTTTCGAGTACACGCTTTTGACGTGATTTGTTTACATATACATATGTGTATATATATATATATACATATGTATATATATATGCATATATATATATATATATATATATATATATATATATATATATATATATATATATATATATATATATATATATATATATATATATATATAGAATTACATGTACAAATAATTCTGCGAGCTACTGTCGCAATTGTTTTCACAACAATGAAGAACACGAACACGAATTTACTCGAAACCACGAGAACCCAACAAGCATGATCAACATCTGCAAGTGACGTCACTCCATTCATTAATTTGCTCGAATCTACCAGGTACCTCTCGGTAGAACATTCGCCAATGTACGAGAAATGGGTGAATAGGTAGAGACCCTATATAAAGGCGAGCTGAATGAATGGGGGGATTCATTCATTCGACCGCGATAAGAACTGCGATAGTGTGTTTCGTAATAGTGAAGTAATTTAGAAGACAATTGAGATAATAAATTTATGGACAAGTGTTAGATTTTTTTTAATGGGGACAATTAAAATCAGTGAAAGTGTTAACTGATTATTGTGCATTTTATTTAATTAAATAAACTCTTTTAACTTAAATTAAAAGACATTGCGTTTTCACTTTCCCGGAACGTTAAAATTATAGGCCGCGAACCAATAACACGCGACAATGGTGTCGAGTAGTGAGATTAAAATTTTGAAAGTGAAAATTTGAACATTTTTATAGTGCACATAAGTAAAATTTAAAGAAACATTAAAAATGTCACGAAGCCTTAACTTAAAAATCAATGAATTGACCATGTCGGAGCTTAAGGAAGAGTTGGAACAGCGAAACCTGGCTACGCAAGGTACAAAGGCCACACTGATTGCACGCCTGCGTGACGCAATTGAATCGGAAGGCGCGTATCTGGATTCGGGTGAGCCCTCAGATGCAGAAAAAGGCGCAAAAGGTGGTGAAGCAGAAACAAAAAAACCAAAGGAACCAGAAAATGCACTGATGCAAATGTTGATGCTGATGCAGCAAGAGCAGCGACAACAGTCATCCAATTTAACTGCAAAGCTCAATGAACAGTCGTCAAATTTAACGACGAAGCTAGATGAACAATCAGCGAAGCTGGACCAACAAGCGATCGAAATCAAGGGAGTGCAAAAACAGTCAACCGAAATAAAAGCGGAGCTCGGTAGCCTGAACAATCAAATTAAATGCGTCGAGGAAAAGGTTTACCAGGTCGAGGAAAAGGTCAGCCAGGTTGAGGAGAGAATCAACTATGAGATCAGCCAGGTCGAAGAGAGAATGAACCATGAGATGGAAAAAGTGAAAAAAGAATTGGAAGCAGCGAAGGCACTAGTAACCACCTCACCAGCCCCGCTTATAACCGCAGCGCAAAGCTCATCTAGAAGTGTGCAAGCACCAATATTCGACGGGCAAACGGTCTGGAGTATTTACAAAATCCAGTTTGAAGCCGCCGCTAGGATAAATCACTGGAATGAGCAGGAACAAGCAACTGCATTAATTCTTGCTCTAAGAGGCCCAGCTGCCGAGCTTTTGCAGACTATCCCCGTTGAGTTGCATTCAAACCCGGCTGCTATAATGAATGCGCTGGACATGCGCTATGGGGACGATCATCTGAAGCAGATTTACCGGGCACTGCAGCGCAAAGCTCATCTAGAAGTGTGCAAGCACCAATATTCGACGGGCAAACGGTCTGGACTATTTACAAAATCCAGTTTGAAGCCGCCGCTAGGATAAATCACTGGAATGAGCAGGAACGAGCAACTGCATTAATTCTTGCTTTTAGAGGCCCAGCTGCCGAGCTTTTGCAGACTATCCCCGTTGAGTTGCATTCAAACCTGGCTGCTTCAATGAATGCGCTCGACATGCGCTATGGGGATGATCATCGGAAGCAGATTTACCGGGCACAGCTAGGCATCGGATGCAGAAGTCTGGCGAAACCTTGCAGCAGCTAGCACAAGACATTGAGCGACTGGCACTTTTGGCTTACCCAGCGTACGACTCAGAACATCGAGATGACGTAGCAACAGAAGCATTCATCAGCGCCTTACAGGACAAGGAATTGCAACAAGCCGTGCGGTTAGCTCAAAAGCAGACGGTTAAGGACGCATTGATTTACAGTCTTAACTTCGAGGCAACACAAAATGTGACTCGTACCACTGCCCGGGTCCGTAAGGTAGTGGCAGACGAGTGCAGGTGTGAGCGCGTGGAAAATGAGCGAGAACCGCCGGCAAATGGAGCGCCTAGATGCTGGGATTGCGGTGAGAAGGGGCACCTGCAAAGAGACTGCAAGAAGCGAAGAAAACGGAGCTATTGCCCAGGGTGGTGGAGATCCAGACCGTGTCAGAAGCCTAGAATGGAGGCCCATCAAACTGCAAGGGCTAACTTCGTGGGGAAAACGTTAGCTAGGAGGATCGATATCCCCAGCACCACCATCACCGTGCCAAAGCAACATCGTGGAGAAGCAGACAGATGCCTTCTTGGTCAAGTTGATGAAGAACATTGCACCATAACAATCGACACTGGTGCAACCCGATCGACTATTCGACCAGACCATGTGAGGCCCCAACTACTTCACAAGGGCAGAGTCCATGGAAATGCTGACGCCCTAACTCGTCATCCATGTTCAGCTAACTGCAAGCATTGCCGGCGGATTGAGGAAAAGGAGCCGACCGTTGATCTGCGACTGATAACGGCCGAATTCGATGAAGGTTGGTCATCGGAGGAGATTCGAAATGCCCAGCTAGCCGATGAAGACATCGGACCATTGCTCGTATGGAAGTAGACGACTGGGCGACCTGAGAGGAAGGACTTTTCAATGCATGGCGCAACCCTGAAAAGCTATTGGGCACAATGGAACTCCCTTCAGGGAGGGTGGCGTACTCAAGCGGAAATGGGAAACGGTGGATGGTAGCTCCTATAGGATGCAAACTATACTACCCAAAAGCCGAATCCACGATGTGGTTAAGGAAATACATGAAGGATCCTCGGGAGGCCACCTTGGTGTGAACAAGACCTTAGCGAAATTGCGGGAAAGGTTCTACTGGCTCCACACTCGAGAAGACGTAGAGGACTGGTGTCGGAGATGCACAGTTTGCGCTTCCGTCGAAGGTCCAAGGCGACGACTGAGAGGACAAATGCAAACCTTTAACGTGGGGGTACCATTTGAAAGGATTGCTGTTGACATCGCAGGACCCTTTTCTGAATCTAAATGGGGAAATCGATACACACTGGTTGTCGCCGATTACTTCAGCAAATGGCCCGAGGTCTACCCCATTCCCAACCAGTAAGCAACTACTGTAGCCGAACAGCTAGTGTTAAATTGGGTCAGTAGGTACGGCGTACCTGGCGAACTACATTCGGATCAAGGCCGAAACTTCGAGTCACTAGTTTGGAATGGTCGAACGTTTCAACGGCACGCTCAATAAACACCTTGCCAAGATGGTTGACGAGAACCAAAGGGACTGGGACCGACATATCCCACTATTTTTGATGGCGTACAGAGCTGCCGAACATGCATCGATGGACCAAGCTCCAGCCAAAGTCATTTTTGGAAAGACTATTCGTTTGCCAGCCGATATAAAGTTCGGAATACCCCCTGAGAAACCCCAAACGATCTCGGAGTACGCAAGTGATCTAAGACAACGGTTGAATCAGATACATCGGACAGTGCGAAAACACCTCGAATCGGCCACTGACCGCATGAAGACCAGGTATGATCTAAAGGCTAATTCTACTGGCTTCCAACAAGATGACTTGGTGTGGCTTTATAACCCGCAACGGCGAAAGGGTAGGTCTCCAAAGTTGCAACATAACTGGGAGGGACCATACCGAGTCACAAAGCGAATCAACGACGTCGTATATCGCATACAGGAACACCGTAAACCAAGAGCCAAAATGAAGATCGTGCATCTAGACCGTCTTGCCCCATATTACATCCAGGGAGAATTGACTACAACTGGCGACACATCTTTTCGGGGCGAAAAGAACTGAGGTGGGGGCAGTGTTACATGTACAAATAATTCTGCGAGCTACTGTCGCAATGTTTTCACAACAATGAAGAACACGAACACGAATTTACTCGAAACCACGAGAACCCAACAAGCATGATCAACATCTGCAAGTGACGTCACTCCATTCATTTGCTCGAATCTACCAGGTACCTCTCGGTAGAACATTCGCCAATGTACGAGAAATGGGTGAATGGGTAGAGACCCTATATAAAGGCGAGCTGAATGAATGGGGGGATTCATTCATTCAACCGCGATAAGAACTGCGATAGTGTGTTTCGTAATAGTGAAGTAATTTAAAAGAAAATTGCGATAATAAATTTATGGACAAGTGTTAGATTTTTTTAATAGTGACAATTAAAATCAGTGAAAGTGTTAACTGATTATTGTGCATTTTATTTAATTAAATAAACTCTTTTAACTTAAATTAAAAGACATTGCGTTTTCACTTTCCCGGAACGTTAAAATTATAGGCCGCGAACCAATAACTCGCGACAATATATATATATATATATATATATATATATATATATATATATATATATATATATATATATATATATATATATATATATATATATATACATATGTGGGAATGAATAAACACAAGCTCATCATAACCATCTCCTGCTGTGTTCGTCAATTTACACTCATATCATACAACTTCGCAATACTAACTTGTTGGGTGTTTATTTGTTACAATTACTTTCTGAGTCTTGCTTGTATTGAAACTAACCGTAATGTACATCGTATCAATTGGATGCAGTCACTCAAGATTGCTCTCTTGCCTTTTGACCGTGGACGTGGACACATCAATTCGACTACGACTAAACATATTAGCCCTGTTTTATTTACCTCAAATTCCACATCCCACATAATTGGGGGGCTCAACCGGGATCTGAAGTCAAACGGGATCTGAAATCAACTAGGATTCAAGTCGTCCGGGATGTGAAGTCAACCGAATTGAAATCAATAAAGGTTTGGAATCATCCGAGATTGGTATCATTCACAATTGGACCGGCAACAGTGATTTCTAAATAATAAAAAGTGACTGGAAACTAAAACTGCATTGGGGTGATTAGTGAGTGAAAGCAAATTACATATTAATAAAAAGTGTACAAAACGCGTAACAAGACGTAACCTATGGTACTGATAGTGAAAACTAATGGTGTTGTCCAGTTAACTTCAACAGTTCATTTCATGCTGCATAACAGTAACAACATGTAAACAGCAAATTAGCAAAGTTGATATATCAACACGGATACGGTGCGTTGCGAGTATAACGCTTATTTAAAGTATATATATTTCTTGATTAGAAATGAGCAGAAGAAGGAATAAAAATCGACAGAACAGCCACTCGTTGGTAGATTTTGACTCTGGTGTGGATGAATTTTCGACACAAATGACTCATATACAAAGAAATATGTCTGTAAAATGCAGTTACACTGACTTCAAAAACATCCTACGTAAATTTTCGGGAGACGAAACAATGAGTGTTAAGAAATGGATCTTTGAGTTCGAGCAATATGCGAATAACTTCGGTTGGGGCGCAGCCAAGATTTTTGCGGATTGCGACGCCAAACCACTCACATACTCGGAGCTGAAGAGTGCATTGACTCAGAGTTCCAACCCAAAATATCTAGCGCAAACCTCCGAAGCAAGCTCAAGGAAAGAAATAAGAAAACTGATGAAACACTCCGTCACTCCGTTACAAGCTGATATAGAGGAGATTTCCATAATTGAATATGTTATACACGGAATAAAAGATTACGCGAGTAACCAAAGTGTTCTTTATGGTGCTAAAACAATTAAAGAATTTAAGGAAAAGCTTGAACTTTACGAAAAAATTAGAAACGAGAATAGTAAATACGTGAACACTATAAATGACGGAGGAGAAAGACAGTTTTAAAAAGAAACAACGAAGAGAAATGAAAAAACAAAACCGAAGCGATATTGCTTTAACGGTGGTTCGGTGGATCACGAGTTCCATTCTCGCCCAAACAAGGAAATAGGTCCTAAGTGCTTCGGCTGTAATCAGTTTGGACATCAAAGACCCAACACAAATACAAGATTTGTATCATGTAAAATTTATGGTTGTTTGCTACAGGGTTTACTAGACACGGGAAGTGACGTCTCCTAAATATAACCAAGAAGTAAATCAATGGAGACATTTTTGAAAATATTGAAGTACACGTTGTTAAAAATTCCCATATGATACCCAATTTGATAATCAGAATGAATCTGTTGCAGTTAGCAGTTATCTTAATTGAAGTAGGGAAAGTGAATATAGGTAAAAAGAAAGTGTCAAGCAACGTTGACAATAAATTGCAACCCGAAGATTACAGTCAGACATGCTTGTTAGCAGAAATTGAAGGCGATACGGTGGATAAAACTTCCAAGTTTCCTGACCTATCCCATTTAAAAGACGAAGATATTAGGAAGAAGGTGCTTGTATCAGTAGAAAATTATGTTCCCAAAGTTCCTCCAGAATCACCTATCCAAATGAAAATCGTAATTACCGATGACCTACCGATACACAGACCGCCAAGGAGATTCCTACCGATAGAGCAAAACGTAATACAAAATCAAATCAAGGAGTGGTTAGAAAAGGGCATTATCCAAGAAAGAATTCCGATTATGCAAGTCAAGTAGTTCTAGTAAAGAAAAAAGACGGAACTCACCGATTATCTGTTGATTACCAAGGTATCAATAAAAAAATCCACAAAGATCGATATCCTTTGCCTGTCATAGAAATCAGGTGGAGAAGTTACAGAATTCTAAGTTTTTCACCACCCTCGATATAGAAAACAGATTTCTTCATATGACGGTGGAAGAATTCAGCAGAAAATATACTGCATTCGTGACCAGTAGTGGACAATATGAATTTATTCGAGTTCCATTTGGTCTCTGCAAATTCCCTTCAGTGTTTCAGAAGTACACAAATTACGTGTTGAGAAATCTAGTTAACGAAGGCATTGTAGTTATAGATTTGGATGAAATCGTGATATCATCAGCTACAATCGAGGAAGGAGTAGAAAGACTCCAGCAGGTGCTTCTAGCTGGCTGCTAGAAACGGATTGAAGATTAAATGGTCAAAATGCCAGATATTGCAGAATGAAATCGAGTACTTAGGGTACCTAGTCAGAAGTGGTCACATATCTCCATTATCGAGGAAGACAAAGGCTATAATGAATTTGCCGATCCCCACGATGACGAAACAGATGCAGGGCTTCTTAGAACTGGCAAGCTACTTTAGGAAATTTATTTACAACTTCGCAATCAAACCTAAGCCTCTTAGTGATTTATTAAAGAAAAGGAGTAATTACAACCTAGAACGAAAACACTTCGAATTGGTAGAAACGCTTGTCAGCAAACCAGTATTGAAAATTTTCGAATACGGAATGGAAACAGAGTTACACACAAATACTTCCAGAGAAGGATACGAAGCGGTTCTTTTAAAAAGAAGTAACGACGACGGTGCCCTACACCCAGTCAATTTTATGAGTAAGAGGACCACGGATACGGAAAAGCAGCTATAAACTGAAAGTGTCAGCGGTGGTTGAAGCAGTTAAAAAGTTCAGAGTATATCTCCTTGGACAGCGACTCAAACTAGCGACCGACTGTAAGGCATTCGAATGTACATTGAAAAAGAAAGATCTAGCGACACGAGTCACTCGGTGGACCCTTCTCCTAGAAGAATTTGATTATAACGTGGAGCACAGAAGTGCAAATCAAATGAAACATGTAGATGCTTTGAGCCGCAACCCCATTAGCATGTGCACAAGCAGTAAAAACGATGGTCTTTTAAGAAACTATGAAAAGCTCAAGAAAATGATGACAGACTGCGTGCAATTATCGAGATCTTGAAAGATAAACCCTTTCGAGACTACGTTGTTCATAATAATATACTTCGTAAAAACGTAATTTATAAACTTTTGTTTGTAGTTCCAGATACAATGATTACAGAAATCATCAAGAAGACGCACGATCAGGGCCACTTTCATGCAAGAAAGATGCAAGATATTCTGGAGAAGGAATACTTTATACAAAACGTCTCTAAGAGGATAGAGAATCAAATACAAGGTTACATTATTTGCATACTTGCAGAAAGGAAAAGAGGAAAAGCGGAGGATTACCTCCAACCAATTCCGAAAGGTGACCAGCCATTGCAGACATTCCACATCGACCACCTTGGCCCGATGCAAAACACAAAAAAGAATTATCGGTCTATCTTCGCTATAATAGATGGGCTCACGAAATGTTCCTGGTTGTTTCCCAGTAAAATGCCAAATACAGAAGAGGTAATCCAGAAAATCGAAAACATTGAGGAAACTTTTGGGTACCCAACGAGAATAGTAGCAGACCACGGAAGCGCATTTACTTCAACAAAATTTAGAGAATACTGTAAGGACCACGACATTCAACTAATCCATACTACTGTAGGTGTCCCGAGAAGTAACGGTCGGGTCAAGCGACTCCATTCCACAGTAATCGCAACATTAACGAAATTGTCAATGAATCAGCCCGAAAAGTGGTACAAGTTTTTGAAGCCTTTACAGCAAACTCTGAATTCGACTTTTCAAAGAGCGATACAAACAATATCTTTTCGACTATTAACTGGAATCGAGATGAAGACCAATAAAGAAACCAGCATTTTGGAGATGATAGAAGAGGAGTAGAGGAAGCAGTTTGAAGACAACAGAGACGATATTAGATAACAAGCGATGAGCGATATTGATGCAATGCAGAGGGGATAGCAAAAAATACTACGATAAGCGAAGAAACAAAGCCAGGAAATTTGAAATTGGAGATTTAGTTGCGATAAAAAGGGTGCAATTCGGTTCAGGGTTGAGAATTCGTCTTAAATTTCTAGGTCCATACAGAATAACAGCAGTGAAGGCGTTTGAACTATGCAAACTGGCAAAAGAAGGCAATCACGAGGGTTCGAATCTTACAGAATCTAGCGTAGACAAAATAAAATGTTGGCAAAGAAATGAAGCGGACCTGGTATACGATGCTGAAGATGTGGAAGATGACAAAGATGACGTGAGCCGAGACGAGCGAAATTTAACAGATGACGTAGAGGATGTGACAAACAAGGATGAAGATACATTTAGTGGCAAAAATTCTTCATCAGAGGCTGATGAATGATCAGGAGAGGCCGAGTGTGGGAATGAATAAACACAAGCTCATCATAGTCATCTCCAGCTGTGTTCCTCAATCTATACTCACATTATATAGCTTCGCAATACTAACTTGTTGCGTATTAATTTGTTACAATTACTTTCCGAGTCTTGCTTGTATTGAAACTAACCGTAATGTACGTCGTATCAATTGGATGCAGTCACTCAAGATCGCTCTCTTGCATTTTGACCGTGGACGTGGACACATCAATTCGACTACGACTAAACATATTAGCACTGTTTTATGTACCTCAAATTCCACATTTATATATATATATATATATATATATATATATATATATATATATATATATATATATATATATATATATATATATATATATATATATATATATATATATATATATATGTATATGTATATATATATATATATATATATATATATATATATATATATATATATATATATATATATATATATATATATATATACAGGGTTATCCATTTCGTGGTAGGAAAGTATAGCCCTGCCATTTGACATTTATCAGAATTAAGTGTCATCCAAAGCGTGTTTTTTGGTTCAAGGTTTGCCATTTAGAAATATGGATCGTTTAACAGTCAAAGAAAGCGTGAAAATTATTAAATTTTATTATAAAAATGATGATTCTGCTGTATCAACATTTAGGGCTTTACGAGCCGACATACACAGCAAAGAATTTCAAAAACAGTGAGAAAATTTGAAGAGACTGGATCGGTTATTGATATTGCAAGGCCTGTGCATCATCGCAACATTCTTTCTGCTGAAAATATCGCTGTCATTGCTCAAAGTGTGGAGGAAGACCCGAATTTGTCGATTCCTCGACGTGCTCAAAATTTGGGCTTGTCTTACGGCTCATTGTGGCGGATTTTGCATCTGGATTTGCATCTCATCCATAAAAAATCCAACTCACCCAAGAACGTAAGCCTCAAGACCATACACAACGAAGAATGTATGCGAATTGGGGGATTGAACAACAAGCCATTGATAACGATTTTTCGAACAAAATTTTCTTGAGTGATGAGGCTCATTTTTCGCTCAGCGGTTACGTAAATAAACAGAATTGCCACATATGGGGCTTTCAAAATCCTCAGGTGATCGCAGAAAGGCCTTTGCATCCGGAAAAAGTGACCGTTTGGTGTGCATTATGGTCTGGTGGTGGTATTGGCCCGTATTTTTTGAAAACGATCAACGAAGAGCCATTACAGTCAATTTTGACCGCTATGGAAGGATGTTAACCGATTATTTTTGGAGAGGAATTAAAGATTATGATCTGGAGAACATTTGGTTTCAACAAAACGGAGCCATAAGCCACACAACACAGGCTAATCGGGCACTTTTGCAAGAGAAATTTCCAGGATGCGTAATTTCGAGATTGAGTGATGTCAATTGGCCCGCAGGATCCTGCGACCTAACGCCTTTGGATTTCTTTTCATGGGGCTATGCAGAAGATCGTGTTTACGCAAACAATCCTAAAAATCTTTAGCAATTGAAAACCAATATTTGTGAAGTTATGGCCGAGATATTGCCGGAAATGTACCGAAAAGTCATTGAAAATGACCTCAAAAGGATTGAGGTCTGTAAGAGGTCCCGTGGAGAACATTTGAATGATGTATATATATATATATATATATATATATATATATATATATATATATATATATATATATATATACGAGGTCTGTTCAAAAAGTACCCGGAATTATAGTTTTTTTCAAAAAAAAGATTTATTTGTTCGTCTACATCAATGTGATCCCCTTAAAAGTAGTCCCCCTCAGATATAATACACTTATACCAGCATTTTTTTCAATCTTCGAAGCACTTTTGATATTCACTTTTTGGTATGTCCTTGAGCACTCTCAGCGATTCGGCCTTAATTTCTTTAATTTAGGAAAAAAGCCGACCTTTCATGGGTCTCTTCAACTTTGGCAACAGGAAAAAGTCACACGGAGCCATATCTGGTGAATATGGAGGTTGGGGCATGACTACGGTATTGTTTTTGGTCAAAAAATTACGAACAAGCAACGACGAGTGAGCAGGCGCGTTATCGTTGTGCAACAGCCATGAATTCTTTTTCCATAAATCAGGGCGTTTTTTCGGATTGCTTCACGCAAACGTCACATAATTTCAAGGTAATACTCCTTGTCAACCGTATGACTTTGTGAGAAGAACTTTTGATGCACTATGCCATTATAATCGAAGAAAACAGTAAGCAAAATCTTGACATTTGATCGAACTTGACGTGCTTTTTTCGCTCTTGGTGACGTTGAATGCTTCTAGGTGGACGATTGTGCTTTGGTTTCAACATCATAGCCATACACCCATGTTTCATCACCAGTTATGACCGTTTCAAGCAAACTTGGATCGTCATTGACGTCATTTAACAGCTCGTGAGCAATGTTCATGCGATTGTTTTTTTAATCAAAATTCAGTAGTTTCAGCAAAAATCGCCGAGCTCATAAAAACACGTTGAACCTTAGCGACTACCACAGACAAAGTAAGTAGTGAATATGGCTGAAAATTTTATCATACTTTAGGGGCATGTATACCAAGACAATAAAAAAAATTTTGACAATCGGACTCTCCAGACCCGCGAAATTTAAAAATTCTGGGTACTTTTTGAACAGACCTCGTATACACGACCAACATGGATTTCGTTAACATACGTAGGCAGAGAGATATACAAACTATCATACATCCTTAGGAAATACAAACTACAAACTGCATTCAAAACTAACAACAACATTGAAACAAACTGAAACCTCAACTGAATGACACATTAATATACGAAAACAGTGGCATATAATGATATAAACTGACATAGTATACCAGTATATAGGAAGATCAACACGAAAACTAACGACAAGATACAAACAGCACTTACGATCTTTCATACACAACAAGGCAGGCTCCAATTATGTGACACACATACAAAAACACGCACATGAACCTGACGCTTTGACAAACTCGATGAAATTGCTATCCAAACATAGCAAAGGACCAAGACTTGACATCTTAGAAAGGTTTGAAGTATATAAACACAGAAAAACCGCCGGTAACATTATTAACGAACAACTTGTTACGAATTCCGATGCAGTTTTCTCAGTACTAGACCACACTTTTAGACTAAAACGGAAATGAGATGAAACAGAGCAAACGGACACCCAAAAAGCAGACAAAAAATAAAAATCTAATCTAATAGCCCTCTACCTGGACTAATTTAATTCTTGACCTAATACCCATACGCTCAACCCTTCCTACGACTATATAAAGTCATTCCCTTCAACACAACCCTTAGACACTGAAGATGGCTTGAAGTAGTCGAAACGCGTCTGCTCACACAACAAAGTAAGGCCCGACGACTTTTCAAGAAAAAATAAACATAGATATATAGATGCATATATATATATATATATATATATATATATATATATATATATATATATATATATATATATATATATGTGTATATATATATATATATATATATATATATATATATATATATATATATATATATATATATATATATATATATATATATATATATATATATATATATATATATATATATATATATATATATATATATGAAGGTCAATTCATTATGAGGTTTGATTTTGAATAGACTTTGTTTGACAGATCACGCGTGACCATAACGCAATTTTTTTCAGTATTCTTTGAAAAATCATCATGGAAGGACCTAACCGGAACAACTTTTCAAAATTGTTGAGCTGTATTCCGAAAAACAGCGTTTTGTGAGTAATGTTTTTCGTACTTTCAGAGCAATTTATGGCGTGCATCGTCGACCTACCAAAACCACTATAGCCAATAACATCCGCAAATTTCAAACCCAGCATACATTATTGAATGATGCTCGACCGATTAGTCCACATCCAGTACGTATAAGTCGAAGATTCCAGGTTAAAATCTCGTTGGTGAATATCGTGATTTAGTTCAGGGGATTTTTCGGATAGACTATGAGTGTTCACTCAGTGGTGATACGTACTAATTTAATCAGATAATATCATAGCTGAGCAGACACATGGGAGCATTGTGCTGAGCAAACCAACTTCCGAAAAAATAAATACGGTCCTGAAAATGAAATACTCTAACTATCTCTAGGCGAAGGCCCGAGAGTGGCTGTAGTGATAAAAAGAAGAAGAAACCAGTAGGGCTACAAATCAATGGAAATAAAACCAAGCTTAGGACGCAGTCAAGGAAAAATACCTTAAATATAAAAATATCACACTTGGCAAATAGACTAGCAAAAATGTGGGCAAATTTGTGTATTTAGGCGCCGAAATAACGAAAACAGGTTATGAAAGGGACGGAATACGCCGAAGAATATTATTATTCAGTTTTGACATTTTTGAAGGCCCGCTGCACACACAGGAAAACAAAGCTCCAAGTTTATAAATCTGTGATAAGACCTGTGTTATGCTAAGGGGTGTAACATGGACCATAAACCAAGCGTCCGAAAATATATTGAATGCCTTTGAGCGACAGGTCCTTAGGCGTATAATCGGAGCGAAGCTAGACGGGGACCAATGGTGAACTCGATTCAACCATGAGCTGTATGATATGTTCGACGAGCCGGATGTCTCAACGATTGTAAGACTACGGAAGCTGCAATGGGCTGGCCACATGAATCGTATGGATGAACAACGGGTACCCAAAAGGGTATTCGTTGGGAGAACTGAAGGCCGGAGACCAGTGAGAAACCCAGGAAATGCTGGTCTGACTTGCTTGGCGAAGAAGGTTCATCGCTGCTCGGATTTCGAAATCGGAGGACGCGGTCAATGAATCAAGACAGTTGGAGGTGCTTTTTGCAGGAAGCGAAGTCCCGAGAGGGGATGTAGTGCTACGAAGAAGAGCAGCAAGTGTACATGTTTGGAAAATTTCACAATAATCGAGCCGTAAGCAGCTAAGTTGCTCTAATTAACTGCTTATGGCTCAATAACTGCAAAATTTTCAATCGATTATAAAGATACACGTTTGCAAAGGTCGTAGACAATACTGATATGTATGAATTTAGGTTAACGTTTTAGAAAGTCAAAAAATTACGTCAATTTACTGAAAATCATTGGCAATTTAAGTTCATAATATCCCGGCTTCAGCTTTTTAAGTTAAATTTATGGAATCTGTAAATGAGTTAAATTTTGATATCCAAAAGACGTTGTTTAGGTTCCTAGTTTGGTGGGAAAATCTACCGAATCGGATCGTTGCTTCTTTTAAAGGTACCTTACCTGAGTCATATGCAGTAATTTGCAATCCAGAGTTATGGCCGCCTGGTGTTTTTGTCAAGAAGAATTTTTAAGTTACAGAATAGCGGTTCCCGAAAACTTAATTAACAAAACTTCTCTTTTGAATAACTTTTCAATTGACTATCAAAATATACGAGAACTAAGTTTTATAAACTATTTTTAATATACAAGCTGTCAACTGATAATGTAATATGCTTGAACAAGACATGGTTAAATAGCAGCATTTTAAATTTAGAATTATTTTCAGAACACAGAATTTTTCGATGTGATTGTGATATTAACTATGAAATGTGATGGTGGTGGAGGATTAGTTGTAGTAAGCAATACACTTGCCAGTTCTCATTATGTCAATTTCTCTTGTTTGCGTTCTTTGGAATGTGTTATTGTTAAAGTTTCCCTTTTTCATGATACTTCCTTATTAGTATCTACTGTTTATATACCTTGTAAATTCTTCTTAGTGATTTATGAAACTTTTTTTGATGAGTTTTCTTCTTACATTTTGATACATCGACCATATTCTTATACACTACTTTGTTTGTATATTAATTTTGAGAGTAAAGAATGAATTGCTGATGATACTTTGACTATCTCATCAACTGATAGTTTTTCCATTTTAGCATCTTTCTTTATGTCTCATTGTCCTCTTTTATAGTTTAACTTCTTCCGGAACCAAAACGGCCGACTGCTTGACCTGGTATTTTCTAATATACCAGCCAGTTGCATATGTATATCACCTGCCTGGACCCATTATGTACCAATGGGCCTGCACCATCCACTTTTGTCTATTGGTGTTCACGTTAACCCTATTAAGTTTGAGAGAAACAATCCATCTCCTAAGCTTAACTTCTTCAAAGCTAACTTTGACTCTATGTTTGTATGCCTTCAATAATTAATTGACCTCCTTTTTTCGAGGATCTTAGGCGTGAGGACGCTACAAATAAATTTTATACTTGAATAACTTAATTAAGCAGTATGCACCTATCAAACGTAGCCGTAAGGCCAAAGATAAACCTTGGCTTACTCAGCGAGCTCTAAGAGCTTCAAAAGAGAAAGACATCAGACTCCGTCGCTTTAAATTTACTCGCAATCCGGAAGCTCGATTGAAGTTGCCTCAGTTAAGCGACACTGCAAAAAAGAAATAAAATTGGCACTGAAAACGTACTTTTGTAACCTGAAGAGTTATTTGTTTACCAATAACGTCAAGCTTTTCTGATCTTATATTAGATCTTTCAAATTTTCGTTCATTGAGATCATATTGTGGCTTCAACTTACCAAGCAATTTTGGGCTTATTTTCTTGGTTCTTTGTTCTTCCATCTTTGCGTCTGCGTGAACTAATCCCTTTAAAAAAATTATAAATCACTCTCTCTTCCTTTATTATCTTTTTACGGATTACACAGAAATTGAATTCTTAATGAATCCCCTGGATCTTTATATAACTTTTGATCCAGAGGGACTGCCCAACATATTTGTCACTGGCAACCTCTATCAGTGTTCTCCTATCCAATCTCTTTAACCTTGTTCTTTGTCCTGGAACCTTTCGCACTTGTTGGAAAGAAGCAAACATTGCCAAGATTTTCAAACGTAGTGACCCTTCATTCGCGATTAACTATCATCTTACAGGTCTACTGTCTTGCTTAATAAAGTTGCTGGACCGCCTGGGTCACAATCGACTGTCTGATTTATTGAGTCCAATGATAACATCTCATCAAGATGGATTTCTCAAGGGTCGATCAACAACCATTAATTTAATTTAATTTGCTGATTACATTGCAAATACTTTAGATAATCAATATCAAGAATATGTCATCTTTACCAAATTTACGAAAACCTTTGACACTGTGAATCATTCCCTTTTATGCTATAAATTGAAGTCTTCGGAATCACTGAAGCCCCTTCCTCACGGATTGCAGTAATCGAGCAGTTAAGGGTTAAAAGAAATTCAAGCGTAAAATGTCCCAGATCAACTAAACAAACGAACGCAGCGATTTCAGATTGAACTGGAACGATTTCAGATTGAACTGGAACGATTTACGATCGAACTGGTACGATTTCAGATTAAACTGGAACGATTTACGATCGAACTGGTACGATTTAAGATTGATCTGGGACAGCAGTTGCCATTGGACGGAGGAGTGATAGGAAAGATTTTTCTTCAAGTTCTCTAAACAGGTAACACACGTTTGGGAAGTTGTGCCCGATATTTGATTGGCAGTTTTATATCTTTCCTGTGTTTAATTTGTTTAGCGCATGTCCATCCAGAATTTGCAAAACTTTGACCCCTTTGCTGATGCAATGAATTGTGTTGAGGATACGGTACAGGACGGACTTGCGCACATGGGAGTTCAGCTCGCGTTATACTAAGAGGTAGATCGGCCGGTCCGCTGCTTGGCGAAAGCGTTTCCAAGACGATTCCAATTGATGTTGGGTTTTCCACAGGTAAGCGGAAAATTCAAAAATCTCAATACGACTTACTGAACCAACGCGCAATTCGCACATATAGGACAGTTCGAAGGTTTGCATCGCGAACGGAAGTGCACGCATATAGTGTGGGAGCTAGCCAACACCCGCGCCCACAGTCCCAACGGTAGTTTGGCTGGTGGTGAAGTTACTCGCTGCTTGACGGTCTTCCACATTTAAGTTCTTCCCTGGCGGTCGACAGTTTTGAACCATCACCGCGAGAGAGGTGATCTGATCTACGTGACTACACGCAATCCGCGTATTCCGCGCTTCCGTGGTTCCATTGAAAGGCCAAAGGACTTGAACATCAACTCCGACCCACCCGACCATTTCGACCGGTTTCTTGTTTTCAATTTGGTTTGATTTGTTTTGGCAGTGAACGATTCGCGGAATTCCTCGCCGAAACGCGACTTGGAGCTTCCTGTCTTGCAAGGCCAAAATTCTAATTAGTTGAAAGCGTTTTCGAGTAGTTGACCCGAAAGTAGTGCGACGCAACGGCAACTGCAGAAAATAGTTCGACATAGGGAAACAAGAAAACCACACACAACTCCTCCTCATCATACGTACATCCTGCACTTAACTAGGAGCGAGCGAAAGGGCACAATCGTGGCGAGCTCCCTATCCATATCACATCCGCCAGCAGTAAACAGTTTACTTGACTGCATCCCGGGCACCATTCCGTCTCCCACACATCGATGCAAGCAAAGTGTCCTGCCAGTAGCAGCAGCCGAGAGAAAAAAA